>VXAX01004289.1:105968-661773 GCA_013399835.1 Leptocoma aspasia | reverse complement strand
GATTTTTTTTTTTTTTTTAGTGAAGAACTTTGGCTTCATGTCACGTTTTCAAAAGGATCAGCTGTTTTTGTTCTGAATCTGTGTGACAGAACTGAAATCTTATTGTAGATCATGGTCCAGTAAGAAAGTGCCTTGCCAAGATGCAGTGCTGGTGTGTGGGGCCTGGGTTCTTGCAAAAGAGAGATGGAGGTTTCAGGGTGTGCTGGTGCTGAGTGGTGGCCATGTGTAACTCAAAACTTACAGCACTTTGCTTTGCTCTTAGAAGCAAGATCCTCTTCAGATGTTTTTTTGTCTAGAAGAGAGTTACTCTGCAAGTTGCCACCTTCTCCTTTGAACAGTAATTGTACAAGTCCTTCCTTGAGTCCAACCTACCCACCCTTCTGCTTTTCTTCAAGATAAAATGGTCCTGCATCAGTTGCGTGCTGCAGATGAATGTGTGAGGAGGGGGGTGGCTGGTTAGCAGGGAATTGTCCTCCTGTCTGTGCCTGGGAGTGGGTTGCAGATTGCTGGGATGAGCATCAACCAGCACAGGTTAGGACAGTACAGAGAGGAGCTGAACTTCACTCATGTGTGAAGCGAAGGGTCTAGGGATGGAGCTGAGCGTCTTCTGTCAACAAAGTGCTGCTTCTTCCATAGAGCAGAGAGAATGAGCTGCAGGTTCTGTATTTACTGCAGAAATTGTGCAGAATACTGCAGAATTGGCTCATAAGTGTGTGAAGGTCATTAACTGAGTGCCATCTACTGGCACAAGGGGTCTTTATTGTCTGCTTGCTTAACAGGAGAAATGAGTGCTGCAGCTAATGCTAAATTGCTTCCAGGTGAGCCCTGAATGCAAGGTCCCAACCTAGTTTTAACTCTGGCCACAACTTTCATTCCTTTTCCAGCTTTTTCAGTGTCTGTGGAAATCCCCTCATCTCATGCTGTCTTTGCCAGAGCTTATGGACTAGAACCATCTCTTGCTACTTGACTAGGCTGCATGGACAGAACAGGTCAATGCATATTGTTGAGTGACCCTGTTTTAGTGGCACGGTATCTCACATTCAGGTAGTTTCTGACAGAAGCATTGTGTATCCTGCTACTCTTCCACATGTCCTCAGACATCAGCAGGTTCCCTTGGGTCTTTATATGCTCAGGTAGAGAAGCTACCTGGGAAATAATTTGCAGCTCTAAAGGAATGCACTGTGGGTCAGGGGGCTGTTATTGTCATTTAATTAATTTAATAAGTATATTTAATGGAATAGGAGCTATATCAGTGTAATCATCACCAGGAGGCCTCTCATTCATCTATTTTTCATGGAGAGCAGAATTTTGTACAGCACAGGTGTAGTTTCAAAAGATGGCAGGACCAAAGCCTGAGCAGAAGGAAAGTAAATCTTCTAGCACTTGGGAAAATCTGGGCATCTAGGCAATTTGTCACCCAGCGTTACAGTACAAAGACACTATATCTATTTTGTTCAGGAGAGAAAAGGAGGCAACTTGCACATTTTTTTTTTGTGGAGGAAGGAACTGTGACCTTTTTAGCTGCTTGCATCAACAGATGAAAACTGAAGTCCTCTGACATAGCTCTCTAAGGAAAATTTGTCCTGCTGCTTTCCTTGATTAGGAGAAAGCAGTTTTTCTGCCTTGCAAAAATGTTTGACATTTAAAAGATTATATGAAAAAATCCATTTTTCAGTAAAATAAACGGACAGGTTTGTAAAGTTCTTCACTGAGAATGAGGCACTAGGGTAGACTGGGGTACCCATTCCCGTGATGGAAGCCCTGGGCTCCTGCCATTGCTAGAACAAGGAACTCAAGCTAGGAAAGATGCCCACATCACACAATTATTCTCCAGTGGAGTCTTCCTCCCTCATTAATTCAGTGTCCACCTCTCCACAGGAAGCCCTTGAGAACCATATTGACAGTAGCTCTCCTCACAGAAGAATTTGTCATCTTTGTGCAGGGGAGATATATTTCCTAGAAGATTTCCATCTGTCTTGAGCACACACTTTATTTAAACTTCCAAAATATTGAAATAAGAAGCTGTTCACAGAACAATCACCTTATCATAAAACACACCCTGCTAAGAACATGATTTCTGTTTCCATTTAATGTGAGGCAGTGTTCCTCATTATTCTCTGCACACTGAGCTTCATCTAAATCGAATTGAACTGAAAAGGACAATAGTGCTATTGATTTCTAGTACTAAAAATAATGCATAATAACCTCACTGTACTGTCAAATCTGTTCAGTGAATGAAATTGCTATCACAGAAGATGTATCATTATTCATCAATTTTATTATCCTTGCCAAGTAGGCTGGCATCTTCATTCAAGTCATTTCTATGGAACCTGACTTGAGCAAGAAGTGACAACATGATCTGCACTTTTTGGTCACCCATGCATACTCAGGGGCTGTTCAAACCTCTCTATTCCTGTGAGGAGAGCATGGCGGTGCCTTCCTGCTGATTGTATTTCTGAGGCTAATAGGTATGGGAAAGCTGTAATTTAGCTGAAAACAAGATGAGGAGAGATGGCACATGCATGTGTTTGAATGTTTTAAATCTGTGCGCAGCAGTGCCAGGAGCAAAGATTCCTGAATTAGAAAAGATATAACAAGAAGATGAAAAGCACAACTAATTTGTTATATGCTATCATCTAGGCTATAAGATTTTCTCTTCTGTTTTTAAATACTGTTTATAATGAGTGCTGCAGAGGAAATCCTGCAGTACAGGGTGCCAAGAGCCATGTTTTGGGACAGGGATTTGCACTTGTATTGGAGGTTCAGCTGGCATAAACTGGCTTGGGTTCACAGATGGCATCTCCCTTCTCTGCAATGTGCTATAACATGGCTCAGTGCATGGATGCATGCTGGGGATGATTATTTTTAGATGATAACTGCCTAGTTCTGGAGGGGCCTTTAGCAGTCTTGGAGCCGATAAGGGAACTATGGCATCACCAATGTGAAAATTGCTGCAGCGTGGCATTCAGGAAAAATACTGGTTGGCTTGGGTCAGGTTCTGGTCAGAGAGAACCTGCAAGTGCTGACACCAACAGCAAGGATTTTGGGACTTGGGTCTTTTTCTGCTGATTAAAAAACCCAAAGAAACAAACCACGAAAACCAACCACCCCTCTTGCAAGTACTTTTCTTTTTCCACACACACTTGGTTTTTCTGAACTGTTGAGTGATTTGGGTTGGGATACACTTCTTCTCTTTGTGATGTGTCAAGAATTCGTTATGAGGAGTTCTTGATCCTACGTGCCTCTGTAGCCTGTGCTTTGTAACAGTTCCACCACTTGCAGCTAAAGTCCAAAACTGCTCTCCTCTTTCTGGTTTTGATTTGTTGGTGTTTGTATTTGCCCTTCCAGGGGCTGGCTGGAACCTACTATAGAAGGGTAGAAGTGCTGTGTGGAGCATATTTCACTGGTTTCTTAGTCTGACTGCTAATGGGAAATACTGACAGTCTTTCAAGAAAACTCACTCACGTGACCATCTCAGTTTACCTTGAAAGTTCAGGCTGACTGCAAGGTTCAGGGAAATGGGGTTTAACTGACTCCAGCCTTCAAATTTACTTCAGTCACTGGTGAGGAAGTTTACATGAGGTTGAAGGTCAAGTACTTTGTGTGTAGAGGTTGGAAAATTCAGGGGGAAAAAATACTTCTTTTTGTGTGAGGTGCCCAAGGACTTTGCTGTAAACCTCATATTTCTGCTCCCCACCTCTTAGATCATGTAGATGATTATTGGAACACAGCTGACTTTTCTGACATAAACCCCACTCATCTCTGTTCCAGTCCAGGCCCTCCTATTTCATCCTACTTAGGGAGAAGGAGCATGTGAGTAAGGAAGAGTGGGAGGAACTGGCAAAACCCCAAAATTTTCACATGATGTAACTTAGCTAGTGATGATGATGGCTCTGAGGACCAAAACTTCTGCGATTAGCAAGGTCTTTTGAAGAAGGGAACCCCTGCAGGGCAGTGTTGCAAAAGAATAGGAGCTCTTGGGTAGGTTGCACAACTTGAGCTCAATGGATAGGCAGTGCACAGGCCTTTTAGGGGGCTGCTCTCAAGCAAGGAGTTTCCTCAGCTGACCCTGTGGAATGGGCTAACTCTGCACTGAGCCGAGAGTTTGCTTTCCAGGACCTACGTGACACCTGAGGAGGAAACGCGCTTCCCACAGCAAGGCTATTAATAAATCTGGTTTTGTGAGCTCTTGGCCACAGTCTGAGGCCATATTCTTCTAATAACCCTAAAATATGTTTTGTTTTCATGTACTTGTGGATATTAGGTTGAACCTTTCCTACTGTCAGGGATTTCTGAAACCTTAATTGCTTTTCCAGCTTAATTGCCCCTGGAATGAGCTCAGGAATTAGCTTTTTGCTAATGGAGAAATATTTGAGCTGTTAAGGCTCTAAACTATTATTTTTAGACCTAAATTAAGGTGGTGAAATGAGATGCAGATAACAATCAAGGTTTCAGTGTTATTGCACTCAAATGCACTAGGATTTACAGGATTAAATACAGCCTAAAATGAGTCCAAGAACCTGTTCAAAATGAGTAGAGTAGTCTTGAGATGAAACATTTTCTCAACTACATGCCATCTTAATGTTATTTATCCTTGTTTTAATGTAAAGGTTTTGTTGTCAGGTGCCATTCCAATTATTTCACTGGATTTACATGCTAAAAAGAGTTGGCTTTATTGGAATAATAGGGCAAAATTTTAGGGCTTATATTTTTTCTCTCATCTTAAAGAAAAAATTGAGAAATTGAGTAATGACCTAATTGGTTTTAGCAGATGCTCTGCCAGCATGTGGAGAATTCATGTGGTATTACTTGTCACTGGGGGACGTTAACTGTTTTTGAGCACTTACAGCCCTCAGAACCAGTACAGTAATACCTTGCAGTACTTCTGTGGCATATGCAAAATACAGGTTTCAGCAGATATGGCTTAAAGCAGAGCAATTTGTGAGAGCAAAAACTCGAGTGTAGCAAATCAGCAGTTTTATTTTATACCCAAGTCATTGCTCAAAGATGTAAAATTATGCTAGAAAACACAGCATGTGATAAAAATGAACATTATTTTTATTCCTAGAAAGAAACTTTCATAGAATGGTTGTCAGTGTGGCAATTCTCATCACCTACTGCTTTGTTTAAAGGATTCTTCTCCTATGTGATGGCCCCTCTGACAAGGCAAACCTCAAAACAAATTCAAACAGATTCTTCAGTCAAAAAGTCTTGCATTTAATCATTCTCCTTATGTATGTCACTCAATCAGGTTTTTACCAAGATTTTTTAATTTGTGGGTCCTACATAACATAATATTTGAGACCCTGTAGAAATGTAAAATCTGGTTCTTCCGTTAAAGGCTGTCAAAATGTATACATGCAACAAGACCTAAGTATGATCTTACTGGGGAAAAAAGAAATAATTTGAACCTGAATTGGAATATTTGTTGTATGTTTTGGTGAAACAAATGGAAAATTCTGCATGAATCTACTCTAGATCTTGTCTTGCTATTTTTCCCCTCTTTACTCTGTCTTTATAATGTGAACAAGACTGTTCCCTGCTGGAGGCCTTTTCTGTGAGAATATATATAAACATTTGGCTCAGAGGCAGGAGAGTTAACTGGACCTTCCTGGAGCCCAGCCCTTTTTATGTGAAGAGGATGGGAGAAGAAGTGAAGGGCCAGGTACTGAGTGGTTCCTGTATCCAAGAGCTGCCAATACAGAGCAGAACATCATTAAAAGCGGGGAGACACACTCCTAGTGTGATGTATGTTCATGCTCAAGCATGCCTTGACTTTACCTGGAAAGACAAATATTCCCTCAGTAGGATCCTGCTGCAGAGCAAAAATTGTGCCAGTCAACATGTGGAGGTCTTCTCCAGGCCTAGCAGCTGGAAAGACTGTGGTTTGTGTCATGGTCACCATGGGAATGTGCTTTGGTCCAGTTGATCCTCCTCCAGGAATTTGCCCCTTTTAAGCAGATGGAGCTGTTCTGGGTTTAGAATGGAAGTTGTCTGGCCAAATCGGCCTTTCAGCAACCTCTCCCCCCTGCTTTCCATGGTTCTTGACCACACACAGGTCCACTCCCCTGAGTTCTGGGTGTCTGTTTCTGCCTCCTGTGCTGTTATTGTGTTCCCGAGGGAATGCTGTGCTGTGTAAAGCCGGCATGAGCTGCATCAGGCTCCATAATGAGATGCTGGTTGTACTGCCAGTGCACCACTTCCATCTCTAAAGGATAAGTAGCATCATTTATGGGAAGTCTTGAGAGCTAAAGCAGATCTGGCTGTGACAGGGGCAATCAGATTTATATAATTTTCTGACAGACAGTTAAGCTTAAAGCTGCACAAACCGGAAATATGCTGTCAAAGAAAGTTAATGCTTTAAAAGCCCAAGGTTTTATGAGGCAAGGCACAGACCTCTCCTCTTACAAAGATGCTGCTGCTTTCTCCTGTCTTTTCAGAAGCCCCACACTGCCATGAGACAAAACCCCACCCTTCCATAAATCTGATCTCTATTAAAGGTAATAGAAATAAGAGCATTTTTAATGAGGGGTGTGTTTGGACTAGACTCTACCATGACTTAGACTTTAGTGTTTGTGTGACAAGAAGTAGCAGCAATTCTCCTTGGTTATAGCTGGAACAATAAGTACATTTTAAACTCACTAATGCAGGGGAGATGATGTGAAATTAGTTAAAAGCTGGGACTGGGCATGATTTTCCAGCCAGCACAGTTCCCCAAAGGTATTCTGAAGCATCAAGGCTGTCTTATGATATTTCAGTAGAATAATTTATCGGTTCCATAAGTTTTGGCACAGTGTCTCACACCTAACATTTAGCTAGGGCATGTAGGTACCAAAGACAGGAAGGACATGGAGGCTGAAAATTTGTTGCACACAATTCTTGCACCCCTGACTGTTTATGTTTTGGTGGGAGGGTATGTTGCAAGTCACAAAATGTGGTGGTGGAATACATGAGTCAAGGAGAGAAGGCTGTGGAAAGTGACGGCAACAAACTCAGGTCTGTGCTGTGGAAACCTGTGGAAAACTTGCTTTACATGTCATGTAACCCTGCACTGAATCTGGGGGGTCTGACTGCACCCTAAAAACACACATGGTACCCCTGATGTGGACAGGAGACTGCAGAGATTTAGGAGTCTAAACTATAATGTTTTAACAGTGTCTGACTTTAGGTAAGTGAGGCTTTGACAAAGCCACCTTGTGCGGTGTGTTTTGATGAGATCCTACAAACCCAAAGGACCTGGAGATACCGAACATCCTTAATACACTTGATGGGCCTGCTAATTTGTTTTGTTTTGGTTTGTTTCAGTTTGGTTTTTGGTTTGTTTGTTTGGGGTTTTTTTGTTCAGTTTTTGGGGTTGGTTTGTTTGTTTGTTTGTTTTCTCCTGGGACTTTATAGCTAAAAGAGAGTTTCTGAGGGTGAAGTAAGTCTGTCATTCAAGTACTACTGCACACTCAAACCCAGCAGACTTTTGCAGGACATTCTGTGATCTTGATACCCTATTGTCCCAAGTTCAAGAGGCGTTTTTACTTTTCCTCCTTTTGGAGTGTGGTCTAGGGTGAGGACAAAAGAATGAAGAGTACAGACTCTGTCCAGGTGAAGAACATAAATGATTATGTTTTTATTTAAAAGCTAAAAAAGCAAATCTGTTCTTTTGAGTAGCACAGTTTGTGCTGCAACTGCTGTAATTCTGCAGAAAATTGTGCTACTTTAGGATCTTTTTGCTGGAGGCAGGCGTTAAATTTAATTCTCCCTCTTCTTATTGTTACAAAATAACTGTACCTGCTTATTGTACATTCAAGTAACTCTTCAGTGTAAGGTTTTAACTAGAGATGATGATTGCAAACTCTTGTTTAAAGATGACAGATATTTTTCCCCCTGCAAAGACAATCTGCTACTTTTTAAATGAAGTACTTTTGAAAGCTGAATGTATCCTTACTGCGTTAATATCTCTTTCATTTGCATACTACACTGAAGAAAAAGAAAAAATAAGTACGTAGAAAACCAAAGAGGTAGAAAAAGAAGACAGAGCTAGATAATCAAAAACACTTTGAATTTTTTTTCTCTCTTCAGATATTCCACCTCTATTTATCGATCCAAAAGGAACTGACAGGAACTCATAATTTTGGAGATTTTTCCATTTGAGTTAGGTGCCTTCATGCACTGTCAGCTACCCTCAGCACTTCATGCTGAGGAAGTGGTGCTAAATAGGTTCCTGTATCAAAAAAGGTAGTTCCCAGAGTTGGGAGGGCCTTCCAGTAGACTGTTTAGGGGAAGCAGCTGAAAACACCAAATCCAAACCCCAAAGAGATCACAGGAGGAAGATGAGCAAATGAAAAAAATTGGAAAGAATTTTCAAGAATTTTGCACTACAGTGCAATTTTGGGTCTCATTAAAGTGCTCTTCCTTTTATTATCTTTGCATTTAGTACTGTAGGGGTTCTGTTTGATGTTATGGTGATTTATGAGTACTTGTGAAATGACAGAGAAGGCAGAAGTCTGGTGAAAGGAGAGGTGACTGATTGCCCTTAATGGACCAAGGGATTCATAGCTATGGCTTTGCTTGGCAATACTTTCCTAGTTTGTAGAGCACTCGTTTGTACAGTGTTCCAGTGGGATACAAATCTTTGATCATCTCTGTGCTAAATGTGTATTTACCTGGGTAAATGTTTTGCTTAGGTTTCAGATATATTTTTGATTGGGTTGGATGTTTTGCTTCATGGTGGTTTCAGTCATCACAGAAATTAGTGGCTCCCGGGTGATTTCAGCATGTGCCAGGGTGAAGATGAGATGACATTGGGTCTGTATGGAATCCGCAGGACTTGAGGACAGAAAGCTGTAGTGTTAGTGAAGCTGTATCAGCTTATATCAGGGGAAACTTACCTACCTGACCCAAGGGGAAAACAAGGAATTTTTGGTCAGACATTTTTACCTGTAAATTTTCTGTTTACTGTTAATTTTGTTATATATCCATCTCTTTATAATATGCTTGCTTAGTTTTTTTTTATGGGTACTTTAATAACTACCTTAGATTTTGGATCTTAAACTGCTTTACAAACATTTCACAATTTCCTTTCCATCTCACAGTTATTAGGCATTTTTACCTCTAATGCACATATAGTCTTCACTGTAGGAAATCATAAAGTTGAAATATAGAACCTTCATAGTTGTAAGAGATGGACCTGAGCTTTGGGAAGCTAGTGGACTCTCTCTTTTGATCTGTTTTGTTCATAATAACGGCAAGCCTGCTCCCTTGGTCTTACTATCCAGAAATTCCAGTCTCCCAAGTCTGAATCCAGATGCTGATGATGTAGGCTGGTGTTTTCCTAAAACTGAGTGAGCATCACCCTGTAGTAGCAGAAGCTGTTCAATTATTATTTGATGAGATTCCCCATATGAACCTGGCATGAGTATATTTAACACTTCCTATTTGTAATTACCAATGTTCTGCAACATGTTAAAAATAGTCCAGAGGCTTTGGCCCTGTGTGCCCTACAGTATGTTAAACCTTGTTTAGGCTTACTGCAACACTGTAATCACAGATCTTGTTGCCTAAGGGAATTTTCTCACATTTCTTAATTTAATTAAACATTTCCCATTAAGTTTACTTAAATGTTAAGATGGAGAATTCCTCCTTAACCCTACAATAATAAGGCTTTACAAACCAAAGTACAGTTTTCACAGATTTTATTCTGAGACTTCATCTCGTTTGATACAGTGAATAATTTAACAGTGATTTTAACATTCTGCAGTTTTGTGCAGTCTGTTTCTATTTATCTCCCTCCAGCTCTTTGGAAGCAAATGAGACAGGTCACCAAAATGTCCTAATAATTAGAAATTAGGTGAGCACCACGTCTACACCATCTCTGCTTGTCTGGTAGTTGTAAACTCCCATCAGTGCAGTGTCCGCCTAAGAATCCTGACAAGTAATCACTTTTCTGGAATTTTCCAAATTTTCCAGTTTTACAGACACATTTATCAGAGTGTAGAGAGTTCATGCCCCATATTTTTGTAGTGACAGCACTGGGCAATCAGACTGTCTGTTGGAAAGTTTAGGTACCGTGTAATGTAAATAGTTGTGCAGGTTAGCTGTGCTTATCTTTAGTAAAATTCTGAAGTGTCATGTGAAAGTTCTGTTGCTGCCTGGAAAGAGTACTGTTGCAGTTATTTCACCAGGAACAGAGATATTTCCATATTTCTACTCAGTGGGATTGCACTTTTTTCCCATTTTTATGTGAGGGTGACTGAAATTGCTCATTGATCCTTTGGACAGAAATTATTTCATACTGCTCTTCAAAGCTTTGCATCTCTTTGGGCTTTTTTCTCTGTGTGTGTACGTATTACGAACACTTTGCTATTTAAAGAAAAAAAGAAAGAGAGAAATGTGACACAAGAACTGTACATCCCACCTGCCATACACCAGCCTGCTCAAGGAATTTCAGCTTTAAGGCTGTTTCTTTAGGCTCCCAGCTGACTTATGATAGCACAATGTGAAATGGTAGAACGAGCAGAGTCTCATCAACACCACATCTGTTCAGACTGTTTGCTTTTTAGCTTCCACGCTGACATTCACAAATATAAAAGGGAAGAAACTTACTATTCTTCTGATATGCAGAACATTTTATGATATAAAAATTTACTGTAACTATTTCAGTCAAATACATTATTCTGTCACGACCTGGATATAAACATAGTAATTCTATATAAACCATTTTTTCACATCAAAAAAGGTTTATTTTACAGTATTTCCTTGCAGAGAAAAATCTGCTGTAAAAGGTAAGCTCCTAGCTGTGTTTATTTCAGTAGAATTTACTACAAATTGCATTTATAGAGCAATGAGGCTTGGAGCCATCCCACCTTGCTTTCTCTCCGGGTCTGCTGTTCACAGCAGGAAGGAAAGTATTCAGATGCCACTTGAAAGCCAGTTGACCCTGTGGAGATGCTGTTTCTTCTCCATGGTCTGCTGGGTGTGTAATGCCAGGACTACTATTTTAGGCACTATATTTCAGTGGAATGCTGAGCTCAGACCTGATTGTCCCTGCAGCATCTATTTAAGGCTGGAAATTTTGTAGGTGGGAAATACCAGACCAAGTCCTTTACCTCGAGGAGTTATCTTAGCTCATTGATTTCCATAGGCTACATCACAGGAGCAGGTTTCCTTTACAAAAGGTGTCCATGCTTTGAAAGTTACTTGCTCAGTGCCACACTCATACAGCTTCAGGATCAGCAGATCAGGCCTCTTTGGGGATCCACTGCTCTGAGCACAGTGTTTCCATCTCTTATGGATTTTATCACGGTTCTTCCACCATAAAATCGATAAGAATTATTATCCATTTTCTTGTCTTTCTGAGTCACATCTAAAAAGTCTGTAGTCCCCAAAATGATGCTTGGAAATCACCTTATATTGAACATAAAGATTAAAAGAAAGAAGGGCTTTACTTTTTTGCTTCTTTCTTTTCTCAGCACCTTTAAAATTTGGAGTGTTCTTTGTTTTTTTGTTTTTTCTTGGGATTGTTGTTGTTGTGTGGGTTTTTTGTTTCATTGTTTTTTGGTAAAGCAAGTTTCCTAATTTTACAGCCTAACTTGTAATTTTAGAATACTTATAGTCAGCAGCACAGGGATGGATAGAAAAATACAAAGGATTCATGTAATTCTGGGAAAGACTATGTAGTTCATTCCCAGGGAGTTGTGCCAATAGTTGTCAGAGAATACTGATAAAAAGTCAGTTTTTCATAAGGAAATGAACAGGTGTGTCTGAATACATGAGGTGAGGAAATCTGTTGAATACGAAAATCCTGATTATATGTGGCTATTTTACAGGGCAAACCCTCATTTAAGGTTCTTGCCTGGGTCACCCCTGCCTTAAGCTCTTGTGCTTTGGAAGGATAAATGCTGGGTGTTTATCCCAGTTATCATGCCTGTTGGTGTTTGAACTTTTAGCTTAAGGGGAACTGTTAAAGAGAAATGTAACTGCTGCACTGAGTTACACATTATAAGCCTTTTCATTGAAAATTAAGAAGACAACACTTCTTGTAACTTAAATAGTGTAAAGCTCCTAGCAAGTATTATTAGTTTTTGAGAACTCTTATTTTGCTTTAAAAATGAGAAAACCATTACTCAGAGTTCTGTTTTTTTCTAAAGAGCTCCAGACAGTAAGCAGGGAGCTAGCAGGGGTTAAGGGGTTTGGCAGAGATGTGCAACATGCTGACTGGAGCAGAAACATCCTCCACGTGCTTGGTTCAGCACCAAGACTGAAAACACTGAAAAGACATTTAGAGATGAAGTCTGCAACCAGTCGCATTGCCTGGGTTGCTTCCCCCACAAAGACAAGTGTTTTGATTATTGCTGATTTTCCAGAGGGTGCTAGCAGCCGTTATTTCCCCATCTGTATAAGCAGAGAGTCAGATCCTTGCCTGAAAGGGCAGTCAGTACCTTCCCAGAAAGGGTTGTTGGCTCACAGACTGGTTGAAAATTGAGAAAGTGCTTTGTTAAATATTTCAGAGCAGCTGAGCCTTAGTCTGCTGTGGCCTCAGTTTTTCTCTCTGCTATTTTCTAAAGCTATTTTTCAGTTGGGTTTTTTTGAGAGAGTTGGGTTTTTATTTTTTGGGGTNGGGGTGGGGTTTTTTTTTTTTGGGTTTTTTTTTTTTTTTTTTTGTTTTGTTTTTTTGTGTGTGTGGGGTTTTTTTTTTTTTTGTTGTTGTTGGGGTTTTTTTTTTTGGTTTTGGTTTGGTTTTTTGAGTTGCAATTTAAAACTCATGACTCAGAATTTGTCTGAGAAGGGAACCTTGGAAGCTGCTTGAGAATTGATATCACAAACTTATAGGGCAAATAATTGAAGTGTTTTCTTGAAAGTTGTGAAATCAAATTAGCAACTCAATTTACTTATGATTTTCAAGTGGGGAAAAAGAAAGGGCACTCCTATTTTTGTCTGTGATCGCTGCCTTGAAGATAAATGACTTTGCTCCTTGCTGTAAGCCAGTGTACACAGCCCTAGCCACTACAGAACATTTTTTTGGTTGTAATTGATTTTTTTATGAGGAATTTTCAGAACAATTTCAAACCCAAATATTTTCCCTCTACCCTTTTATTTCTTACTTGCTCCCTGGCTGATTTGGTTGTCAGTGTAGTGCACTGACAAATAAATCATTGTCAGGGCTCCCTTCCCCAGTGCACAAGAGTCAGGAGTCCCAAACTAACCCTGCAGTCATGCAAAGGTCCTTACTTCACAGCTTTATCAAGGCTTGCTGACTTTGCAGCACCCCACAGAGAAGGGAAGCTCATGACATGAAAGACAGTATTTTCTGTACTCAGAAAAAATAGACTGGAAGCAGAGGTGCCACACAAATAGAATATTTAACACGGGCAACGCGACTCCTTTTCCAGGGCAGGTGACCTGATGGGTTAAGCACAGCAGAATGAACTGGGAGACCAAAATGTGAGGAGGTTCTCTGGGACCTCCAGCAAGCAGATTCCTCTTATCACAGCTCAGTTTCCATTCTTGTTTCATGACAGACTTGCTGCATACTTGGAGTAAAGAGCGGGCCCTTGGTAATAGGCTTTCCTACCTGTCTGATTTCATGCAGATTGTTCTAGTAAGCCATACTGAAAAAACGTCTTTTTCTGACAGTTTTGGGGCCAATTTCTGCCTCTCAATGTTTACCAATGTATGGCATCTCATAACTCCAGTGATATTTTTGAGGGTTTTGCTAGAACCTCAGAGGATGCTAGTTTATTGCTAAGCATTTTGCCTTTGCCCCTTTTTACGCTGAAATTTCAGACCTGCCACCCTGCAGAGGAAAGCTTTAAAATACAGACACATTTGGTGAAACTAGATGAAAACCAGAAAAGCTTAAATTTCAGTTTAACTGATCATGTTAAATTCCCACATACTCACAGAAAATGGAATGTGGAAATTTTCTGTGATGCTGTTTCAGCTTAAGCATGCTAGTGTGGATTTTATGGGGTCTGGGGGTTCCTGTGTGCTGCAATATTTTAATGTTTTTAACTTCTTGCTGTACTGCAGACATTTGTAGTGAGCAGAAGGCATCAGATGTAGGATAGTGATCTTTTGAACTGCTGCTAAAGCAAAATGTGCTAAACTGTAGAGTGAAAGGTGATGCCACAATCAGCCTTAGAAATTTCACTTCATTTGTTTTTTCAAGGATAAGAAACAGATGAAAGAAAACCTTTTTTTTTTTTCCTTTTATTTTTCTAGTTACTTTCCTTACTGAGGAAAATAGTAACTTCACCTTTCAAGATGGATTAGAAATCAGTCCTAGCCACTTGCTCAAGGAGGGCCAAAGAACAAATAAACAAACATTTGAAGTGTAGAAAAGTATGCTAATATGGCCAAGTTTGGAGAAAGCTAATCTAAATTAAGCAAGAGGGAATAGAGAGACAGCAAAGATGTGAAAAGACAAAGAGCCTTCAGAGAGTTCCTCTAACAGATACCATGTTTACTTTGTTAAAAATGGGGAAAGCAATCTTTGCCTGCATGTTATCAGTAAATGAGAGTTTTAATAATAAATTATCTATATGATTGCTATTTTCTTTCCCTTTGCAAGGAGAGAGGATCCAAAAAGAAAATATGTAACTAAAATGTTTCACTAGTGGACAGCAAATAGAAACAAATCTGGATTATTATTGTCTTTAATTTGTGGGGTGTTGGATTTTTGTGGAGGTTTTGGGGGGTTTTTTGACTGGATAGGGAGAATTGTTGTCTCATGATGGAGTAGTATGAATTTAGCACCATTGTCACAGTTACTGTGGCATTAGCAGACCTGGGTGCACTGTGAGCTGGAATAAAACTACAATCTTCTAATCCAAATAATTTTTTGGGTCAAAATCAGTGTGAGGACAAAACTGACCAAAAACTTGAGTGTGATCAGCAAAAAGGGAGTCATTGGCATATGACATGATGATCTTTGTGTGTGTTCTGTGACTAAACTGAGTACTCCAGGGGGCAGATGGCCACTGGGTGGTTGCACTTTGGCTTTCAGTGCCCTTCTCCTGATCATCTGCACTTGGGAATATAGAACTACCTTGGCTCCCTTTCTGCCTGTTACCTAGCTCTCTCTCTGAGGACAGTAAGCACATATTCCTCAGAAGGAGAACACACATGCAACCTGAGAAGCTGTGGGAAGAATTGGAGTGGTAGGATGACTGGGAGATAGTATCACTTGTGTCAAATTAGTGAAAGAAAAATGCTGCAGCTTCGAAACAGAATTAGGAGCACAAATCCCATTTTGCTGGTAGTGCTGCTTCTGTCCTAAATTTTGGAAGTTTTGCCTGGAGAAGTGTAATTACATGCCTGAAAAGAGGTCTCAGGTGTCTGACCTTAGGTCCTGTAATTTACATTTTGTGCTTATGGTCACCAGCAAAAGGAAGAATATGCCTTGGGATGCATTTCTTTTTAGGATGACCATTTGCGCCTTTTTGCCCTCTTCAGATTCTCATTCTGTTCCAGTGTTGAGCATGAGTCCCTTGCTTCCCTGTAGGGAGAGATAGATGAGCAGACATGTAAATGAACCTTCTGTAACTCTTGCACAGGATTTCATAGTCTGTCACAGAGGAGCAATCGTCTGTCACATTAATATGGTTCTTATTACAGTATTTATGTCAAACCCCCTGTCTTTCATCATATTCATTAGCATGAAAAGTAAGGTTTTAACAACTATGGTAATAGGAAATAATGTGGCATTAGAACATAAATCTAGTGATGGTACAGATACCCATAAAGTGTCAGAGAGATGTTATAATGTGCTTCCAGCACTTATTTTGGGGACAGATTTGTGTAGGTGGCTTAATTTTTAGGAAGTATTCACTATAATTATCGGAACTAACAGGGACGCTTGGCAAAGGGGAAAAAGAAATCTTTGGGTTGCAATTAAATTGAAGACAAGAGGTAGCAGTTGCAGTTACAAATTACCAGCTTTCTGATAGTGCTTGGCACACATTCCCTTCCTGCTTCTGACCGACATGTGACAAAACCTCACAGTTACAGGAGGGTTCATTGCCAGAATCTCTGACTTTGGTATAGGAAGGACATTTTATATGCAGTGTGTATTCACAGGCACAAGTGGGATAAACTGAAGTGAACCAGATCATTGAGTTAAATAATTTAAATATTAGAATATGCTTTGTTCACAGTTAGAACTGTGAACTACTTTGCAAAGATAGCAGAGCCCCTCCTGAGCAGAGGAGAAACTGCTCAGTCATGAAAATTTACCTAAAGAGCTGAGGTAAAGGCAACCATTATTTGGAAGAATAGGGCCATTCAGTGGACCTGCATCAGATTGAGAAAACACAGAAAAGGACATTTTTTCCGACACAGTAAGGAAAGGAAAAGTACTTTAGTTATCCAAACTAGCACTTGAACACACTGTTACAGTTAATTTGAGATGTAATGGAGTGTTTAATGGCTTCCAGTGGCCAGGAAGTTGGTTTTAGAAAGATTGTGGGTGAGAAAACTCTTACCCATCCAAAGCATCCAAGTGATTTACAGCATTTGTAGGCTGCACAGTGCACTGTGGTGCTGAGAAGCCCCACGCTGGCATAGTCTGCTCTGCTGCCAGAGCTGAATGCAAAGCTGAGGTCTCCTGGCAGTGCTGCTATAGATCTAGAGAGCCCTGAGACCTTTGACATGTGAAGAAGTACTAGCAAGCTCAGATCTTGAGGACTGTACACAGTCTTGCGCTGCTTCCCACAGGAATAATCCATTTGCTTTGGGCATGGTGCTGGTTTTCACCCTGTAGCTCTGTCTTCTCTAACTGAGCTCTGGGACCAGGCACCTCATACTGCTTCATATCAAGTCAGATCACATGCCACCACATCCAGCCAGCTTGTCCACGATCAGGTAATGCTTCTCCATGGGACCCAAGTCCTAGTTTTTGGATCCATCTAGTATAGGTGGTGATGGGATTTTGCTGACTTAATGCTTTCAGGGGACTGAAATGTGACTTCCCACACTGAGGCCTGGGAGCAGGCTCCATCACTCTTTTCAGCATCACTTAGATCTTCCTGGTCCTGGTTTCCACATATTAAAATGTGTTGTGTTGCCTTGGAAGGAGGTGAAGCAGAGGGGACTGATCTCTTCTCTCTGGTGACCAGTGACAGGACCTGAGGGAGTGGCCTGAAGTTGTGTCAGGGGAGGTTTAGGTTGGATATTAGGAGAAGGTTCTTCACCCAGAGGGGGGCTGAGCACTGGAACAGGCTCCCCAAGGCAGTGGTCACAGCACCAGCCTGACAGAGTCCAAGCATCTGTGACTTGGATACTGCCCCAAGACACATGGTGTGATTTTTGGGGCTAATCTGTTAAGGGCCAAAAGTTTGACTTAGATAATCCTGGTGGGTCCCATTTAACTTAAAATATTTTGCTTCCTTGGGTGAGAAGCTGGCAGCATGAGGTCTGTGCATGAAAATGGTGAGGCTACACCAACTGGGGTATGAATTTACCACATGTGAATTTATGCACTCTCTTTCTGTGTGCAAATCCCTGCATCCAGCACAAGTATTTGGCCAGTGGGTTCAACAGCTGTCCTGGGAGTTTAGACTCCTTCTCAGTGCACTGAACTGCTCAAGCAGACCTCTGGTTAAGTGACAAGGTGCATTTGTCAACTGCAGCCCTTTTTTCTTGCTCATGAGTTAATCAGTCTTTGTCACTCGTGTAACTGAGCTGGCTGTTACTGCTGTTGATTTGTGATACAGAACTTTTTTGTCTGGTAGAGATCAGAGCAATTTGCAGATGAAGGCAAGTGCTCTCATCCCCATTTAACTGATGGGAAAACAGCAATGAAAACCAATTTCTGAGAAGCAGCAGAGCTGAGACTTAGCCATTGGGAATAAAATCTTGTCTCTTACCATCCCTGTGGATGCTTCATAAATTTCAAGTGAGCCTAATGTGCAGTTTGAGATATGTTTTGATATATATCCTTTTGACAGACAAATCACAGCCTATCTTTGTTTTCCCAGATAGGATGAGCCTGATTTTTTCTAAAATGAGATTTCCAGAGAATATTCATGTTCACAAAACAAAATTCCACCTTAGAATTCTGCATTATCTGTGTGTTTAAGCATATACTCTTGTCTGGTACTTTGCTCACTACAGCATTCACAGAAATCCTTGGCAACCTGGAATTACATACAGTCAAAGTAAATTCATGTGGAGTAGACAAATAATTGCCTGTGCAGTAGTTACCATCAATTTACCTAATTTTCAAAATCCAAGTTCAGGCCCACGTGAATAATGAGCTGCCTTTGTTATCTCTGTCATCTCTGTGTTTCAGTGTAATAGATGAGCAGGGAAGCATGTGCAATCCTGGCTATCAGCTGGTGCCAGCTGTTTGTGCACTTTGAAGGACACATGGAGCAAAAGGAATGTTTGCATTAAATGACTAGAAAGGTTAAGACGGTGGCTGGTTACATTGTCCAGCTTCCAAAATATTGTTGCACAGACAGCAGGTTCTGCAAAGTCCATTCCAAAATGACCAAGCAGTTGGCGTTACTGTGACAGGCTGAAGTTAAGCAACTCTGACTTTTCAATGGGTTGATTCAGCTCCTGTTCTCTAGTTATTCTGGACCTTCCAGCAACTGTGACTGAAGTTAGAAAATCTCTCCTTGCATCCATTAACTCCTGCCCACCTCCACATGCATGCTTGGCAGAGTGACAGTCACCTTTGGGCAGTGTGTGCCTGCACACTCAGGATTTAAGCTTCCATTCCCTCGACACATCTGCAGGGTGACACCTGCATGTTGTGAAAGACAAGCAGCAATAAATGCTGCAGGCTTTTTTATAAAAATATTAGTGCCTCTACACTTAGGCAGTAGTGTGGCCTGATTATGCAGGAGCTCTGAGACTTATCCCAAGATGATGATTTTTACATCAAAAGTAGATTAATGGAAGTCGACAGCCTTGTGTCCATCCAAACACAGTATGAAATGATAATAAGTATAGAATTGCTAGTCAGTAGGGTCTCATGTCACATACTCAGACTAGATAAATGATGAATATGTAATGAAATTACATAGAATTGAGACAGATGGCTCTAGCTTTTGATAAATGCATATATCTTCACAATCAGATAATAATGCCAATGTGTGGAAGATCAATTGGGATATAACAACTTTGAAAAAGAAAGTAATTTCTCTGCTTTCACTTTAAGATGCGCATTTAAATAAGAATCAAGCTTAATTTAATTATAATTTTTTTCATCATGAAATTAAACAAGAAGAAGAAAAGAAGCCAACGGGAAAAATACAGGGACATTTTCATCTTATTTTATTTTGAATTGTAGTTATTTATCCTAGTGCCTATAATGAAATACCATTGCCAAAAAGAAAAGACAATTATTTTCTCCTCAATAAACATTAAGATAGATTGATGGTCACCGCTCTAAAAAGGATTAAATGAAATTCTTGACACCGTTTCAGGAAGATGTCAATTTGTTCCTAAGAACTCCCGTTATGAGGAAGCTTATAATACAGTCCACTTGTTATTGATAGGGATGTTTAATATTTTACTGACTATTTAAGGTGCAAAGTCCTTGAGATAAATCAACTTCTCATCCTCTCTCTGGATTTTACTATTTCACTAGTGGTACATCTTTCAGGGAATTGACATGATTGACTAGGGACATAGTGTAAAAAATATCATTTGAAATAATGTCATTACCAAAAAGGAAGGAATTTTGAGAACAAAATAATTATGAAGCTCATTAAATTCACAGTTTCTGCATATTGCAGATTAGTGAAAGACTAATGGCAGTAACTCAACACATAATTTTGGATGGTGGTTGTGTATTATCTGAGTTACTGTCACTTTCGTTGAATTTAAAGTCTTAGCTTGTGTAGATAAACAAATATATCTGTCCCTCATTTGCATGGGATTTAGGATATTTTCAGGTGAAGAGAAAGTAGCTTTCAGTTTTCTGCAGTCCATCAGCCAAACTTTGAGTAGTAGTTATAATGAAGGAATACCAGCTGAGGTCTGAGGTGTTAGGTGCTGTACCAGCACACAACTAGAGTGTTACAGGTATGGGGAGTTTGTAATCTCTTGTCTCCAGATGAGATTTCTTGAGCTGGGAGGGAGGAAATGGATAAAAGTAGTGCTGGGTGGGAGTACTAGGGGTAGTCCTCTGTGCTCCATGGCTGTCTGCGACACTCCCATAGGAAAAGCTTCAGGTGAGATATTACCATCTGTGTCTGTGGAGATTTGGAATCAGCAGCTGGCACAAGAGAAGGAAAATTAAGTTTAGGCTGCAGTCAGCACATAAAATGCCTTGCTATCTTCAGAAGATAACTGGTAAGTTGGTGCAGCAGCATTGCATGAGGAGTATGCCATTTACTCGGCACTGAGGACCAGAAAAATAAGGCTCAGAGCAGTGGACTTGGAGGATTTTTGTGCAACCATTGGAAAAAACAACAATGCAAGATCCCTTTTTCTTTTAGTACCATATGTGCTAAAGAAACAGGTGTTTTCTCAACTCTGTGCATTTTTTCAGAGCCTCCCAAATGTTATTTCAGCAGTCTTTACAGGAATTCTGCCAAGTGCTGGCTCGCAGTGGAAGTGGGGCAAAAGCCCTGCCCCTCTCAAGCTTGAGGGCACTGATGCTCCCAAGGGAAACCCTTCTTGGAGTAGTAAGAATATCTACCTCACAGGCTGCTGGCTGCAGAGCCATCACAACAGGAGACACGTTTCTCCTTCCACAGTTAGCCACCTCCTCAGTGCTTCCAAAAATTGCTTACAGCTGTCTCAAGCCAAGTTATCTAAAGTTGGAGGATCCCTAATAAGACTGAAGCACTTTAACCCTCTCTAAGCAGAAATTCTTTGCATCTGCCCTTCAAGTGGAAGGATCATTGACAGTCTAAAGCATTTTTACTGGTATCAGTATTTGCCTTCAGCCTGCATTTACATGGAATCATGGAGAATCTGGGGTAAGATCTTAAAAGAGCCTATCACTCTGTGATATTGCCTCAAGATTTTTTTTTTTTTCTGTGAATCATAACTGTGATAGTTTATTGATCAGATTAAGCCAACTTTCAAAAGAGAAGATAATGCCATACATTTTACTTAAGATGTTTGTGCAGCTGCTAAACAACTGACCCTCAGTGAGCAAACTCCTTGGTGGTGGCAGGTGGAGAGTGCTCTGTTCTCAAAGGTATCAAACCTTTCATTTTCTATTGATGATTTTTAGTAGCAAAATAGTGTTTTCCATTACAGCAAGTCCTCAGCTGCCTTACAAACCAGCAAAGATGGAGAATTCCTGGTCTGTGCTCCAGGAGCAGCCTGCCATCCAGTTGTATACGGCCTATAACCATTTAGTTTTCTAAGCTATAGCAGATCTATACAATCAGGGGCATTAAAATGTGGTTGGCCAAAGGTGTTAGAAGGTATTGTTGGCTCTCACTAAGAAGATTTGCCATCTCTGTGGTATAGAAGGAAAAATATAAAGGGAAAGTCCTTATTTCTACACTTTCACTAGAGCATAGATAAGCATGAAGACAATTTTCTCTTCTGACGGCAGATTATGGGTGTTATCAAAGACAGACTATCCTATAAGTGGAATTCCCAGTAAACAGATCTTACAATTTCTGTCTGTGTAGTGAGAGACATCTGCAGGAATCCACAGAAGGTGTTAAAGCACATTGGTGTTTACCATTTCTTCGTCAATGACACACAAACACACACACACGCACGCACGCAGTTTCTGGCATTTCACATGCTTCAGGATAACTAAAAAAGACCTTTTCTTCCTCTTCATCTCCAGTCAATGATGCTACAATGATTTGGAGTAGGAAATAGTTCATGGAGCTGGGCAGACTTCTGTGGAAGCTGCTGCTGTGGGAATCCCAGAGCTATGTGACATAGGAAGCCTGACTATTAAAATCCTCAAAACAACAAAGGCCTAGGTTTACTTGGCTCATTTGAAAGTTAGAGAGAAGAGGAAAGGACAGAACTCATCCAGGTCTTGAAAAGTTAGACAAAATGAGTTCAGGATCGATGTGATGGTAGGTACGTTTTCAGGGCTTTGCTTGGATACTACAAACATCTGTTAGCAAAGGCTATCACTAGTAAATACTCATTAGCAAAAGGCAAACTATGGCCATTCTCTGGTTTTATCCCTACTTTCTAATAGATGCGTGCATCTCTGCAAGTAAATGTTGGAGTTAGTGAAACTGCATGGTATTAGACAGTTTCCTGCATCTCTCTCTGCAGCAAAAAATGCAGTGTGTTCTCCTTCCCTCCTTTCCCCCTCCTTTCTCCCCTCCACATTAGCTCTGGCTTTAAAGCTGTTTAACTAAAACTCAAATAAAGGAATATGCTAGAATTGGAAAGATAATTATAAGGCCAAAACCCCTCACACACCACTGGATTCTTTCCCTCCTCGTGTGGATTCTGGATTTGTCTGTTAAAGCAAAGAAAAGGCTTTCTTTGGTGCTTTGTCATTAAAACAGTTAGAATCTGCAAATCCTGTACAGTCAAGACAACAGCAGGATTATGTTTGAATCATAAGAATGAGCAATGTGTTCTGCTTAATTACAGAAGTTACAGAGGGAAAGGATTTATTGACTGCCCCATCCTTCACCTCTCTTAGTGTAGGATTGTTCTCTCCATAGTGCTTCTTAAGTCTTTTTCTTTGTGGTGTTACATGCACCACGTGATGGATCATCCACAGCTTAACTGGAGGTCTTGAAGCAGTTCTTAACAGATTAAAAGGTGTAGTTGAGCCTGCTAGTTGTTAGCAGATCATGTTCTCAATGTGGACTTCAGGAAATTGCCAAGATGTGCTCATCTGAGGCTATCAAGCTGGAGAAAAAAAGGTGTCTCAGCTCACTATCAATATGTTTTCCCTAGAACTTAGTTTTTACATTGGTTGTCTCAATTTCACCTAAGAGCTTTTCCTTATTATTTCCTTTTGAGTGTTCAAAAATAGTTCCCCCCATCACTCATGTTCATAGCCTCTGGTTTCACCATCTCTCCCAACTGTTTTGTTAATGTGGACTTTATCTGTAAAATGGTGCTTATCTTTGATCACACTGCAGTTGGTAGGAAATTTCCTGCTAAAATCCCATTTTGATAAAGCCAATTGCAGGAAGCTTTGGAATTATTACAACAAATCCCACCAAACCAAAAACCGATCTTAATTTTTCTTCTCTGTTTCTTCCTTAACTCCCTCCCCACCCCCAGCTGAAATCTTTCTTTCTTATTTAAACTTCTGGGGTTTTATGGGCAGTATTTGGTATTCACATTTTTCCTGAATAAAAGGCTGGAGGTTTTTTTTTATACATAAGAAGATTTTCTCCCAGTCTGTATCTACTAGCCGGCACAAATTTGTGGCAGTAGCCTTCTCCCAGGTGTCAGATACAAACCCTTATTAACACATTCTAGCTCTGTCTCCTTCTAGAGGTGTCACAGAGAAGCACATGATAAATTAAGGCCAATACTTTGACCTGCAAACCCACTGTTATTTCTCTGTCTAGGCTCTTGCCCTCCTTATCCATCCAAGGTCTTTCAGTATTGTTTCTTTCAAGTTTTTATTTTTACTAAGGATAGAAGTGTTAATTTTCCCCAAATTCTACCCTCCTGAAGTTGCTCCACATATTTTTGACAAAGGTGTTTTAGTGGCTTCTCCATCCCCAAGCAGTCAGAAAAACTGCCAGTTTTTGGAAGTGCTTTTCTTGCCACCCATTCACATTCCTAGTTTTCAAAACTTGCAAGCTCTTTCAGTTTTTGTCTACTCCAGACTGAAGGAAACTCCTAATTTGGGGAAAGCAAACCCAACTCCTCTCCCTAACCCCAAGCATGAGTAGGAAAAGTCTACATACTTAATATATCCTGAGAAAAATAATTGACATTTTCTGAATATCTGCCATTCCAACTGACTCAGATTTTGATCTTGTGTCTCTCCACTTCCTTCTCTCCCTGCAAAGATGAGTTTATTATAATTTTGCTCCCTGACATTTAGAGTGTTCCTGACATTCACATTGAATACTGTCTGTAAATTGTTATTACAAATTTGCTTATTCTGCTTTAAAGTTTCTCTGAATGTAGGAATAAAAACATTTTCAATTTTGATTCTTAAACCAAGCTTCTGAGAGACTGAAGACTAAAACAGCAGAGGGTAGAAGCACTGAAGTCCAGTTCTAGCTAATGTACTGTTAGTACACCCCTTCAGAAAGAAGAGCTTTTTGAAGTTCCACTGCTGTTTTTGAAACACACATAGCTTTTTAATGAATACAAAGGGCCCTTGCTGCTCTTGTTCATGCTGCTTATCTCTGCTTCCATCTCCTGGGAATGCCATTTCTTGTCTAAGCCATTCATTGGCTCTACAATCTAGCTGGGTAGTAAAATGAAGATCTATCTAGTTTAAGATTTAAAAAAAAAAAAAAAAGAAAAAAGCGAAAAAGAAAAAAAAAAAAGAAAAAAGAGAAAAAACAGAGAAAGACACTTCCAGAAGGAAGTTCACCCTAAGCTAGGACTGGATGAGATGCCTGTATCTCTTGTCCCTCCTGAAGGAACCTAGGCCAGGTAATTTATACAAGAGGTAAATCTCCCTCAGTCATTCTGCCCTGTGTTACAGCTTATGAATTGATCCCCAGGAATTCTGTGTGTTCAGTCCTGTACTTGTGGCACCCTGGAATAATTTCAGACAAGTATTGTGATGAAAACAAGAAATTCACAGAGACATCCTAAGAGAAATGTGTTACTTTTCTGTAACCATTGAGTAAAATAAGTGCTGCTTTGGTTACTCAGAAAGGTTGAACAGATATCTAGCTTAGGGTATCTCTTTATGGTATTACCTTGAGCTATCTAGAGAGAGAGAAGATTTAATCATCCCTCTAGGTTATAATTTCACTTCCCAGCAGAAAATATCCTGGGAAAATTCTTTATGACAGCATTCGCGATGACAAGGGGTGTCTTTAAAATGATTAGAGAGCCATTAGCTACTGTGATCAGTCAATGAGAAGAGGGAGAAGCTAACTTTATCAGTAGCCTTAAGAATAATTCTAGAGTTGCACTCTGCCAAAGTGGAAGAAAATAAAAGGCTAGTGTAACAAATCCATGGGAGAAGCTGGGATCAAAGAGAGTCCATCTTTTCTCTAAACTGGATTAGCCAGAGGCAAAATGCTTTCCTCAGTCACTGATTGCCAGACCTTTTTTTTTTTTTTTCCACTCAGAAAGCTAGAGAAAGTGGATAAAGAGAAATTTTCTGCTTCAAAATATTCAAGTATTGGTTCCTGCAGGCACTCTCAGGGGATTATAGTATTGTTTAGAAACTCGCTGATTGGGGGATTTGGAAATCTGAACTGCAAGACTGCACTCATACTAGAAAATAGTTATTGTTATTAGCAAAGTAGCAGCAGTTGTAGCTCTTGGGCCAAGTTTCTTTGACTTTGTAAGAAGTTCAAGGCACCTCTAGAGAACTAATATCTTGGGCTGTAGGCAGCATCAGGGCTAAGAAGTTCATATGACTTCATTCTCTTGCTGCAGCGAAGTGGTTTTTTCCACCAAACACCTCACTAGCTTTTGTGTTAGTGGAAAATTCTACCACAGTGGCTGAGCCAAGGCAGGACTTATTCCTGCACATCTGTGATGTGCAGAGTTCTGTGTCAAAGTTAAATCACTGACACCTTAATTGACTTTTGTTTGAGTAATTTTCTCTGGAGCCCTTATTGGAGTTCTGTAGGAAGGACATGTATTAGAAGGTAAATGGATGTGCTCTGTTTTGGTATCCTCTTGAAGGGAATTCCTTTGCCAGTGCTTCCTTTGGCTCACCTAATCTGATAATTGTCACATGGGATGCTATTTGCAAAACAGAGTTTTGATACAAGCATAAATCATTCCTCACCCATCTGATGCTTTGGTAAACCACCAGCTGCACTGTGTCCTGCAGGTGTCAAGAAGGTGTATGGAGACTGAAGACTAAGCTACTGACAGGGATGGGAAGTGTTTTTAAATAAGTTTGTTTAGTTAATATTAAAACTACAGCTTTAAAAGTAACCTGTTTATTGTGTCATAACACTCTGCAAAGCCCACATTCCGTTCTGGTAATTTGTCACACATTATTATGGGTCCTTGTTGCTTGCAAGCTTGGAGACTGAAAAATAGGACATCAAATGTATTAGATGAGGCTGTGTTTCCTGAGAAAAACCCCTGCCTTCTGTCTTTCAAGTGTGGGCACTTCCCCCAGTTTATGAATGTTAGCTGCTTATATCCAAAGTAGGGGTGAATGTTCTCACTGATGTAAATTGATCCAGTGCCACTGCAGCCCTTTAGTCCCACTGCAAGTAAAATTGCAAGCACTATGGTCATTCTGAGTAGATGTTCATCCAAATTGGTGACAATTCACAGCTTAAATTCCCTGGTTATTCCAGTCTGACCCAAGGTGATACAACTTTTAAAAGCTCACTCTAACATTTTATATATTTGGGTAACTTAAAACATTGCTTGTTTTGTTTTAGTGTTTTTCTTCTTTCTAGTTAAAAGCCCTGAAAATAATGAACCCCTGTCAGCCTGGCAAAAAAGCATCTGCTTTATTCATCAAAATTCTCAATAGGCAGAGCCTTGGGTCATAAGTTAAAAACATAAGTTTTTAAAATCTTGGGTTGGATTTAGCAAAGGAAGAACAGCAACTCTGTTCCTTAAAACAAAGAAAAAAAAACAACATAAACTGCCATGAAATTTCAAGTCTGGTATGTGACAGTTCTGCAGTTTCAGAAATGGGAGTTTTACACTTCTGGAAAACCATGATCCCATAGTGACAGCCTCCCCATCATGAAGTATTCTTGTCATGTCAAAGAAACTTTGAAAGGAGCAAATGCTATTTCATCAGTATCTCGAAAAGCTCTGTGTTAGTTGTGTTTTGTGTATGCTTTAAATAACAGAGAGAAAGTGTGTTACATGATGGCCTAGCAATTAGAGGGCACAGTTGGCTGTCATCTTTGTAGCACTGCCTTGTTGGTGTCTGTCGAGCAGCCAGAAGTTTTTTGTGCTGCTGAGCACAGAATTTCCCCGCAGGCAAAACCGCACTCGGACAGGACAAAGAGTTTGTTCCAAGTTCTGCTGTCCCTTTTTTTTAGGCATCTTCCAAAAATTAGGCCAGCAGAGATATTCCAGCATCTTGCAGATGGTGCATGCATTTATTTTGAACGGCAGGCAGCCAGTTTGCTGCCACTCAGCAATCTATGCTGTGGTGACATGGATTTTTGCCACATGTATATTTTTCTGGTGTTCTGCTTATTTCAAGAAAAAAAAAACTACTCGTTTGGGGGGGGGAAGCAAATTCCACACTGTTGCTGTTATGAGTTTTGAAGTGTAGGAAGTGAGTATAAAGCCTTCATCTCTCTCACATGGTGATATTTTGGTCTTATAAATGGTTGAGAAGCTGTGTAGCTGTGTCCCAAGTAACTGTTACCTGCTGTCTTAAAATGTTCATGCAGATTGATTCTGTAAGGGGTGATTTCCATTCAATATGCCTTCCTTTTCTCATCTAGATTCAAATATGAGACATAAAATTTCAGTCTTATTTATTTTGTAAAAAAAAAAACCAACCCAAAACACAACATCTGCTATTGGATAAATTGTGTATTAAGTTCCTGTTTATTATTTGATGATTCTATATACAGTTACTGTATGCCACTGATTCTCTGTGCTGATATTTTCTGATATTTGTTTTTCTTGTATGTAGAGTTCACCAGAGAAATTCCGCTTTCCCTGCCTTGGGTATATGTAATAAAGGATTTCAGTGACTATTGTTAGGCTGTCTCTCTTTTTCTCTCCTCCCTATTAATATTCATCCCTTTTTGGGCAGTGGTGTACTCTCTATAGAGCTACAATTCTTTGTGCACAAGAAATAACCTGAAAATATTGAAATGGAATCCTAGCCTTAGGGAAGCCCTTAAGTACCGTTTTTTAAGGGCCTTAATTAGAACCTAATAATGAGGTTTATCTCCATTCAGAGACCAGGTACAGGGTATAAGCTGAATCCAGGTCCCCTGGAATTTGAGGTTGCCAAGTAGATACACCAGTTAAAGCAAGAGGAGGAAGAGGAGTTGGCTTTTCTAAAGCGGCAAGGTGGGACTTAGTCTTAATCTGGGGTCACTAACCTGCTTCTTGCATGTAAAAATACCTGTGAGTCTCACTGACAGTCAGACTGCAGCTGCATGACCTAGGGAGGTATGAATGGAGCTTCAGAACTGCTCAGTCTGCTCACTACCTTACCTCAACTGATGAAAGGTTTCCCATTCCTGATGCTATCCCCATCTTCATTTCAAAACCCCTTGTCCTTCAGACATCTCTGCACCTCCCAGTGTTGAATTTCAATCATTAAGGAACTTGTACCTTTATGTAGGTGATTCATTCCTTCTCTATCACTTCTTTTCTGACATTTGAAATTGGATTTTGCAGAGGTACCACTTTCCTATAACTGATAAGAAATGTTTGTTTCTGGCAAGATGGATTTTCTGTCTTGCTCCTCTCCTCTTTCCCTTTATCTGTCTGCTCTTGCATTGTTCTTACAGTTCTTTGTCTTAATTTTTACTTCTTTCTCCCACCCACTTTTCATGCTCTTACTTTTTCTCTACTTTCTCCTCCTTTCTTCATGTGTCTCTTCAGACTCCTTTTGCAGACATTTCTGATGCTCTGCTCCATTGCCTGAATCCCTCAGCCTGGAGATGATGCAGTGGCTGTAAAGGTAAAAGAGAAGAAAATCCAACTCCCTCTTTCCAGTTCTGGCCTGTGTGTCACAGACAGTTCTGGGTCTTTTTTTCCCAGAAGCATGTTGGTTTCATTGGCTTTTTCAGTAGGAAGGTTTTTTTTTTTTCTCAAAAAAAAAGTGTTCTGTTGGTACCAGCACATATGGCTTAAGAGATCTTGGTTCCAGCTGCAGTCACCTGATTTTCATTATTGTGGTCATTATTTCTTGTTAGAGTTTCATTTTTTATAGATTATTAAAGTGTAGTTGAAGGCCAAAAAACTCTAGGCCAAACAAATCATAGCTTGGGAATTCACCTGGAACGAGGGCACACAGAGTATTAATGAATTATTCACTGGGATACCTGCAACTCTGAAGTCTTAAGCTCTTTCATTTTCCAAATGAAATCTGTTTTCTATCATGCTGTCTCTTCCCTTCCCAAACTGCAGAAGAAGCAAATACCAGATTTGGGAGCAGAGAGTTCCCTTCCCCTATGCTCTGTGTGTAGGCAGGTGTTTCTTGGGAAGGACCAGATATGGATTAGCCCAAGCTCTGGGGAACATTATGATATTTTCTCTCCTATGTGAGTCTAGGAGACTTAAGCTTTTCCAGTGGGAATAGTGTGCAGGAAGGGGATTTCTACTGAAAGAGAAAGAAAGGAGAGTTGGAGTCCAAAACCCTTGCAGTGGTCACAGTTGAAGAAGGGGCTAGAGCAGCAGCCCAGATCATGAGGCTGGATAGGGCAGAGAGAAGTGAAGAAATAGAAATGAAATGTGGTTGGTGGGAAAAAGAGGAGGGAGGGAAAGTGTCTGAGTACAGGGATGTCTGAGGTGACCAGCTGAGGAGAGCCAGCAATGGATCAGTCAAGACTCATTATATGAGAAGCTGCAGCTACAGAAGTGAGCAAGGGCTGGATCAGAGCACTGGAAGTGGAAAAATGTTGCTGTGGCATATAGGGTAGAAAAGAGCTGTGCCTGGGAAGAGCTGGAACTTGAAGCTGCATGCAGGGGCTGTTTGGCAATGCTTCAGGCTATGTGTCAGTGTGACTTGGTGTGATTTTCTATCCTATGCACTTCAGGGCTAAGGGAAAAGGAGAAAGGCAGCCTGCTGAGATCTCAAAGCCCTTCTCACCATGGGCTGTGTTGCTGGCCAAGCATCCTTGGCAGCCTGCCACTGTCAGCTGAGCTTGTTAGGACCACACCAGCACCTTTCAGAGCTGAAAGAGATGCGAGCAGTGTGGCTCTATTGTTTGGTAGGAATCACACAGGAAAGACCATGAGCAGTGATACAGAAAAGCAACACTGTGTTACCTTCCTCTTTAATATAATCTTTTCTTATGTGTATGTGCTTGACTGTGACTCTCAAAGAATAATTCATTTTAAAAGTTTCTTAGGAAATGTAGCCGCGTGAAATGACTTACAATCTCACTCCTGTCACTGTACCTTTCATTGAGGATGGAAGACTTTTATCAAGTCTTTAATTTACCTCAAAGTTTTATTCCATCATTGCTCTATTTTCAATTCCATTTTTATCATAACAGGACTTTCTTTTATTTACATTGGTGAAACCTTGAATTCATAAACTGTCAGACTGATTTTAATGTAGAATAAGGCTTTATCACTGCATATAAATATATTTAGCCTGAGATTCATTCAGAGCAATCTTTTGTGGTTTCAGAATGAATGTAACGCTTTTTATGTGTACATACCACTAGATTTAAAATGAGATTTATGACATTCGTTGCCATTGTATAGAGAATGAGGGGAAATATGGGAAATATTTTCCCAGTGTTTAAGGCTGCACCACTTTGAAATAATAAACCATTCTCTCCTACTTCAAAGTAATTTTACACTCATGTTTAAAGAACACAGAGGGTTTGTCTACTGCGTTTGTATTATTACACTCAGCCAGAAAAAGAGTCTTTGAAAAATGTTTTTTGCTCATTATTGTTTGTATTGAAATATAGTCAGTGGACCATGACCAGCATCAAAGCCTCAACATGTGTTCTGTGCTGCTTATTGCAGGGGATAGTTTGTGGTACAGTTGGATACTCCAGGCAGAAAACATTTTCGCATTCTTCTTCCCTGCTTTGCAAGCAAGATCATGTCACAACAGACATTCAGCCTCCTATTTCAGTGTCTCATTACCAACTGAGAAGACAGCTTGATGAGGGAGCTTAGCCAAGGTCACAAAGGAAGTTTACAGCAGAGCCAGGAACTAGACCCAGATTCCCACTAGGTCCAGCAAGCACATCCACTTGGCTAAAGCTTCCTTAAGGATCTTGTCTGCTGCTGGATTTTTCTTTGGGTTGTCCAGGTTTATTGGCAAACTTGTTTAGTCCTCTCCTCGAGCAGATAAGGTAGCATCAGCATTTTCTCTTGGAAAAACTTGGAGAAGTTGCATCTGGCGCTATTAGCTCTGCAGGAAACGTTTCAATCGATTTATCAATGGCGCTGTAAAATGAACTGTGCAACTGTTGTATTTTTATTAGAGAAGTGACACAGATAAATTTTGTCACAAGATGTGCTCGATATCTGTTTTACCAGGAGTGAGGGGTGCCTTTCAAGTGAGAGCAGCTCTCAGTTATGGATATCCTGTCTTCTTTTTAGCTTTCTTGTCACAAAAAATATATGGTAACTACCAGCTTACATGAAATTGTTAGTGGCTGAGACTTTCTGACCTGCATGGAAGAAGTACAGAGAGAGCTGAGAGAACAGTGGCTAGCTTAGCAAGCCAGTTCTTCCAAGCTGCTTTGGTGCATNTGTATCAGTCATGCAGTGAGTCATTCGATGGCCCATTAACAGGAGATACCTCCCCGGAGGGAGACATTGTTCTTGGAAGAGATAAGGAAAAACTGCCCAACTGACAGAAGATATCTGTCCCACCTTTAAGAGATGGCAAATAGAATACGTGCCTATCTTACGAGCCAGAATATGCATGTAAGGAAAAGGTGATTTCTGGTGGGATATAATGCTGCTAGTATGACATTGTGGGTACAGAGGTGGAAGTAACTGATCACATCCATTTTCTCCATATGAAATATTGACAGTATTCCTCCAGTTATGTCCATCTCTTCGAGGGTCTGCACCCTGTCTGAAGATCTGCAAAGGGCAACAGAAAGAAGACAGCATTAGATGAATAGGTTTAAAGTGAATGTATTGTCTGTGGAAAATGCCTGTCAGTGCACACATTGGAGAATGTGGGAAGCACACGTGTGCAGCTGTCAATGTTCACACAGAACCCAGTGGGGTGAGCTGCATCCCCTGTATGTGTCACAAGCACACAAGAGGATGTTTTGTGCTTGTACATCTTCCTGAGCCAGTGCTCCCTCTGCATGCTGCATGTGCCTCATGGGTTGAGTGTTTTCCGTGTGTGCCCTGTGCTCTTGAACACACATTTTCTATAGGCAATACCTGATCTTTTTCACTTTTATGGAGTCAGGATTCCTGGGAATTACCAGGAATTCCTCAGCTATTACTGAGCTTTTATGGGTCAGCTCTCATCATGATAAATATCAGTGATGTTCCTCCAAAGTCAATGTACTGGCACTGATTTAAGGTTTGACCTCTTCTTACCTGTATTGTTTTGTGAATCTGTTTCTGTCACTAATGTACTCCACTAAGTGCCTGGTAGATATATTGGAATAGCTTACCAGTAGACTTATTTCATGGTTGCTTTTAGAAAATGCATTTCTCAGACTATTTTTGATTATCTTTGTTCTCTCCTTTCCAGCAGATTGTGCTTTTGATGTGTTTGTGATCGTGTATTATTCCTTCAATGTAATGTTTGGAATCTCCTTTCACTTCTAAGGCAAGCTGTCAGCTCTAGGACTGTAACCAATTTTGCACTTTTGCTTTGCAACTGTCTTTCTTTCTTTCAGTGATTTTTTTTGTTCTTGGTTTCTGTTTGTTTTGTTTAGTTTAGTTTAGTTCTGTTTTTGGTGTGTTTTTTTCCTTTGCAGTTCTGGAAGATAATGGAATTGAGCCACAGTCCCTTAAGTGCAAGTATTTGCTCATTGCCCATTGCAACTGGCTGTATTTCATAGTATTATGAAGAGATTTTATTTCGCCTAGGTAAAGCAAGCCACTAATTGAATTTCCACTAAAATATTTATTTGCCTACTCATCCTATCCAACATTAGCAGATGGCTGGTAGGCACATGGTGCTTAAAACTTTGAAAGAGATTTGTATTATAAAAAAGTAAATCTGGATGGCTTTTGATTCAGTCTTGATACAAAGTGGAAGATTTCTGCCTATTGTCTAGTTTGAATTTAAAGTGTGATTGTGACAAACCTCAATGACTACAAAAACACCGAAAATGTCTTCTTTGTACTCCTTACTTGTTTTTTTTCCTTTTTACCTGTATGCTGAAGTTCATTGGGAATGTTACGGCAATTTCATCAGATCACTTGAATTTCACCAAATGTCAGCCAGATTCTTTTCTTGCAGCATCTTTCAGGTTTGGTTTATCACAGCTGTGACTTCAGCAATAGGCCACTTAGGCAGTCTCTTGATTCTTCGGCTCATATAGGGAGCGTATTTCTGTGGATTTTTGACTTTAATAACTAAAAACACGAGTGTAAGAATGGTTTGCACAGAAGTAGGGCCGGCTGCTTCCTTAAAGCAGATTCAGAAATATTTTTGTTATGGAAAGCACTAAAAGTATGTGTGCAAGGAGGGCAGATGCATATCTCAGTTTATGCCCCAGCCCCAGCAGACAACCTGGAGCACATTCAAAGCATAGAAAAACCTAAAAGCAAGGTCCCCTTGCAAATGCTCGGGGAGTGAATTTAACAAGCAGAGCATGTTGTGAATGACCCATCCCTTGGATATTTTCCCAGCTTCTAGCAGTCTCTAGTGAAGGGTCTGCCTAGACCAGGCGTTACAATCAGGCCAATGTGTTTGCTAGTACCTAAGCAACCTGTACTCCAGAAATTTGGATAATCCATGTTTTAATTCACTTGTTTTTCAGCTTTTGTAATATCCTATTTTGCTGTATGCAAGGAGCACCTCTTGTTTCTTTTAGACCTGCTGCATTGTCATTTCCCTGGATGCCTCCATCTCACTGACAGGAAAAGCAGCAAACAAAAGCAGCTTCATATCCATCTTCTTGATCTTACAGACCTCTGTTAAAATAACCCTCTGCCATCTTCCCTCCAAGCTCATCTTTCTGTATCTGTAGTCTCTTCTTAAACCAGGCAGTCTTGATTATTTTTGATATCCCTCTTTTCTAGTCTAGTGTCCTTCTTTAGATGAGCTAAGGTGACAAGCCTTGATGCTGGTGGATCATGAACACAGACAGAGAGGTAATGAGAGTGCTACAAGTGAGCACATCCCTAAATATTTTTCCACAGTTGTAGCACAGATATCAGCAGTAATCATCCCTGTTTTAAAAATAAATCCTTCCCTTGGCTGCTTGCAGATCTGATAGCTCATCTTGGGAGATTTACAGTGATGTGATTTTCCTGCACCCTAAGTAAAGAAATCTCAGATGTATGAAATGAAAGATTCTGAATTGCCTTTAAATTCCCCATACTCAGAATAAGAAGCCCATACTCCGAATAAGACGAAAAAAATTAAATACTTGAGTCACTTATCAGGGACAGCTTTTTCCTCTGCCATATCTTGATTTAAATTGAATGTGTCATTTGGCATTAAGCAAAATGTGAGTTGTATCTTGAAAGACAGCATAACTCATAAATAGTGTAGCCATAAGCCAGCTGATGGCTTACTTATAACCAGGCAAATCTAATATCCTGCTTTGCTGTAGGGTATGTGATTTTCTGTATATGCTCCACACTCCTGTAATTGTTTGTTGTAGAGGATGGTGAATTTGCCACTTGCCATGAGCTCATTTCTTGTCTTAATGCAGTTAATATAGATGAATATATTTTTAGGGATTCTTTGAAATGTCAGTCATATTTTAACAGTTTTCTGAATATAATCTTCCCATGGCAGAGAGAATCTGTGAAAAAATAAAAAGACTACAGGCTAAATATTTATTGAATTACACTATCACTGAGTTGATATTAAAAGATCCATATGAGGCTTCAGATTTTTTGGCCAGTCTCAGAAAGATATACAACTAGATATGAAATTTCTTGCAAAGCAAACTACCTCATAACAAATGGCTTTATTAGAATTTGTTCAGAAAGATTTAAAGGTGAATGCCAGGAAAATTTATCATGTAACCATATTCTGGCTTCTTTCTCAAGAGGGGAAACAAAAAGTGTGTTTCAGAAGCGGTTGCAAGGATTAATATAAAAATTACGTCACATCCATGTGAATATATTTGAACTGAGTACGAAATGCTTTCCCGATCAAGAAATGAAAAATTAACTTTCAGTTGTTTGACAGACATTAAACATTAGATATTGTAGAAAGAATTCTATGAAATAAAAATAATTATAATAGTATAGCTTTTAATACTTCTGAATAAAAAAAAAGGAAAATATATTCCTGGGCCTTTCATAAGTATAAGCATTTGCTGACATCAGAAAATACCTGTTTTGTTGTTTATTACCAGGACAGGTTTTATAAATGCCTTTGGGAATAAATCACCAAAGCCATTTACTCATCTTCAAAGAAGAAGAAGGAAATAATTGACAACAAAATAGAAAGGTGTACTTTAGAGAGTGATATAAAGTAAGTTGCAGAAAATGGCTTTGCCATTAAAATGCTTTGGTAGCTTCAAAGTTCTGATCTAAACTACCATTAATGTTTGTTTTTTTTTTTTTAAAGAAAAGTGCTTGCAATTAAATGTAGGGTCACATGTGAATCACACACACAGATATGAAGTATTGAAAGACTTGAAGAGAATTCTGTCTTTCAGAGATTACTTTGCTTACAGCTTTGCTTTTGGATGGACCACAGTCCTTTATGTCAACAGGACCATGTAAAAGGGACTTCCAGGTAGGTGTGAATCACTGTAGGCCTCCACCCTTAATCAGATGTGGGAGCTACTGGTCAGTGACACTTATCAGTGGTGGAAAAAGTGCTCCTGTGTGCTCCATCTCTGTGCTAGAGAGAGAAAACTAGAAAAGTCTGGGGCTGGGATTTAGCACTCGCTCACTGTGAGTTTCTCCTTTCACTTGCCCTCTTTATGAAGAAGCAGCTACAAATAAAACAAGAGGCTGCTCTACCTGGGAACGGCCATTCTTCATGTAGAACATCCTTGCTCCTTGATTAATAGCACATTTCCCTGTGATTTATAACCATGCCTGCGTTCAGGTGGCATCAGAATAGCAAGAAAAAAGAATCAGGTTTATTAAGAGGGAAACCATCTAGCTGCTCTTTTGGTTTTGCTCAGAGTCCCATAACCACTATCAGCATAAGAAGCAAAACTTGTCCAAAACACAAAGGGCCAGGTGAAGGTTCAGCACTGGCTAGGATGAGACACACTGCATTTCTGGCCCAAGTCTGAGCCCATGTCTGCCTTCCAGTCACCAGCACTCCAGCACTGCCCTTGTTGTGCCCTGCTGCTACATTTTGGGCTTTGCGTCTTGTCTGGTGGGACTTGTGTCTCATCCTTCTGCTTGGAACAGGAAGTATTTTTAATTAAAAAGTAAAGGTCCTTAAAAGAGAGCTTGGCAAAGGAGGATAAAACAACAGTGGAAAGTAAAGGAAAGAGACTTTGCTTTAGAAAGAAGTCTTTTGATCCCATTTTTGCGAAGGTTCATGGCAGAAGGGCAGTAGCTGTGTTTGATCCTTCTCAGACTGCCTGATGATGGCTTGTCTGTGGAGGAGGCACACACATTTTTTGTGAAAGTCTGATCAATCTTCCATATATATACTTTCCCTGTTAGTGTGATTAATTAACTAGACCACATTTTAAAGCTGATAAAATAACATAAGCAGTCAGCTTTATGCAGTTTTCCTACCTGCCTTCCTAAAGGTATTGCAGCAAGCAAGACAAGGCTGACGGTACCAACTGCAGCTGAAAATGTTGCCTGTGGTCCTCTGCAGCCAGTTTTCAGTGGAGATTGATATCAGCAATTGCATATAGACATGACTGATAGGTGCAATGGCACCTTTAACCTTTTACTTTGGAGTTAGCTGTGTCCCCTCCAGCTCTCCATCATTTAGCACACCTGAAAAGGTGTTTCAGATGTGGCCTTAACAGGACATTGATACTCTTCTACTGGAAGCTCAAACTGACATGTAGGAAAAAAAAAAAGAAATTTTACCCTGTGGTTGGGTGACCTGAGTCACTCTGCAGCCTCCGTTGCTGCAGGGTCCCTGACTGCATGGTGCCACATGCTTGATTCCTTGCTTTGAAGAGGTCTGGCTTCCTGGGAGAAGAAAAATTGACATCCAGCTTTGACTAGGGGACTGAGATTGTATTTGTACAGTGATGTGCCTAGTAGCATTCATAAGTGAATAGACACTTTTGAAATGTGCTCTACTGTACCTGTCCTGACCCTTCTAGACATATGGCCTTACTTTCATTTTCCCATGGGATCATATCCTCTGTGAAGCATCTCTCATTGTACAGGCAGCAGATTGGGGTATAAGAATGCTCTCAGGATACAACTCAAAGGACTTTCTGTGACATTTCCTTGCTACAGGAAGCAGGTTCTGAATTTGTTACTGGTATCCTCATTATCTGTAGAAAAGAAACAGAAAGGTTGGAAAAAGGTGTGGAGAGTCCCCGTGCTTTATCATCCACTGGCAGGCTCAAAGCATTAGAGTGGCCCTACAGTGGTACTAGGTTTGGTGTGTCACCTGGGAAGGCCATCTGCAAGGTGCTTATAGGACAGCTATTGTCACTGGCACTGGGGAGCCACAGCTTTCCAGACATTTTTCAGGTGTAGAATTGAGTGCTTGTGTGGGAATTTCAGACTTGGAAAATTTCAAACTAAAATTTTTGGGAACAGCTTTCATTATGGTGTATTTCAATCAGAAGCAACTGAGCTGCTTATAATTTCCTGGGCTGAATTAAGCAAGTAAGTCTGGAATAACAGAGGATTTTTTGTTTGTCATTGCTTGGCTCAATCATACTGGGAAAATGATTTGATGGTCCAGAGCTAAAGGCAATACAGGAACCACTCTGACCTGTGTGTATTCCTGTTTGAACATTACTTAAAACATCAAAATTATCTTAACATCAAATAAGTCTTTTTCATCTGTGAACTCATTGTACACAAGGAGTTTGTTTATACACAATTTTGCGCTTTTTTTCTGATCTTTACATTTTAGTCTACTTATATCAATTTTCCTAAGAAGATACTTGAAATCTTCAAAGGAACAAAGAAGGACACATGCCAAAAGTTTGCCTTCAACACTTTTTTTTTTTAGTTGGTGTTAATTTTTGAGCCATTATTCAAGCAGCTGTCCAGGTCAAGAGAGTTCAAGCATGCTTCTTCTGTGCCACTTGCACTCCAAGACTGCAGTGAAGGAAGGGAAGTCTGCAAATTATTAAGCATTTGGCAGTGCCTTCTAGTTGTATTAGGTTATAACTGCATCAGTTGCATGATTAAGAGGAAGTGACAGGTAAGCAAAATGAGAACAAAAGTCTCATGCTGTTAGAAGCAAATGTCACCATGTCATACACATTGCACACATATATACCAGTGCTCTCTCTGAAAATACATACAAGAGGAGGAAAATAGGAGAGAGGGAACTTGTGTGTGTTTGTGGGGTGTTCTCATGTGTGTTTGTACAGTTTGTGTGTCGTGCACGTTGATGTTTAGCTCAGGTATATGTGTCTGTTTCCGTGTGCTTCCATGTGTGGCACAGGTTGTAACAGAGTGCTGGAGATGGAGCACGGTGGTACCTTTGTACAGCCCACTGGTTTGTTTACTGGCTTGAAGGTTTCTGGTTTTTTTTATTTTTCCCCTAATTAATGGATTTCTGGAAAAGTAATCACCAAATTTTTAAGTGTTTTGCTTCTCAGGTTACTTACAAACCCCAAATGAATCCAATTAAAATATGAGTATTGTGACGAATTACTACATTTATAGGTTTGGGGTTTTTTTGAGTACTCTTTATGTATGTAATATTGTAATATTTTTTATTACAATATTCACAATAATTACAATTGTAAATTGTAATATTTTAGAATGACATTTTTCGAATTACGAGTTCTACAACTTAAGTGTGTTTTCACAAACACTCAGTGATTGTGACCCTTAGTTTGGTAGATGATGGTCTCTCACATATGCATGGGGATGGAAACACCTCTAGTTGGCATCTAAGAACCAAAGTGTTTTCTGGTTAGGTTCACAACTGGGTGTGACTCCTAGAGGCAGAAGCATGACAATCAGTTTTGGGGTGTGTGAAAGAAGGTGAGAATATGTAAGGCCCTGACCAAAGTAATGTCTCTGGCTTGGCTGGGGAGAGCAGAGGGCTGCTCATCTGTTGTTTCAGAATTAGTCCTGCCAAGCCTATAGGCTGCTTTCAAAATATCGTCATTTGACTGATGACCAGGGCACAAATAATATTTTTCAGAGACATTACAGAGTCATACAGAGGCAGGAGATGGTGAGGTTTCTTGGAGACCCCACCCTTACATTGCTAGTTGAGATCTGAGCTGTGTGTGCAACAGGACAAACTGGTGCTCTTGGTTTCCTGCTTGTGTCCTTTATTCTATATCTTAGTATTTTAACTAACTGGGAGAAGATGAGGAGGGTTATCATACTGCCAGCCACTGAGCAGGGGTGTGACACCTTAAATTCTTGGGTATCGCTTGTGGGTTTGGCTATTCCATGTTATTCTCATGGCAGTCTGTACTCCAGTCATCCAGCTGTGCATATCAATGTCAGTGTGGTCCCACATAGCAGGGGTTTGGGTTGGGAGGAGAGCTAGGTTTATATTTTTATAATATCAGACTTATGCACACATATACACCATGTATGAATAGAAGTGAAAACATGAAAAAGCAGATATTGCATGTTGAGAGTTGAAAGGTGAAACAGTGTTCAGGCAATAACATCACCTGAGGGACATTAATTCTCTTATCTGTTCCTAACCACTACTGTAATTTAATATTAATGGTTGCATTCACAGAGAAAGGAGGAGCAAGCTTTAATAATGGGGATTCACATGAGATGCTCTCTGATATCCTAAAGATAAGGGGAATTTTGCATTCTTGAAATGCCCAAGTTAAGTACATTTAGAAAATATATAGACTAGCTTGAGCCTCTCCTGTTGAATTTCACAGATATAAAATGAAAGTGTCACTCAGTTTCTGTGTTATCATACATGGAGGTTAAATCCATGTATATCATTCAATCATAAGTGAAGGAGGTTTCTTGCAGCAGTAACAGCACTCAGAAGTTTCATGCTGCTGCTAGATAGGGCATTTTCATTTATTTATATTTATAGTAATAAAACCAAAAAAGACAGAGACAACACCTCCAATTTTGTGTGCTTAATATGTGTGAAAACACCTGAGAAAGAGCTGTTTCTTTCATTTCACTTCCAAAAAAATCATCCAAAAAAACCCATAAAAATTGTTTTTTTGAGTTTTCTAATGATATGGCCAAAAAACCAAGACTGATGAAAATTAAAGTGGCCAAGGAGAAAAATCTTGACTAATTTCTTTTCCCTGAAGAGAGGCTATGGGTACCTAGTACTGCATACCTGCTTACAGATGATTTGAAACTCATGGGAGTGCCTGAGGTTGAGGCGCAAGAGCTGGTCAGCCAGGCTGTCAGGGATCTGTTTCTCATTGCAGTTGAATTTGGTAGCTGAGCTTCTCTTTATTTCTGCACAGGTGTCTGACTCTGCAACTTCATATCTTGTGATGTTGTATTGATTAACATTGTACAAGAGATGTGTACTTTTCTTTTCTAGCAAGCATACCTGTACAAGTCAAATATTAATGCCTAGGGTATTCTGTAAATAGCATTCATAATTCTGCTCTGAAGTAACTTTCTGTGAAGCCATTTTCCACTCTGTTTCTTAGAGAAAAACAAATATATAACCGAACTCCAAGACTCCTTTCCAATATTTCATTTGCCGGCTTTCAAACGTCATCATGGGAGCAATGAGACAAGAAAAGAGTCTTTTCTTCCTTCAAGGTCTGCAGTGAACAGTGTAAAGCCACGCACAATGGATTTGGAAGAAGCTTTATATATTATGACAAGTGAGTGTATCTCCAGGGTGCTCTGTTGTTGTGGAATGTAGTTCTAAGCCACATTATCTATTAAGTTGCTGAATGTGGTGAAATTTCTCAGGTTCTTAGAAATGAAAAGCAGATGAAAAGACCCCCATGACTCAGTCCTTATGAATGCAATGAAGTAAGATTATCAGCCTAAATTGTCCCTACTAATCAACAGTGTAAGCTTGCAGTGATAGCCTCTGTAAATCTGCAGAGCGTTGGGACTATGCGGGGTGGAAGGAGTCAACTGACAGCTTTAGGGTCATGTTCTCAATATGAGTCTCAAAATGTTCCAGCTGAAAAAAGAAATGAAGGCATATGTACTCATTGCTCCTGGGGAGGTGTTCATGTGGTTAGAAAACTCATGATTATAAAGCTGCTTCTACAGAGAGGGAGAATTACTGGGTTTGGAGGTGGTTTTTTTCCTTTTTTTTTTCATCCTCTGCTCTCTCACAGTTTCTCTTTTCTTATTAAGCCCTGAAATTCAGCCTTTCAAAATTTGTCATGCCAACCAAAGCAGGAGATGGCTCTGTGGCTATACTATTTCTGTCATGCTGAAGATGATTTAGTGTGGACATGCCTGCACTGGTATGCATCCATACATTTATTCATACCTTGCTTTTCAGCGCTGAATAAAGAATAGTCTGATAAATATGCTTAAAATGAGGAGAACGAGCTGCCTTCTCATTGATAACCGGAGGCCAGTTATGCTGTTGGTACTTTAACTATAATACCTGGCATCCAAAGGATAATAAATACTTTCTTTAATCTTTTTTAAATTTTCTGTCAGTGTGTGTGTACTTGTCTGGATACTTTTCGTACCTGTGATCTACTTCTTAGATTATGTCTTTAACTTCTCAAATTGTACTTTTTTAATCAGCTTTCACAGGAAAGGGATGCATTTCATAATGAAAAAAAAAAGGGGATTGCCAAGTTAATTAAGTTGAGAAAAAAGAGAAAAAAGAACATGCAACAGTCTGACTAGACCCAGAAAGTGTAGGGAAACACCATTATCAAATATGAGAATATCTTATAAAAAAAATGCACTCTATGAATCGAAGTGGTTCATCATTAAAACATTCCTATGGAAATTTTTTAAATAGACAGTTTTCTTAATAAATAAATATATTTTCTACTGGGGAAATCTTCATTATAAGGAATCTTCTCCATGTCCATTTTGGTACAGTTCCTTCTAAGAAGGAGTCAGTAATTCCTGACCTGTCAAAGTTTACTGCTGGTTTTGGGTAATCTTAAAGAGAAGTGAAAGAGTGAAAAACGATCGAGTCTTCTGCAGTTAATGCCACCAGAAAATGGCAGACTGCTAAACTCTGTGCCTGGACCTTAATGTTGGTAGAGAGGGAATACTTGGAGAACTGAACCTCATTTCAAGGTCATATGGGCTTATGAATATACTGAAGGGTCTATTCTAGGAGATGCAGAAAGTGAGGGACTGAAAAGCGTGCGAGGTGCAGACTGGGGGTCATTCCCAGTGTGTCTCATGTCACAGTGCTACAAGACACAATCTCCAGCAGGAAAATGCCCTGCAGATGCCATAACTTGCTTCAGCACATGACATCCAATTTTGCAAGGTCTGATGACAGGCATGGAATTAACTTGGTCTGCTGCCCTAGGCATGCCTGGGAGCTGCTTACCAGCTCCAGAAGCATGTCAGGATATTTGCCCCATCTTATATGAAAGAAAAATAGCCGTCAGCATTGGCATTTGAAAGAGCACCAATAAATTCAGGTAGAAGCTGAACAGTCATTTCAGTAGTTTCCCTTGTGTCTGAAGTTAAATGTTATGCTAGCTTTTTTTGTTAAACTCAAGTCTCTGAAGATGGGGAGGAAATACCTAAGATTTTCATGACATTCATTAAGGTCCTATTTAAATTACAACAAAGCCGACAGAGTTAATTAGGGGAAATAACTGGGTATGTTTCTGTTGTGTATAAAATTCTGTAGGTGGAATTTAGTTCTTAAAGGTTGTGATGCAACTGCGAAGCCCTATGAAGATTTTTTTTGTTTTCAGTTTTACAGGACTGTTCTGTAAAAGGTTGCAATAAGGAGATGCTTTGTAAAAGACTCTATCCTTGGGTAACTATTCCTGTAAGTGAAATTGTGTTTTTTCCCTATATCACTCCTATATAATTTGCTCTTATGAGCTGATTTATTTTATTTTTTGAAAGTCAAGCCTCTTATCCTAAAGAATAGTGCAAAGTAATCCAAGAGAAGACCTCATTTTTGCATCTTTTTGCATCTACCTTTTTGCATCTACCTGAATGAATCCTGATTAGGAACCTGTGCAGTGATGTTATCCTGATTGGTGGGAAATTGGTGAAGGAAACAACCAATTTTCAATCAACATAATTGGTTGCTCGGGAGGTTTGAAATCTCAAGAAAAAGCATTGCATCTTCTGCAGCTGTGTTAAAAGATTTTTCTGGAATAGCAAACAAATTGTTGATAAGAATTGCACATCTGCAAAAATATTTACATTTATGAGTAGCTTGTAGAAAAGTCACATGACAGGTATTTTTAAAATTATTGTGATGTTGTAGGCTTTTCTGTCATTATTGAAGCTCAGTAAGTCCAAATTCTATAAAAGACATTAAAAAAAAAAAAGTTCAACCTACTGCCCAACAAAGAAGCTTCTTAATTGATTTCTATAGGTTCTGGGTACATTTTTATTTGTTTGATTATTCAGTCCTGTAAAACAAATCCACAGTAGAGTGGTATCCAAAACCTGCTTCAGTCCATCTTCATCTGAGTTAAGAAATGCTGTTTAAATGACACCTGCATGACGCTGTCCCACATATGGCTGACAGTGGTGATGAGCTCGAGCAGAAGAGCAAATGCAAAAGGAAAAGCATTCCCATGGCTTCTAATCTCTGTGGCAATACAGTCTGGTCTTGAGCTGACTGTAAATCCATACAAGTCCAAAAAGTCAAAGTGTTTGCGCCAGTTTACCCAGCTGGGAACTTTGGCCCAACTTTGCAATTCATCATGCATTTTGTATGCATGGCCTGATGTTTTCCCACTCTAATCTGGCATAAATAAATTAAGAAACAGTATGTTTCCAGTACAAAGCCAGTGTAACTCTTAACTGGTTTTTGAAGTGTTTTAAATGTCATTGAGGAACAGAAATGGATCTTTTACTAACCAAGTCAGGCTGAACTGATTCTGATGAAGTATTGTTTGCTTAATATCTGCCTGTGAGTTAAAGGTATCCCAAAGCCACTGCCTTGAAAAAGGTGGCTGCTTCACTGCAGTGCTGAGGTTGTGGTGCCACGTCTGGCTGAGACAAAAATACAGAATAATGGCACAGATTGCCACTTCCCTGATCTGAATTGTGACATTGCAATTAGCATGCATCTCCCAGAGGAGAACAAAGCTGGATATACATGGCTGTATGCACATATCCTCTGCATTCTTCCACCTCAAATTCTTCTCCCTTAAATCAGGCAAGATGTGGAATGGCCGTGGTGTAACAGGACATAAAACATTTTTGCTTGCTGTGCTTCCCAAGCACTTCCCTTATCACCTTGAGCTGTCCATTCAAGTGTAAAGAGAAGTTTCACTACCCGCCTTCTAAAATTATAGTTTCTATCTATTAAAAGCAAGTGGCTCAAAATCCTTTTGAGAGGATAAATAGCACAGAATGCTTTGATTCATATCTGTGAGCTGGAAATTTCACACATCAAGTAAAACACCATGAATACATCATTATTTTGACAGCTTTGTGAAAAAGGAGGCAAGAGGATCTCATTGCATGGATTTAATTTCTGAAGTTTCACAGCTTTGTGTTTTGCAAAAGAATTGAATCCTTCCAGCAGAGCAGAGCAGGTGGTAAACTGAAGGGCAAAGGGGAGATACTGTCAAATCTCATACTTGGCGTGCAAGCCCCCACCAAGGGCTTCCAAGGCAGCTCCTGTGTCTCTCACCTTCTCAGAACNCAGAAGAGAGTAAGTTAAATTGCCAGAACTGAGTTTCCCACCAAGACTGCCAGAGGTGAAAGGAAAGAGATCACTTTGCCCACCAGAGGATAGCTGGTTGCCCGCTACCACTATGCCACCCAACAAAAGGAGTTTCATGGGCTGATCTTCAGGTAAGATGAAAACCTTCTGTAAATGCTGGGGACAAATGCAGTGTTTGTTTAGCATAAAGCTGAATTTAAGTGAAAAGTGTCATGAATAAGGAGTAATATCCCAGCTGCAATGAAGGACTATTTATGTTGAGGTACGTGAAGGGAGACTCAAAGAAAGGGTCCTTTGTTTCTCTGAGCAGTAGTACCCTCCCATGTTCTCATGTCTCTGTGCCTGTTTGCATAGCTTGCCCACCCAATTATTTATGCACCATGTTTGTGGAAAGCCATTTTAAAGCACTGAGGACATTGAACTGTTTTTATTCCCTTTGAGTCATGGATTTGGACCTCTTTTTCTAATCATGAAATGAGAGATATATTTGTAGAAAACAAAGGACGTTTCCCTCTCCTATCCTATCCTCCAGACCTAAACCTTTATAAAAATTAAAGGTACATGCATGTATTTGGTTAGGATTTTTAACATAACCTTCTTTTTCATCTTTGCTCTCGGTTGCCTTTATTACCTGTTCTCCCTGATCTGATGCAGCTTAGGATTGTAGGAAGCATGTGCTTTCTTCTGGAATAGAAACCTGACTTTTTTAAGCTTTGGCATTGACATGAAAACATCTGGTATGTTAGTAGTGGTATTTTAATACTTTTGCCCCTATGGTCAGAAGAACACAGAAATTGCAAGGAAAATGCAAAACCATAATTAAAACTAAAAGCAAGCTGAGAGTCTGTCAAAGCTCAGAAAACTTTCCAGTAAAGTTCACATTTTTATGGACTTGTTATTTTGTACAAATCCATTTTCTTCTTTCCTGTCACATCTCCAAACCTTTCTGTAAAGAATCACAGTCTCTTTTTCCCCTCCTAATTTAAATTCTGCTCTATCTGTTTGGAATATTAGGTATGCCTTAGCAGTAAAATTATTTTAATGATGTGGCTGAGTGCTCGTATATATTCAGGCAAGCAAACATAAAATGGTCATTCTTTATATTAAGGATCTATCTATAGCTTAGAAAAGGTAATAAATGATAGATTGAAAGCATAGGTGGCTTAAGTAGTGGATGGTGTGTATTACAGAGGTTATTAGCTCATCAGTTGAAGGTGCCATAGATGGCTGCAGGCCAAACTTGGAAGCAACCTGCAAAATGGCTGGACTCTGTAACAACTGATTTACTATATACTAACATGCACATTAACTCTTTATCAACTCTTTATGAAATATATATGTTTGGCACCCAAATGACAAGTAGGACTGTAAAAAGAGACATAAAATTTCCTTATGAATGGCAGTATACTGGCTCTTATTTTAATTTAAATGTGCAATTGGATTTGTAAGGGTTCCTATGTCACCTGAGATACAGGTCTTGTTTTCAGAAGTGGCACTGTGCAGTGACTGCCTCATTTCCAGTCAGAATTAGGCCTCTAAATCTCCTGAATAGTGTTGAATATGTTGCTGTCTGTTTCATTTACTGTTAGCCAAATGTCCATTTTAAGTCCACAGCTTTTCCTACAATGTGTGTGTGTGTGTCTGCTTTACCAGAAGCAGCAATGGGTGTAGGGGGGGAGCTGCAGCGGTGGCAAGGATCCCACTTGTCTCAGATTCCAGTACCTTCCCATAATGATCATCCTCTTCCTACACTCCAGGATAAGAGTAATGCTAGTATCTGCATTTTTTTTGTCTTTCCCTGTGAAACAGAGGAGACTTAGGTACTGGTGACCATGGAAGGATTTGGGGTTTCTCATCCTGCAACCAACTCCTGCAATTTGCAATAGTGGAAGAGATGGCAGAACTGAGGCAGGTAGGGATCTTTCAGTGCCCAAGCAGAAGCAGATGTGCCTCAGCCACTCCTCAGAGCTGTCTGGCAGCTATTCTGAAGGTAGGGAAAGAGACCACTGCTTCATCTTTTTGCAAAGTCCAGTGCTCTACTGCTAACAAGTTGTTGTCTTTTTTTTTCTTGTGAAATGTAAGAGTCTTTTGTAACTTAAGCCTGGTATTTTTATCTTGTCTACCCTGGAAGTGGAGAATAGATTGCTCCCTTCCTTTTTCCTTCAACCTTTTATGTAGATGATTACTGCTGTTATATCTCCTCTTAGTTTTCTGTCTACTTGTAGTGGTTGTCCTTGTTTCATGGCTTCATTTGTTCCAATCAGCAGGAAAATTTCCTTACATAAAGTGGCTTTGGATCAGACCCTTTGCTAGATAAAGCTCTGTATTGAAAACATCATTTTAGTAGTTCAGATGCTACATATTGGGATGGCAAGCACGTGCCATTTAAAATTGTGCTTAATGGGCAACAGTCTCATTTGGAATAAAGAAGGGTTATGTCCAGGCTGCTTACAATCATTATTTCTCCTTAGCTCCACAGCCCTATTTTTTTCTATCTGTTCTGCCACTGTTTATGATTCCTTATAGTAAACACTGTAATTTTTTTAAATTATCATAAACTAGGCTTTAATTGACCAGGGATGGGAAAGCCAACCTAAGAATGCAGAAGGCTACAGTGTTTTGTTTACTAATAGAGTTGTTTGTCATTAGGTGTTTCCAATAATGGCTCTAGAAAGCATTGACTATTTTTATGCCTTCCCTTCAATTTATAAATTCAGATTACCAAAGAGTAAGAAAACAAAGATATGCAATGGTTTAAAAGTTCCTGGGTAGCTTTATTGATTTTTTTTGTCTAGGGTTTTCTCTTCTGCTTTTTGTGGGCTTAGATTTTTAGGGGAAAAAAATCTGAATAAATGAAGAACCAGTTCACTTTGTTATTTTTTCTTCTGCAATTTTTTTCTATAACACAGAGAAATAGGGAATAATCTCGAAGCAAATGACAGGGCTAGAAATTTTGTGGGAAAAATTTAAGGATCCCTGATGAACAGTCACCTTTCTCTTGGCACGGCTGTGTAGAAGAGAGAGGTTGCAAAGGGCTCTTTTACCTATTCAGTCTGTGAGCAGTAGGGTCTTTGTGGTCTCTGGAGTATGAGAATACTGCTGATGAGATACGGCTACAATGAGGGACTCAAACCTTCATAGCTAAAATTTAGGAGTCACAAGATCAGTTTTCCTTTTTGTACAAATGTTCTTTGTTTTTGTAGAGATATCAGTAACCTATATACTGTTTTGAGTGAGCACATATATAGCTATTTTCTGAACAGAACTTCTACCTTTATTCCTAACGGGTGAAAAGTAAATTTTTCTTAGCCCTGGAGAGTTCAGGAGAACATGAGGCTGAACAAGCTTACAGACCAAGCTGGGCATGGTTGCCTCTTGCAAAGGCACTAAATAAAGAAAATTCTGAATACTGGCGTAAAAGTTATAAAAAGTGGTTATTTAGGTTATGATCCACAGTCTTTATGTGACAAGAGCTGCTGAGAACAGATTAATTTCCAGAACTAGGCTCAAGTTGCCTTGGGATAAGAGGATGGAGGAGAGTTTTGGTAATTTCCTTCTGTCAGAGCTAGGTTTTTGCCTCTGGGCTTTTAGAAATTCTCATAAGCGTAGATGTCTGAGAAGAAGCTCTATATTATATGGGTTGCCAATCTGTGTGTATGAAGCAGGACCTCTTCAGAGCACCTTATGAACACAGGGTTTGATGGATATTTTAGCACTGTCTCTGACTTTCTCCCTGCTGAGTCATTCAGGAGGCAAATGGTTTGATTTCTGCCTGTAGCCAAGGTGGGTTGACAAAATCTGTGATGCACAAATAATATTAGATAAGCAGAGAAGATTCTGCAGGTGAATTGCTAGCCAGGTAACAGGTATTTTGCTGAGACTTCTAATTTCTCTGTCTTCATCAACATTAAAAAGTATGTAGTAAAGTAATTCAACAAGAACTGATTTAAGTTCAGGATCCTGCGGATGCCTGACTCATGGCTAATTATAAGTGCCCACTGGGAAAATTTATAAAGATACCTGATGCTGTTGAGCCTCTGCAGTCCACTAGGACATCAGCACAATGCTGGATGTATTGAATCCAATTTAATTTTATATAACTTAGACTGAGATTTCTCCCACTTCACTGGATATGATTACAGTTGATCAGAGGTTTAAACCAGGCTAAAAACATTGGGCTTGTCTTTTATACCTGGCTTCTCTTTACAGTGCTCTAGCAGAGGAATATATGCATATTAATGGCAGTGGGAATTAGTCCTGCTTCATGCTAAAAACTCAGACATGGGGGAGCATTTGGAAGTTATTAGCTTAAGTTTGCCTTGTACATTCACTTTCCTCCAGCCAAATTGAACATGAAATGATTTGGCATGTGTTCTTGATCCTCTGTCATTGATGAATGCCACTTAGTGACATATTTGCATGATATTTTGAGCAGGATAAATGGTTGCTTGAGTCTTTTTTGGTGGCTTTGACTTTGGACTTTTTCCAGAAACATAGTGTTGCTGTTGTTGTAAGCTCACATTGTGAATGTTATTTCCCACACAGTATGGCACAAAGTCCTGGTGTTATTTATTCAGGTTGCCCTTTGCTGTGGCCTGCAACTTCTCTCTGCCTGCTATGCAAGCACTGAGAGAAGAGGGGATGTGAAACCTCCCAACACTACCCCCTCTTTTCATGGATTTCTGGGTAGGGTGTGAGAAACGTGCAAAGTGAGGTCTTCAAAGATGCACAGTCACATGTGAGGAGAGAAAAATTGTCCCTTCTTAAACATGGAAGCTGTTAAATATATGTAGCTGGAGGGAGTCCTGCTGTGTCTCCTGCATGCTCACCCAAGCACCAAGCAGCATCTGTCCCTAAAACTAACTGATCCCTGTCTGACTGCTTATGACTCTTGTGCCACACTCATTATTTATTTAATGAAACATCCCAGTGAAACAGAAGAGCCATTCATAAGCCCCCGACAACAAACAATCAAGAAAATTGCCTTTGAATTTCCCTAATTTGCTCGTAAGAGTCAGAACAATGGAAGAGAATAATTGCAGTTATTAAAAGAAATTGCTGCAGGCAAAATATAACCCATTTTAAAACTCAAATCCAGAAAAACAGAAAGGGGTGCAAATAGGAAAGCCCACCCAGTAAGATGTCTCACGTTCCCTACCTCCTTTTGCCTGTGCAATGAGAGACTTCACCTTGCTGTTTTATTTAGCACTGTTATTTAGCAGGAGAATCAGAGCATTTAGTATCAGCACAGTCAAGCTGTGTGTGGCAGCGCCTCGCCTGGCACAGCCACTGAAGAGCTGCTTTCTTCCAATCTGCATCCTGCCAAGGCAAAAACATCCATCTCTGGAAAGTAAGTGTACTGGGAACCAGTAGGAGGAAAACTCACTCTAGCATCAACTACTCTACAGAGAGGACTTTAACTCCTCCCTGGGCATGAAGTAGAATGCTTGTGAAACTAAGAGGCTTTTCCAAACACACCTGGCTATTGGCATCACATCACCCCTAACAAGATTTGTTTTCTTTAGACATTTAGAGGCAGATTTTAAAGAATTTGGATTCCTAAAGCTGTGCCTGTAGAGCTCTGGGAATTCCTGTGGGTGTAGACCCAGCTAACTTGGCACACGGAAAGAGGTGGTGAACTGCTGTGTGCCCTTGGCTGTACAGAAAATCCCTAAGGAATGGCAGAAGCTAACAGGCCTTTGACTTTTGTGTGCCTGACTTCCCTGTGCAAGTAAGAGTCGAGATCTTCCAGCAGTTAAACACTGCAGCACTAAGCAAAGTGATGCTTAAGTACTTGCAAAACTTGTCCCTCAGAAACAGATGGCATTGTAAGGAAAATCTGTGCTTCATACAAACTGCTTTTGTCCTGGACAATTCAATAGAGCTTTGTCCAGTATAACTGAGCACAGGGGTAACTCTCATCTCTGAGTACAAATGAAATGTGTTTGGCTCTCCCACTTTTGTATAAGAAGATAACAGAACAAAAGATCACTGCAATTTAAGGGCACGAACCCTCATTTTCTCTCCAGTCCACCTAAATAAAAGAGAATTTCTTGTTGGCCTGTGATATTCCCTTCTGCAAGTCAAAGCCTTTTCGATTCCTACTGCAAGTAATGGCAGTTTACTCACAATTTTTCAGCTGCATGTGATATCCAAAATTGGCTGCCTTGTTGTAATGAAAACAGCCTGCCAACACGGAGGTCTTCTAAAGAAGCCTGGCTATTGTCAGAGGAGAGAAAGCAACTGTGGTAATACTCCTGCATCGCTGTTTCACTTCATGCTTCACCACAGGAGCAAAGCAAGGCAGCAGAGACCACTGACAAGTGTTTACAGAATGTGGCTCTTTGACAAAAATGATTGTCAGGCAGTGACTATAATAAAACGTTAGCAGGAGATAGTGGGTTTTCTTGGGTTTTTGTGCCCAGGCAGCTGGCAGTCTTAATTGCTCTGAAGAAATAGAAACAGAACTTCATTTTCTTCTCTTGTTATTTGGGGATGTAAATCATTCAGCATTTTTGACTCCCTGCCTAATTTTCCCTTATCAAAGTAAAGGTGGATGGAACTTCCTTTTAGTTGCCTTGCTGTACACATTGACTGAATCCACTAAATATCTCTGGTTTGCATTGATTCAATGTCAGTAAAATTTAAACTATATCCAACATCCAGTATTTGAAGTTATTTTTCCAGGTAAGCCCAAAATGTTAAATACAGTCAGTTTGATCAGTGTTATTCAAGGGAAGCTGACAATCTGTATTCATAGCAATTGAATGCTCTCAGGAACATGGTGTGATTCTTGGGGCTGTTCTGTGCAGGGCCAGGAGTTAGACTTGGATGATCCCTGTGAGTCCCTTCCAACTCAGAATACTCTTTGTTTCTATTATTTTAAACAGCTTTTGTAAATCCAAACAGACTCCTCCATGAACACTGAGGAATATTAGTTCAAGTCTATGGCAATCTGAAGCTGATTTAGGAATACTGTAGTATTCCTAGTTCTTATTTCAGCTTGCTGAACTATTTTGTTGGCTTGGATATTTTCACTGTGTTTTAGTCTCATGAGTGGTTTTTATGGTATTCAATTTCCTTAAATATCTTGGCATAGATTATTTGACACCGCAAGTAGGCTAAACAAATCACCAACAAAATGTTTCCTCTTTTCTGGATAATTCCTGTAGTTGTGCAGATAGAAAGATAAAGAAGAAAGGAGAGCAATCGTATTTTAGTCTGTAACTTCTGCCCCCCTCTCCTTTGTACTCTGGAATGGAGTTTCTAGAGTTAATGGACAAAAACCATGTTTAAGGTGAGCAGAACTAAATAATGGAAGAATATTGTTGAAGGCAAAGATTCTTCTGTCATCCTTTCCATTTCTATAAGAACCTTTGCTGATTTACTTGCCAAGTGAAGGCAGATTTTCTGTTCTCTCTCACCTTCTTTTTAATTTGATCAGACAGCTTCACTGTGGGACCACGAAGGCACGGGAAAGCCGGACTGTAGAATCACACCTTGTTTGCAGTGCCTTTGCTGAATGCACTAGCTGGGTGATCCAGAGCTGTTATTTGGAGCTTCAACCCACAGCTAGATTTGCTATGAAGCTGTTCAGTCAATGTCTCTCTGCAGAGTGTGAATTTTCCTACTCAGGTAAAGTGAGAGGTGCTAAAGGGTGGTGGCTGCTAAAATTCATGTTGTACAGGGGTAGAAGACAAAGCAGTGGCAGCTCAAACACAGGAGTAGGACATTTTTAGTTTCAGGAAGAGCAGTTCACAGTGTTTGTGCTTGTTGTTAAAACAAAGGGTGGCAGTTTGAAGTGTGCAAGGGGATAGTTCATATAAATCTGTAGAAGGTACAGGGTACAAATCAGGCAAAATCTTTCCCAGCAACACTCTTGAATTTAGGGACTGTTTTAGGAAACAAGAACAAATTTTGGACACCTTGGAAATTCTTAACTCATCTTGCATAGAAGTGGTCATTTCTCTAAAAGCAGCTAACAAAGATTTTATGGCAAATAAAAGCAGTTAGAAAGCAAATGCTGCCCTCTGTGTCTCCCCATACTAATGGATTAACCAGATTCTCTTCAAAATTGCAGCCTAATGCATGTTACTGCTTCCACTGCACCTCAGCCACTAGAAGTTACAGCTCTTGACCTTTAAATGTTAGGAATAATAAAATTCATTATTAACAAGTAGTCAATTAAAAAATAAATGCCCCGCTGGTAAAACCAAAAAGTAATGTTTTGAAATACTGCCACCTTCTGATCAGTCTGGGATAGAGAACTGAGTTATTAGGAATTTGACAAAAATTTTTTATCAACTGTAATAAATCTGTTCCTGATTTTATAATCTTAGAGGCATGTGGCACCATTTGATTTGCAAAGCCAATTTCCACTGAGACTACATATGTGAGACTACATATATAGTGATGTAAAGAGATGAGGAAAATGCAGTGTGATTTACACGTGATGGGAGAGACAGCAACACACTTGTTTGAAGTGAAGAAAAGCACTTAAGCATATTATATGTGAATTTAAGGATTTACAAGCACAGAGCTTATGCTTTAGGTTACATAAGCACTAAATGCACTACAGAATTGCAGCTAAAATGTTGGTATGACCTGCACCTGGTGTAAGTCTTAGAGGAGCTGACTGCCCTCCTCTTCTGTAACACCTGCCTCTGACATCAATGTGTCCACGAAGGGTTAATATTTTTTACCATTTTACTTTGTTACCATTCAGATGTTACTTGACTGCATACCACCTTTGTGTATATTTTAATTATCCAGATGGTGTTTTATGTGTCCAGTCCCATGTCATTACTATATTACTTAAACTTGGCAGTGATGCATAGAAATAACTTTCCCCAAGCTGGCTTTTTCTTGCAAAGTTCATCCAATTTCAGCTTTCAAAATGTCCTTTGTGTTGTGGTAATATATATTGTGTACCTAAATGGCTTGCATATAATTTTATATTCCCTTGATAGGGAAAGCCAGTTTGACAAAGAAAATGTTTAAAAGAAGCAAAAATAGACACAAAAACTAAGCTAATGTGCCCTTAAATTTATAATTTCAATCTCTCAAATTTAGGCAGTTTAGGTTCTTATATTTCCTTCAATTCACTTGAACTCACCAAGATTTTTGTTGGGGTCCAGTGAGGTGGGAATGTCTGTGTCACATTCTCACCTGTGAGATTATAATGGACCAGGGTGATGCCAAGGTTCTGACTGACAACATTTTCCCAAAAAAGGTTCAAATAAGATGTGTTTATATTGTAGGCACAGTGGTTTTTTCCCCAGTAGAATGGATATTTTGAGATGATGGCTGAAAAAGAGAATCCCATTTTGAAGTCACAGCACTGTCGTCTTGTGAATCCATCCCCTATTGTAACTCCACCTTGGTAATATTTTAACTTATTAGCTGATTTACACCTAATTTTTAGAGAGAAGGAGTCTTGACTGTGCTGAGTTTCTCCATGCTTTCTGAAAATGTTAGGTCAAGTAGAGGATTCAAACCTTGTCAGTGCCCCACTAAAGAGCAAAACTGAAGTTTGAGCTCAGCTGTATGACTGTACATCAGGGGATCCACATGCTAGAGAGATGTGCTCAATGAAAGAACTCAGAAATGTCAAAAACTCTTCTGCTTGTGTAATTATTGTATGTTGTCTTTGATAACTGCAGATCAGGTAAAGTGGCTGGTTTTAGCCACAGCTGAATCCAGCAGCAGGATTTGTAATGCAGTCTGGTAACGGTAGGTGAACGTCAAACTCCTATGCACAGAGGGGAGTGCCCTGGAGATGAAGCCCCTTATGACCTTCAGTATGTGTTTTTTTGTAATTAAAAACTGAAAATAAGAAAGGTTTTCTCATCAGAAACGTGAATAATCTCGACTCTTGAACATTTAATGAAGCACATGAAGCTGTGCTGTCATCCCAAGATGTGTATTTTCCTTCCTGGTTTCTAAATATGTTTTTCTTGTTTCAGTTTAATGCAGAACCATCTCTTCTGCTGAACAATAGAAACTTCATCTCTTCAGTTTCAAACAAGGGACTCTCCCATAGCAGAGTGTTAGAGCTTCTTCACAGAATCTGCTAAACGCAAATGACAAGCCACACAGCAAGATTTGATAGCAATCTGCAAGTGTTTTTAAAACAGATCTTAACCATATGTACAGTGTACCACTTCTGCTGTTGTATATTGAGCTCAGGAGAAAGCAAGTAACATAATTGCCTTCAGCAAAATTGTCAAACAAGGAAACCTTTTAAAACTACATAGAAGGGGGAACATAATGGAAGTCCTGGAAGGAAGAGGCTAAGAGAAGAAAAACTGGCAGGGAACATTAACATATACTTTTAATTAGTCTTTTCACAGAGAGGAGAATGACCCAGACTGCTGTAGCTCTTTTTTTTTTTCTTTCAGTAAAAAAATTTTTTGTGTGCTGCTGTGTAGAAAAGAAATGCTTATTTCCCTTGTGTTATTTTACGTTTCAGTTTGGACAAGCAAGAAGAAGCTTTATTTAGCCTGTTGAGTCCAACCTCACAGTAATAGAGCACATAAAACTTTCAAGAAGTGAAAGGCATGCTGAACTCACATTTCAGATAGTTTTCAGGATAACTCCTTGGCTGTTATATCCATATGTCATAATAGACATAAATTATTAGAAATTATTTGCTACAGTGTGCAATCATATTTGCTCCCAGGGACCTTTTAGACTGGATTTATGAAGAGACATGTTTCCTGAATGCTTTTCCTAAAGAAACTATAGATTCCAGGACAAATCAAGTTTTTCTGAAATGAGAACTTTGTACTTAAATTGCTGACTGATACCTAAGGGTTAGTGAGTGCATCCTCCGGGGGCAATTAGGGATAACTATCTGCAAGGATACTTGCATCTTGCAGCAATTTCTGCTGGAAGTGGGAGGATATTTTTTGGTTTATGGCATATGCAGATGTTGCTGAGTAGCAGCCACTTTGGTTCCCTTCCTGCAGAAGTATTGTGGAGAAATGGCTCAGGAGTGAGAAGAGCTTTAAAATCTTCCATCTGGGTGAGCTGAAAGCTATGAATCAAAATTGGTTTTCGGTAAGGAAAAGTGATGGTCTTTTGGGCCTTACTGGTTTAATGGAAACTTGCAAAATTTAAACAAATATTGGTTGCTGTGGTAGTTGTATGCCTCTCCGTGCATACAGGGCTCCGTGCTACCCTGTGGTTATTTCCAGCTTTTATTTACTTGTGGAGAGTGCACTTCATCACATTTTTGGCTTCAGCCCTTGTCTGCTTGTGTTGTAAGCACAAGCACAGCACATTAGGCAGCTCACAGATCATATGGAACTTTTCTCCATGAGATGTAGGTAGCTTGATCTGAACACTGAAGATTTACTGTCCCTTTTCCTTTCTTTTCAAGCTGCCCTTGCTTTTTAAGGAAAAGTCTTGCATGAATCCATAAATGCCATCAATCCTGTGTTTTAACCAAACACTAAGTTCTCATCTGCCCCAGATGGGCTCAGGTGAACAGTTCTGAATCCCCAGACCTCAAGACTGTGGGCAGCCTAAATCCCAGGTAACTCTGTAAAATAAGAGAGTGCAAGACAGCAATGGGCAGGGCTGTAGCTCTTTGTCTAGTCGGTGTTACTGCAGCCAGTACAGATAAAATTGTAGCAGTTTGGCTTTTGGAAAACTAACATTCTACAGTGACTACGAGTGTGACAATCACAGTAACCTCGTCCTGAGTGGTGGGGGAAGGAGTCTGATAGGAAAAGCTTTTAGTACAGGGATTCGAGAATAGAGGAATTCCATAATTAACAATAATGACCAGCACAGGTGACATTTCTTTGTAGTTAATAGCTGCTGGTGTGAAAGGCCCTGAGGCAGAGCCTCAAGCTGCTAAGCTAGCAAGTGAATTGCTAGACTATTTGACCTGCAGTTCATTCTTAATATATATGGTGTTGCTATGAAAAACCCAAGCAAAATGTTCATAGGCACTGCTTCCTGGGCTGTGTGGGAACACCAGCAATTTTGTATTTGGGATTGAAGTAGTTTTCTCATTTTGGCAGTAGGCTGTGCACCAACTCTTTAGGAAGATGCAGAACTGTAAGCATCACTTGCATCTTCTAGAGCAGAAGCAAATTAAGTCTTATGCACCTGAGAAAGTGTAAAAAATTATAGCCAAATTCTGCAGCAGGAAGAATATGGAGTTTTCTGCCCTTAGGGCCATGAAAGTTGACCCATGATAAGTAGTTTGACTGAAAAAACAGTGGTGCTAAAAGAGATGATGGGCCATCCCCTTTTGTACTGTCTCCATTTCTAGAGATTCCTTCTCCAACTTCTGTAACAAAAATGGATAGAAAAAGGTAGATGGTTCTGGATGATTCTGCAGGCAAGAAAAATGGGGCTAGTGACCAAGTGTCGTGGTTTGACACTGGCCAAATGCCAGGCATCCATGAAAGTCACTTACTTTAAGGGTAAGGCTGCTGGAAAATCTTTAGGGTCTTTTGCACTGCACTGCTATTCTGGGAAGGCAGATGTGTTAAAATGAATTTTTGGAAGCTTTTTAACTCTGCTGCTATTTGGAGGAAGAAACCAAATATCACAAAACTAATGAAAAGAAAAGCCGAGTGTAGTTGGTTTTTTGCTGCAGTTGCAAGTGCTGTTTGTGTTAGTAATGTTTGGCCTCATCACAAAACTGTGCCATCATCATCTCTTGCATTCTCTCACTTCACCTGTGTGGCTTTTACTATGCCTTTATTCAGGGTTCTGTGTTTTACAGAATCCTCAGCTATAAACCTCTCTAGCTGGAACCCCATGTGCTTAACAGTTGACATATCTGTTTGTTTCTATGGAGTGAATATTAAAATTAATGTAAAAGACTAAACCCCAAAGACTAAATTAAAATAACAAAAGAGATATTACTTGCTGAAAGGAAATAAATGGACAAGATTAAGCTGTAGACTATGAATTAGATTTTCCATGGAGCTCAGCTTCTGTTAAGCAATTGTATAAACAGAGGCACTGAAGGGCTTAACCTCTCCCTGCTCCCATGCTTTTCTGTGGGAGCAACTGGCATAGATAGTTTCTAGATCTGACCATTTTGCACCTTTTTATTTGTACTTGATTAACTCATCTTAGCTGATAATTAATTGATGAGATGCAGACAGTGGCAAAAAGCACAGGTGGTGCTGTGTGTGACATATGAGAGCTTTGCTGACATGAGATGGGGTGACTGGAGTAGGTCCCCTCTAAACACCAGTGCTGACAGTGAAATTGGTCCATCAGCATTGGTGCAGTCTTATCTTGAATAGTTCTATCCCTGGTGCTAGCCCTGAAAGTTTTAGCAAGGGCTGTAGTGTCCTTGAAAGGCATATATTTGATTGTTTTCCTTAAAATGAACGTACAGTTTCTCTTTCAGCATCTTTCAGCTGAGCCCCTTGATGGTTTCCAGTATGATCAGTATTGTGTTAATGCACAGCAGATACAATTATGTTTCATTGTTTTTGCAAGAGCAAAACAATGCCCTAGTTGTGCTGGGGACTGTGACTTAATTCCCAAGTGTTACAACTCTGTTCCCTCACGCCTGGGGGGATGATAAGGAACGGTTTTCTCTCCTGCTCCTCATGAAACAACAGCCACAGCATGTGGCACTTTTTGGGTAGGTATGACAAGTTCCTGGTGCCATAAGAAGGGGAGTGTGCTGGCATGGATCAGGTGGGCTCCACCTGGCAGGTATTTCCATGAAGAGCTCAGATTTTTGGATGGTTTGAACTGGATAAAGGTAATGTATAGGAAAGTACAAGTCCCTTGCTCCCTGTTTGCATGGCAGTAACTGTTAATTTCAGCTAGTGGCTTGGGAAGCAAAGAAAGCATGTTTTTTTAGGTAGTTTATGTTAGACAGGCACAAAAAAGGAGATGAACATCTGCAATCTTACAGAACTGGGAAATGCATATGCTGGGCACTCTATTCATCCCTAGTCTCTCCATTCTGCCAGCTTCCCAAGGTGTATTTGCAGTGGCTCTGCTGGAAATGGGTGTAAAGGTAAACGGGGAATAATATTTTATAATCCCCCTTATCTCACTCACAAAAAGCTAATATCAGCAATAAATCAACCCCAGGTCATCTCATGCAGTGGGTAATTTTGTGCTCCCTAAAGAACTAAAGTGCCATCTGAAGTCTGAGGCTGAGCTCTAAGGAAATAGGTATTTAAACACATGGATAAATAAGTACCTTACCCTGTAGTACAGGCATCAGCAGTGACCAAATATCTGTGCTCTGCTTGGCCTGGGGGGAATCTTTTTGTTTGCTTGCTTGATAAATTTTCCAGAGATGTCTCTGATACAAAAAGCTGATGCTGGGTCTCTTATGCTAGAGAGAGCACTTCTGCTCTTATGGTGCTGAATCCCTGGTTCCAGTTACTTGAGCAGTTTAGCTGGTGTCTCCTGTGTTTGAACAGTAATAATCAGCATTGCAGAAAAAATTAAAAATACTATTCCTGTGCAACTACTGTAGACCATAACATTTTCTGACAGTGACTTCACCCGGTCATACGCTTAGTGTGTCCCCAGAAAGCCAGATTTTCAAAAGTGATTTATTTTCCATTACAGGCTGTTGCACAGCAATGAGTTTGATTACAGGTAGGCAAATTGTATCAAGCTTACCTTATTTTAGATTGTGGTGGGAAAGGCACTCTGTGAAGACGCAGCTTACTAAATTATCTCTGTGAATCTGTAGGTGGTAACTTTGAGCATGCTGCCTGCCTGACCCAGTTGTTATTATAGCCAGTTAAAGGCTGATGTGTTCAGAGGAAGAGCTAATCTGTCTCATTTAGCAGGCAATGTGTCAGAGCTTGTATGTGATATATCTGACATGGTGAGTGGCATGTCTGACTCGGCAGTTGAATAACATTACTCATTCTGGAATATATCTCCTTCAATAGAGAATATAAACACAAGCACACATTTATATTTTTTTGTTAGCAGATGATCGAACACATACCAGAATGAATCAATCCTATTTAGTATGCAGAAGGGTTTCTTTTACTCTGTACATCGTTCCCCTCACAGGACCATTATTTTACATATCAGTTACTGGGATATATTCAAAGCCTCAGGGAAACCACTGACTTCCAAGAGCTTTGGATCTTTAAGCCAGCCCAGCCGTTCAGCAGGCAACATCAAACATGGGTAAAATCTGTTGTGTGTCTTCCTGCTCTGTGGTCCCATGAGATGTCCCAAAGAGAGCATTTCTCTCTTTTCCTTGCCAGAAAGACGTGCTGTATTTACTTTTGAATAAGATTAGCTGGGAAATTCACGGCCTTGAAACTGATACAGTCTACAATTGTGCTTCTTCCACTGTCTGTTGTGGTGTTGTTTTGTCTTTTTGGTGTTGTTTGGTTTTGGTTTTTTTAATGCCTTAGTGCTGGATAAAACAAAAATGCATGTGACCAGCAAAAGCTGCCTGAAGACTTAGCGGGCTCTGAGCACGGGAAAGGTTCTCAGCCTGTCAAAGAAGTAATTGTACCTTTCTGAGCACTGCATGCTCTACTATCCTTGCTGTAACTTCGTCTTATACCCACTCAGGGATCAGCACACACTTTTTTGGCAGCCCCTGCTCTGCAGGATCGCATATTTTTTCTGGAAAGGGCAAGACGTTTGGCAGCATTTGGAAGGCTGGCAGGGCATTGCTGCAGGCTGGCTGGTGCTCAGCACCGTGGGGTGGGGAGTGGTGGTGGTGTCAGCATCTCCAGGACTGCACTTGAGGCCGAGGAATAACAAGAATATAGAAATGTACCTCTGAAGGGAAGCAGGGCTGCCTCCCAAGCTGAGCTGGCATTCCTAAAGGAACCATAGTAAAGTGAATGCTTATCTGTTGAGTTAGCAGAATGCCTAACGGGAAGGGGAACCCATCATCTGATTAGCATTGGCACGTTATCCTTCAGCAGCAGATTGCCTCAGGCGATGGGCACAGAGCTGCTCATCCCGCACAGGTTTCACATTGCTCTGCTCCGTTTAGCTTATGCTTTGATTTGCTTCACTTATTTCTCATTTGGTGGAAGATAGAATCAATAAATCTTGAATACACGTTGCTCAACAGAGGGCTGCGCTATTTTTATTCTTTGTGCTGTGCACCTGTCTGCCTGTGCTATTAGCATGTTTGCTTTTCATGTTGTTTTCAATATCTATCAACTGCTCCTGTTTGGTTTTTTGTTTTTATTTTTTAAGAGGTAAGTCCCTACTGTGCAAATCTCCCAACTGTGTGAGCTATTGATGGAGTCACACGAGCAGCACCACAAGCCCAGGGCCTGCTGGTCAAAATGCTGTGGGAGGCAGAGACATTAGTACAAAACCTAAAATCCCAAATATTGATTTATATTACTGTGTCCCAGCCTCCCTTTTTTCTTTTGTGATAAAATTAGTAGGCTTTTTTTTCTGATGACCACATAAAAAATATATCTTGGAAAAAAACCTGAAATGCTGCCTGAAAGAGCAGTTTGCCTCTTTTTTCTTGCTTGCAAAAATCTTCATTGCAGCAGCTAAAGAAATGCATGTAATCATTTCCAAATTAAAAATACCTGTTCTTTATTAGTTTTGGATGAAACTAGGAATGGGAAATTCACCTTCACCTTTATGGAGTGTCCTAATCTAAAATCCACACTGTGGTGAGCAAATAGCACAAGTGAGATAATGCTGGTTGTGGGCCTTTTCTCTCAGGTTCTGTTCCTGAGTATCTGAAGAAATCAGAGCACTTCCTCACAGGGGAAAACATGTCTCAGGAAGAGTAATGCACAGGCTGTTTATCTACCTGTCTTGGACTGCTCACTGTGGGATGGGGATGATTTGTGATACTGTTGGTTCTCCAGCATTTATGGAAGTGGTAGCAGAGAGCCCTCTTGAGTTCAAAATCTTCCTAAAATTTGGGCATAATGTAATTTGAAAGTGGTCTGTGGAGGTCTCTGGTTTCACCCTTTGCTCAAAATAGGTCGTACAATGCAGGTTTATTGAGTCTTGTCCAGGTGAGTTTTGAGGTTTTTCCAAGAAATAAAATCCCACGGACACTCTGGATGCTTGTGCTAATGTTTGGCCATGCCTAACTCAGGATAACTCTCCTGTGCTGCAGGATTAGTAGCAGAGGGGTAAAAAAATAGTCATCAGATATTGCAGTTCTCTGGCTCTTCAATTGTCTGTGCTGAAATGGTCCAAGTTTCTTCAGGACCAAAGACAAATATCTGTGTTTGGGTCTTCAATAAGATCAGAAGTTAAATACAGCTTCCCATACTCAGCCTGGTAGGTATTCAAATAAAATACACTCCAGTTCTTTAAATAGTTGCAAAATAATTTTATGGGAGCAGAGCACCCAGGGGAATCTTGCTGTGTCCTTGTAACTCCCCTGAACTACTGTTGTTTGCATGTTTGTTCCAAGTTTCGTTAGACACGTAGAAAAAATTACATGAAAGTAGTAGTTAGGTACATTTGACAGCTCAGTGAAATAGGAACCTACCAACATGTGTTATGCAAAGACAGTGACTAGCAATAAAAAATAAATGTTATTTATTTTATAGTATGGGCAAACAAGCTGTGGATTGCGTCATCTAAAGGTAGGATTCAAAGAAATGGTGATGCTGTTTTCAAAGAATTTATTAATCAGGATAATATATGTCTTTTAATGCTTCTGTATTACCCTTTCATTAAAATAATCAGAGTAAATCTATGTGCAGCATGAGCCCCTCCTCTCCCCCCGCCCCAACAATAATCAGCTTAAACCATAATTTTTAAGAGATCAGCAATGGGTTGCCCGTCTTGAGAAATTGCAGATGTGTCCATATTAGTTGAAATGTTGATTTCTTTAACTTTGATTTCCCTTTGTATCGGCAAATCTTTTAAATGGGAAAAGATTTATTTCTTTTAATCAACCAGATATTGCAGTTCAGTTACAACTGTTGCCTGCAGAGGTGAGCTGTAGTACTACAGACATTTGTCATGCAAGAGTGTGCTACAGCACAGAATCACTGCTGAAAACATTCGTGCCCACTATGTCTCTTAGTGTTGATTTGAGACAAGCTTACCATCATTAATTTGCGTGTGGAAAACCACCTCTCTTCCAAGACAAAAAAGATGATGATTTTGAGTTGCCACAATTATATTATAAAAGGTATTTATCCAGAAGCCTGCCTCTTCCAAACTCGATGTCTTCGCAGTGCATATTCACTGTATGCCCCTTTTGTGGTTTCCACACTGTAGCTCCAATAACTGACAGCTGAAAACATCATTGCAAGTCTGTCAAATGTGTTGTCTGCATAACTGGTGATAATCTAACAATTCTTCAGCTTCATATCAAACTGCTGGGAACTGAAACTTCAGTGCTTGTTATTGGCAGCGGTAGGTGGAATTGAGTAATGTGGTTTGAGTGTCAAAGGCCTGTGGTGCTGACAGGAATATTAACCATAAATCAAACACAGCACAATGGTGGTGCCGGGCTAGAGCAAAAGGCAGGATCTCACAGCCAGGCTGCTCAGAGCTTGCTTGTGGGAATAATTCCATTGGCTAGCAGATCCTAGCTGGGATTGCTAGGCTGGAGCTCCAGCAACAATCCATTTAACTTAAAACCATGAAGGAATGATAGAAATGGAACAAGTGATGTGTGAGATGGCTGCGTGCTCTGCTGAATGTTCCCGGTTGCCTTGCAGCCTCCAGAGGCTGGTGAAGGGGGTATCTCATCCCTGGTTAGGCAGTGACATTGCTACTCCTACCTGGCTTCTGTTGTGAACATGTTTTGGTGATGGCTGGGCTTGTACTTGCTGCATTTAAGTGAAGCTTGCGGGGCTGATGTTGAAAATGTCCTTGATTTGGAGCCAGCTTGTGACATTGTTTCTTGCAGCAAATAGCTCCCAGCTTGCAGAAAGGACCCTGCTGCCTGCATTTTGGCTGCTCCTAGCACCCACAGGGAAGGGGAAGCTGGGGAAGGGGGCTGGCTCCATCCTCTGTGTTAGCAAATGAAGCAAAACACAGGGAATTGTTGGTGGGAGACTGCATGGAAGTGTCTGGGTGCCTCATGCAGTCAGGTTGCTTGACTGTTAACTTTATCTAATGGCTGATGGTCCTTCTGAATGTCACCATCATACACCCTGTTGCCTTTAGTGACTATTCCAGCAAGCTGCTCTGATGCCAAGCTTGGCCAACTCCCTTTTCACAATGAGGTCCTTGATTATTGCAAGTTTTAGGTATTCTTTAAGGTCTGTGCATTTGGCTTATTCTCTGTATTAAACAGAGATGAGACAAAAAGAAGGAATGGCATTGAATTTTGGGGTAGAAATCTGATGCTAGCTAACTCTATCTGGAAACCCCTTGGGGAAGGGTAGTGCAAATTTTTTTTTTTGCAATTATATGGAGTTTCTCAGCAGGGAGTCAGCTAACAATATCCAGTGCAACCCAGCAAGCAAGAAACATAAAGCCAGGAGCTAAGCAAAATACAGAGAATTCATTATAAATTAGTGTTGGAAATTAGACCCAGGCTGTGAAATAACCACAATTAAAATTCAGAAAGCAAAGAAGAAAAAGCTTACCTAGTGACCTCTGCTTGCTGCACAGGGTTAGAAAAGAAGCTGTGCTACTTTAGTATTCTAGCATAATTTGCACATTACTGAAATTGTTAGGAAGTTAAAGGAAAACGCAGGGACTGAATTTTAACTGATGAAGGTAGCCTACAGGAAAGACAGGGAGGGACTTTTTACAAGAGCATGTAAAAAGCACTGGACAAGGGGGAATGGATTCAAACTAAAGAAAAGTAGGCTCACATTGGATAGTGGAAGGAAATGATTTGCTGTGGGAATGGTGAGGCACTGGAACAGGTTGCCCAGGGAAGTTGTGGATGCCCCATCCCTAGAGAGGTCCAAGGCCAGGTTGGACAACTCTCAGCAACCTGGAAATCTAGTGGAAAATGTCCCTGCTCAAGGCAGGGGGTTGGAACCAGGTGATCTTTAAGGTCCCTTCCAACCCAACCATTCCATGATTTTATAAAAAGCAGCCTAACCCAGCTGATATCAAGGCAGGTAAGTTGATCTACAAGAGGTAAATATGTGTAATAAATAAGCCCTCTAAATCAAGGGCTTCCCCTCTTACTAAGCTATTGTAGATGGAGAAAGCAAAGTCTTTTTTTCTGGAAAGTCTTTGCACTGATCCTAAATTATATGCCTATATTCAATGGATATGAGCTGTTTAGGCATAAAGAAAATGATCCAAAAGTTAACTCCAGAGGGGGAGAAATTGGTCTGTAATAACTCAGATGAGTACAAGGTGATTTTTTGGGGTAATTCTTTGGTTTTTGAATTTCCTTCGAGTAATTGATTTCATTAATATGACACAAAATTATTCCTAGTTCAGGTTTGTTATGAACATTAAAAAACTAAAATGCCAAACCACCACCACCAAAAAATAGTAGCAGGAATCTAACACAGGAGCTCCCTGGAAACAAATTCAAAGGCAGCCAAATAAAACGAGATTAAAATATACAAAATACTGCAATTTAAAAGAAAATCACTGAATTATTGAAACTCCATAGAAGAGATGTCATAGCAGTACTTCTGATCACCCTGATTAAAAAAACAGGCTATGCCTTTTTTCCCCCCCTCCTTTGATGTCAGGAAGTGTATTGTAAACTTTAAATGATGTATGTAGTTCAATCAGATTGATCTGGAAGATTCAAAGATATTGTAATTTTTTGAGCATTTATGCTTTATCCTATGTGGTGGAAAGTATGTTGTATGTCTGCACAGTGTAACCCTTTTAATACTTTGTTGTAGGACTGGAAACAGAAAACACTTTTCTGCAGAGTGACAAAATAAGCAGCCTCTATAGAGCAGCTCTGTGCTGACCTTTGCTGTTCTGGGTCCATACCTGATGCAATCAATGCAGTAAGTGTCTCACCCATTCAGGGAGTGCTTTGCTCTCCCCAGTTGCTTATTTTGCTACAAATTTCCATACAGTCTTTGCAAGCTGCCTGATAATTGCAACATCAGCTGGCAGGTTTGAGCTCGAGGGCAGCTTCTGCATCCCTTGCTCTCCGAGCACAAATGACATTCTCACTGCCCAAGGCTTGGGTGGCAATTTTGGTGAGTATGTGACAGCCAAGAGCCCTCCCTGTGCAAATGTATTTGGGCAGAGCTGCTTCCACTGATAGGACACTGATATCCCTGTGATGCTCCACACACAGCAGGGGGGATGCAGTTTGTGCTGCCAGAGGGGTTCTATCAGTGGAGGGAGGAGAAGCTTTTCTTAACAACTCCTGCCACTGGTAGTGAGTAGTGGTTTCAGGCTGTGATGGGGAAAGTCTGAAATTAACTTGCCTATTATGTTAGGCATGCTAGAGTTTGGAGCCTCTGCCTTAAAAATTCTTCACGTAGATAAACGAGATGGAAAAAGTACCAATATTTCCTTTTTACAGAAGGAAAATGGAGTTGCAGACCAAAGGAGTACCTTAAAGGCCCAGTGAAGTGGATGGAAAGGCAGCATTAAGGTGTGGCAGGTTTTAACAGGTGGCTTAGCATTCTGTGCCTTTGCAAAGCACTCAGCACTGCCAAGAAGAGGTTCAGAACTCTGCTCCCAGTATAGGCAAAGCTGAATTCAGGAACTGTTGTACAGAATTTAATTCTTAAAGATTTTCCTCTTCATTACTTGTAATTTTTTTTAGGTACAATCTATTTGGAATTTTTTTATTTCACCAAAAAATGCCATACACAAAGAACAAGGCATTGTAACTCTGCATCTTTTTATGTAAACTTAAATTTTATTTTGGCATTTCTGTAGATCTACTCAAAAGACTACAGAATGGACTTTGCTTGCTCAAGGCCTGTAGCAGGAGATAAACCCAACTGGCATAATTGAAGCTACACCTATTTACACCAGCTGAAATATGTGACCCCTGATCTTTGATTACTCTGGCAGAAGAGAGTGCTGCAAGGCAGGGATTTTTCAGTGGTCCTTTATCTACTTGAATTGTCTGGTCAGCTACAAGGTACAGAGGCTGTAAACAAGGGAAAATTGAGATGGCAAACCGATCAATTACAGAATATTGAAAAGATCAAGGAAATGGCAGAAATACTGCTAAACCCAGTATGGAAAAGCCCTTCTTGTCCAATAACCTCATTCTTGTGACAAAGATTATAACAAGATGGAAAATGGCACAACATGAATGCATTCTGGTGGCGATGATTGCTGTGTGAATTGGGACTGGTTTGCACTTCACCCACTCTGTCTCTCTTTCCTAGATGCTGTATCCCCAGCAACTCAGGCAGATGTTATATTTATTATGTCCCTGTCACTTTTTATCTCTTGAAGTGAAACCTAACATTGAATTCTCTTTCCAACTTCCACTCTTTTAAACAAGCAGGGAAACATGACTGAATTACCTTCTCTTAATCTCCTAATTAACCCAGCAGAATATATCATTTTATTCTCTAACTGATAAGGTGTGTGCCATGGGTCTCTAAAGTGGCTGCTGCCAGCACATTTTCTGCCTCATCTTGTACAAGGGGCTGCCCTGTGCTTTTGGACATGGGCTTGGTTTCATTTCCACTATATAGCAGGTTCAAGGCCTTAAAAGAGGCAAGATCTGGACACTACACAGAGAACTTGAGAGATGGCAAAGTATCTGTTTGGAAAGGGTAACACTTACCTCATCTGTGCAGGGGCTGTTAGATGGCTAAAGGCCATAGTTAAAAAATACATATAAATGAAAGACCTTTCAGCACATTGCAGGGTTTCTGCATTCAGCTTGAGAAATCCTTTTTCTTTTTCTCTATATTGAAAAAGCTTCTTTGAGCCATTGAAAATGCTCTTTATATCCCAGAGGTTGTAAGCAGTAGGAGGTGTGGAGGGAGAATCCAGCTTTGGCAGTCATGGGATCAAACTTGCCAGGTCAGATCTATATTATTTTTGATACATTGGTGAATGTTAAGGTCATCTGGGTAAGATCAGAGCTGGTAACTAACAAAAAAGAGGTGACAGCTCCTTACAGCTGCCTTTGAGTAGAACTTGTGGTGCAGCTCCTTTCTCTCCCTATGAAGTTTAATGTTCTAGCATAAACCATTGCTGCTGTGGTGGCAGTTTCACCTGAAAGAGAGATTTAAAGTGTGCCATCACCCAACTTTCTGCTGCCATCTCCCAGACAACTGCGTGTGCAAGTGGCACAAAACATGAAGTCAGTTAAGGAACGATGTAGCTTTCATCTTCTCCTAATGGGCTACTTTACTTGTGCTTATCTCCAGTGTAATTCATCCATTCTGGCAAGGCTGGCCAGAGGACACAAGTCCTGGTAGGGTCACAGTGAAGGCGTCTTTCTCTTGTTTGTTGTGCCAAGGTATGTTACATTCGTGAAGCCTAGCCTGTTTTATTTCAGCCATCGCTGCCATCCACATGATGCCACTGCCTGTGACTGGGAAGGTCCAAAAGGAATGGAATAGAAGTGTCAATAGCAGTCTGGATCAACTCCATCTACCCTGAGCTGTCAACACTGGTTCCTGGTCCAGGACAGGGCTGTGAGATCCAGGTAAAGTCACAACCTATAAGTGCTTACCCCAGCTTGTGAGCTCCTTGCTGTCTTCAATCCCTGCTCGCTGCTCAGTGGGAAGTGGGAAGGAAATGTTGGCAGCCTGGGATTGCAGCCTGTGCTTCTGGCCTGGGGGAACTTACCTGCTGCTGACTTAGGATCCTTCATATGGGAGCAGATAAGCCAAAAGCAGATCCACAGACTGACAAAGAGAGAGAGAGCCTGCTCTAATCTATTAGTGTCACAAGGTGTAAAGCATAAGCAACGGTTTCAGCACAAAATTTTAATTCCCTTTTGTTTTGTTCACTGTTCAACTCTAGCTGAATTCCTTCATACTACTTAGCAAAACAAGGGTCAGGACATGGAGTGACAGGTGCTCCTTAGCTCATCTATGCCCAGAGAGCTGCAGAGGGCTCTTGACACAAAGCTAGGGAAGTCCTTATTTAGAAAATAGAGAAGAGAAGACAGAAATTACTGTCCTGGTGATGAGGGAGAAATACTTCCTTCTGCGTGACATTATGTTTTCCTTCAGTATTGCCCCTATCAGGCTGGTCTGTCCCACTTACTCTCTCCCTCATTCATTTGCAGAAGAGCAGTTCAAAAGTCACAGCTGCTGTTTGAGACTTCATCTATCCCTTTGCTGTTCTGCAGATAGGCCAAGACAACAGCTTGTTAGTATTTAAATGAGCATATCCATATTTTTTCATGAAATTCACAGTCATTTAAGCCTCGTGTCTGGTCACTGAAATGATCTGCTCTCTAATTTGTGCTTTGCTTTTAAGCCTAACTGGAGTGTAACACTATTATGCGGTCATTGCCTCTCAAAGGAGGAATAATTCTGAGCCTAATCTGCCATTTCTGGGCACTCCCCCCTCCCCCCATGTTTCTAGTACTGTGTGAAGTGCAGGAGGATTCTGCATCATTTACATGAAAATGAGGGATATCAGGAGGAAATTAGGAGAGGGAAGGGTGGAGTAGAGTATGCCATATTCTGATGCTTCCCTAAGAGAAATTGCAGAATTTGCAGAACAACCCTGTCAGAGCCTGTCTTGCTGGAAATGCAAACCAGCGTAGCCAGGGAAAGTTATGCACTACCCAACTCCCTTGTAAATGTAGACTTTGTTACTCCCTTGTAAATGCAGACTGTGATTGAAGTGCCCTTGGCTTCAGCTGACCCAACATAATCTGGTGCCGCTGACTCTCAATTTACCAGTTAAAAAATTATAATCAGAGTCCTCTTTGGCTCTAATCTGTCTGTGTTCAGATGGCACAGGGCTTTTGCATCTCCCTCTAGGGCAGGCAGACAGGCTCCTGAAGCCCGTGGTCACTGTGCTTGCAGGCAACGGGGACTCCAGGTCCCCAGGGCTGTGCAGCTCTGCGAATCCAAAAGGCATATGTGATTCTGGGGTTTTGCTTTTTTCCCTTTTATTTTTTTAGGGGGCAGAGGAGGTTGTTTGCCACTCTTGTTTGCATTAGAGCTTGCAGGTGCTTTATGCCAACTAACAATATGTGTGCCATAACAGTGCCAGCTGATGTGCAAGCCAAAGTGCTGTAGCTATCATTGGGTTGTATTTTTGGAACTGACTTGATTCCAAGGTTTGCATATTTTGGACAAACCCACACTGGCCTAAATTCACACAGACAAGTCCTTCCCCCATTCTGCTGGGTGACTGACTCTTCCACCAAACCCACTCTCTCTTGATCTCCTCAGAGGTAACTCAAATATGGCTTCAGGGCAGAAAATGACAGTCCAAAATGAGCTGAAGAAAACTCTCCAGATTATATCTCCTCCTCTCCATTACCTTAAAAAAATTAAGCTTCTGTTTAGTCTGAAGGGCTTTGTTGCTCTCAAGCCATATCTCCTAATAGGTTTCTTTGAGAAGTATTTTTCTCTATGCAAGTAATTTAAGCCTTCTGTGCCCTCTGGCTATTTTTTAATTAAAAGAAAAATAAAAAAAATCTTGGCCCAAGTAGGGGGCTTAGGATGTTGATTGACTACAGCAAAGAATTTTGTAGGAATTTTGAATTCTGCACTGCCACGTATGAAGTCAGCCCTGTAAGTATAACCCTGACCTAAGGCTGGGATTTTTAAAATTAGATCCTTAATAAGAAGGGGAAGAAATAAATTTGACTTTGAATAAGCATAATGCAATTTCCTTTCACGCAAATTGCTTCTTTATTATAGCACAGATATTCACATTTTTCAGTCTAAATACTTAAGTCTTATGCAACTTCATATTGCTGGACTAAGCTCAGCCCTACCTAAGAGGGTAATTCATTATTAGAGTAGTTTAATTCATAGGTGCTCCTTGTTTATGCTGCCATAACCCACCATGTGGCCACCAGCTCCCCTCCTCTCCCTGTGGCTGAGCCAGGACTGTCTCTGTAGAAGAGTCACAGAACAGTTTGGGTTGGAAAGGACCCTTAAAGGTCATCTAATTCCAGCCTCCCTGCAATGAGCAGGGACATCTTCAACAGGTTCTTTTTGCTCAAAGTCCCATCTGTGAGAGGTTTTTTGCTGTTTTTTCCCCCCACAACCTGCTGGGAACCTACCTCCAGGGCCCTTGAAGGAGATTCCCTCCGTGAGTTCTTTGCCAGGGATGAAAAATGAGCAAGACTCTGGATTTTCTCTGTCTTCCGTCTATTGTTTATTCTTTTCTTATCTTGAGGTTGATATACTGTCCACACCAGACTCAGCATGACAGAAGCAAGGCACAAAATGGACCCTCGATACTCAAAACCAAGGTCTTTTAAAGATACTGAATCCAATTACTGTTTAACACGTATATTGTTTTTACTTTACTACCAATGACTCCTACTGATTTACACACGTAACAATTATGCTGCTACCATCTCTAACCAATGACTTTGTGCCAACAATGCAAAAGAAAATGGAGTGGAAGAAGAACAAGAAGGAGATGGGGCAACACCCTAAATCCTCCATCTTGTCTTCCAATCACTCTCATACTAAAATCCTAAAACCCTAAATACTTCACCCTGTGATAGACTACTATTACTACTGTTACTACTACCTAGTTCACACCTGTGTTTTCCAACTCATCCCAAAGCCTTGGCAATTTTTTCCCTGGGACAAAGGTTAAAAACAGTGTCTGACTGGGGGTCAGGGCTCCCTAATACAGGCAGGGAAACACTCCCTGTGCCCTGGATTCCAACACCATCCTACCTGACCTTGAATGTGTCCATCAATGGCACATCCACCATCTCTCTGAGCAACCTGTGCCAGTGTTTGGCCACCCTTATTGTAAAAAATCTCATATCTAATCTGAACTTATCCTTCCTCAGTTTGAATCCATTCCCCTTTGTCCTGTCACTGCATGCCCTCGCAAATAGTCCCTCTCTGTCTTTCTTGTAGGCTCCCATCAGGCACTGGAAGGCCACAATTAGGTCACCCCAAAGCCTTCTCTTCTCTAGGCTGAACATTCCAAATTCTCTCTTCTCCAAATAGGAGAGGTGCTCCATCCCTCTGATCATCTTGATCATCATCTCTCCTCTGGACTATTTCCATAGTCCATGTCCTTCCTGTGCTGGGACCCCAGAGCTGATGCAGCCCTGCAGGTGGGGTCTCACCAGAGCAGAGCAGAGCAGAGGAACAGAATCCCCTCCCTCCCCTGCTGCCCACGCTGCTTTGGATGCAGCCCAGGACACGTGTGGCTTTCTGGGCTGTGAGTGCCCATTGCCAGACCATGTCCAGCCTCTCATCCCCCAGCACCTCCAAGTCCTTCTTGGCAGGGCTGCTCTGGATCTGTTCATCTCCCATTCTGTGTTGATATTTGAGATTTCCCCAACCCAACTGCAGCGATCTTGAATCTGGCTTTGTTAAACCTCATGACATTCTCATGGACCCAATTCTTGGGCTTGTCCAGGTCCCTTTGGACGGCATTCCATCCTTCAGCTGTGTCAACTGCACCACTCAGCTCAATGTTGTCTGCAAACTTGGTGAGGGTGCACTTGATCTCACTGTGTCATTGATGAAGATCCTGAATAGCGCCAGTCCCAGTAAAGACTCCTGAGGGACACTACTTGTCATGGATTGGGTGGTTGACTCCTGCTCTCTGGATGCCATCATCCAACCAATTCCTTATCTATCTAACAGTCCACCCATCAAATCCCTTTCTCTCCAGTTTAGAGAGAAGAATGGGGTGGGGGAGCCATGTCAAAGGCCTCACAGAAGTCCATAGAGATTACATCAGCAGCTCTTACCCTGTCCTGATGGAGTCACTCCATCACAGAAGGCCACTACTTTGGCCAGGTAGGACTTGCCCTTGCGAAGCCATGCTGGCTGTCTTGAACTACCTCACTGTCCTCCACGTGCCATAGTAGTAACCATCTGGACCTGTGACAGTGCCATACAGTTGGAGTTTTCAAGACTGGAGTAATTCTCCTTTGATTTTTGAGAATATTATGTTTTCTCAGACAGGAGAGAAACTGAGGATGAAGGAGATAGCCTAATTTAGCCTGATTGCAGTCAAAAGCAAGTCTATTCCCTTGCTGAACCAAATCCAAGGGATCCATCCACCTCACAGCACACTTTCCCTGCTGTGCCATGCCTTCACCACAGCAGTGGATATAAGGGCCTGGAGTTAGGGAATCTGTGGCCAGGACATTCCTGTATGTGTGACTTGTCTTGGTGGTTTCCATAGGCATGGGGGGCATCCTTTGTCCACCATTTCTGGCCTCTTCATTTGAGGGAAAGATAGTCAGGTTTCTCCCCTCTTCTAAACGAATGCTCTCATTGGGCTTACTAGGGAAATTATGGCAAATTTAAAGGGTTGCCAGCAAGCAGGAAAGTACAGTGGAGTTGTGTGACTTTACCTCCCTAACCTTGCTGGTGGCACATGGACGCAGAGGTGTCACACCCCAGACTAGTGTGGGACTGGTGGCTGTGGGCAAGGGGCTGATGGCACTAGAGGGCTTGGTTAATGCAGCAGAGCACATCCTGTGGGCAGGGTGACTTTAGGTAAATTAACCAGTGTAGGAAATAGTTAATGGCAGACCTGCCTCCAACATGGTATTTGACAGCTGTTTTCTCAGAATGGGCTGACCTTGCATCAGTGGCTGGGGTAGAAAAAAGGCCTGAGATCAGCATTGTTTCACCTGTCTGTTTCCTGTATCTTCCTTTTTTTGTTAAGGCTGACTTTCTTAGCTGAGAACAGGCTAAGTACATCCAAAGCAACTCAGCAGCTGGTGAAGATAAAGCCAGAACTGTCAGAAAATGCAGAACAGAGGTATCTTTGCAGGTTGAAATGGAGGATGGGAGAGCCACATTTGGATTAAAAAAATAACCTTGAACCTCTCTCCAAAGTCTGATTTAAACATGAATCTCATTTAAATTAAAAAAAAAAAAATGCAAAAAGTATAATTCACTGAGCTTTTTTATGCAGTGTCTGCAATTCCTGCTTTGGGGAAGCGATGAGCTAAAGACAGCCAGAGTGCAAGAGAATGGTGCTGACTACAAACATCACCTGCACAGGAGGCAGAAGCAGAGGGGTCATTAACTTTTCCCCTGGGTTTGTGCCTTGTCCCCTGCCTGGTGTGCTGGATTGATCATCAGGTGGGTTATTATCCCCTTGAAAGTGCTGACAGACATAATTCTTTGCAGCAGCACCAGAGACAGGCTCCTTACGTACAACATTAGATGAACCCATGTCTTTTTTTAATATTTTGTGAGGTCCTGGTGAGGAATAATATTCCCTGTTAATCCCTGATTTAGGTGGAGCATGCCAGGATGAAGCTCCTTTTCACAAGGGAGTGTTTCTTGGTGGATACTGTCTCACACAAGAGGTAGGTGGTGAGGGAATGGAGGGCTGAGGAGGAGAAATGGCACACAGTTCAGCCTGAATAGATGGCCAAGCAAAGAAAAGTGCAGTAAACTGCTTGCAAATCAGGTAGGAGCACATAAATTAATCCAACTTCAAGGCAGGAACATATAAAAATCTACCACTAGGCCTTTACATCTTTATCAGTTCATTTTTCCAATGCTTGAAATACTTTTTCCACTACCTGTTCCACTCACCACTTTCAGATAACTAGAAAAGGGATAAGAGAGGAATTAGTTTTGCAATGAGCTCTGAACACATCTAGAATGATGCTAGTAAACATGAGCTGATGAACCCCCATGTTCGGTTTTGTCTTCCTTCTCTGAAGTACTTTTTCAGTGATTTCAGGGATTTCAGACCTCTCTCCAAGAGATAATCCCTAATCTGTGAGATGGATAGATCAACTGGGATGCTTGGCCAACAGGGTAGAGTGGGATTTCAGGGAGGAGAAGGAATTTATTTTATTTTGAAGCACTGCAGTAACAAATCCTGAGAGAGGTTTTCTGTTTGGGGTGTTTGGTTTGGGTGATTTTTCTTCTAGTGGAAAATTGTGCTTTTTTCCTATTTAATCAAAATCCCAGTTTGCCTTATCGGTTTCGATGGAAAATTTTCACATAGGTCTTTGTTGTAAGATACCAACATGACAGAATTATCCCTTTATCTCAGCAGATGTGCTTTCCAGAAGGGGAACATCTCAGATGATGAAAAACACAGCAGCTTTGCTGCCTCGGCTCTATCAGACACTTTTTTTATGACAGAGAATTTGTCAAAACAGATTCTTGTCATTAAAACTGAAATGCTTTGTGGACAGGATTTGGATTTGCTCAAGTTTTTTACTGCTAATTTTTTCTGCATAGTTATGTGCAGTGAATCATTGTGCCTTCTGTAGTGACAATACGTGTAGGGGTATGGGATCAAGTCTCTGCTTCGTCCTTTACTTGAACTAGTCTGTGCTGAATGATTCAGATGAAGCCAAGTCATGATATGAAAGAGTCCTGTTTCTGAAGCTGTCAAAGGTATTGCACTGTTTGCATCTCACATCTGGAATTAGAAAGTAGTGTTTGACCTAGAAAGGAAAGTTTTGACCTGGTTCCAATTAAGCAGAAACCTTTGTGAGACTGGTGGTTCTTTTCTGAGGACTACAGAAGAGACCCCCAAATGCCTGTGTAATTCTGCCACCAACCATAGTAGAAAAGCCTTGCTTCTTGCCAGCACCAGAACCTGCTGAAAAAAAAAATCTTAAAAATATAAAAGCAAGATTAGGAGTTTTCATTTCTTTTGAGTAATTATGGCTATTTTACTCAATTTTCATTCATGAAGGGACACATCTTGAGGATGTGTCTGTAAATGCATCAGCTTGCAGCTCTGGGAAATGCCTGCCTGCTGTGTGTCTTTGCAATCCTCATTATTCTGTTAGTACTGGGAGCAGTGGCAGCTCCCTGGTCAGCAACAGATGCATTTTGCAGCATGTTTGCTTCTCACCTGTTGTCTTCTAGAGAGCCCCATGGGTGCCCCAGATGGAAAATGTATATACAGCAATGGCTCTTCAGTAAGGATAGCTGGGTATTTAGATTAAAACTAGCAAGGACAAACTACTTGTGAGCAGTGGGGCAGCCTCTTGCAGTGGGATATAATAGGCTGGTAAAAATCAGCTTCCTGGGAGCCAGTGGAAACACATTTTCTTTGCTTCTTCCCCAGCCTCTTTCTCCTAGCTCTGCTCTCTGCTGATGAACAACAGCCTATGCAAAGGAGATTGAAAAGGGGATTTACTTTGATTAGGCCAAAGCCTTTTCTAGTATTTTCAGTCATAAGTATGGCAGCTTTAATAAGCAGGAAAAGAAGATAAATACGAGTCACAGACTGACAAGAAACTCAATTGGAAAAGAGTAGAAAGTTCTATTGGAAGCTGTGCTCTAAGTTCTGTCTCTTTCTAGCAGCCTCTCATAATCTGCTCAGTCCGAAGAAGGTAACTTTCTGCAAATCTCTGACAAATACCAAGTGAAGGATTTCAAAGGGATAAAATTAAAGCTTTAATTGCTGGGATAGAATTGAATTTATATTCCACCCAGTTAAGGCTGAGAGAATTTCCCATCAGATTTTCTCTTTCTGTGACCTGTTGGTTCACAGCCTTAAATGATCTCCTGTCAATCCTGAACCAAAAAGAAGAGAGGTTGTGAGCTGATCTTTTTCATAGAAAGGAATAAAGCAAATTTTATAGGTCATAAATAGGTAGGGAAAGAGCTGAGCACAATTTACCCAATGGAAGCTGTTGATTCATCACTTATTTAGGAATACCACTTACTCCTATCACCTTATTACCCTGCTAGAATTCAAACTAAAAGAAGAAAATGTATGCAACAGTCATGACAGGCCCTGACTTTCTATTATTCCCTATGTCCTTCCTCAGCAGCATCATGAAATATTGATAACAATAATTATTAATGTATAATTAATTATTAACAATGATAATCTGTAGATGAAAAACTGAATATTAACCAGCAGTGTGCACTCACAGCCTAAAAAGCCACCTGCATTCTGAGCTGCATTAAAAGCAGCGTGGCCAGCAGGTTGAGGAAGGAGGTTCTGCCCTTCTGCTTCATTCTGGTGAGACCCCACCTGCAGTGCTGCATCCAGCTCTGGGGTTCCCAAGCCTAAGAATGACATGGACCTGTTAGAACAGGTCCAGAGGAGGGCTACAAAAATGATCAGGAGGCTGGAGCACCTCCCCTGTGAGGACAGGCTGAGAGTTTGGGTTGTTCAGCCTAAAGAAGGCTCTGGCCTTCTATAGCAGTGTTATAGTACTTAAGGGAGGTCTACAGGAAAGCTGGGGATGGCCACTTATTCAGAACACAGTGGATGAGGGATAATGCTTTTAAACTCAAAGAAGGGAGATTTAGATTGGATATGAGGAATAAATTCTTTACTATAAGGGTGGTGAGAAAATGGAACAGGTTGCCCAGAGAAGCTGGGTTGCCTGGTTGCCCAGGCATGGAAGCGTTCAAGGACATGCTGGATGGGACTCTGAGCACCCTGGTGTAGTGGAAGGTGTGTTAGAAGTGGATGATCTTTAAGGTCCTTTCCAATCCAAACCACGCCATGATAATTCTTTTCATTTGTCTGGGCAGGTAACCAGCAGCTCCAGCAAAGCCCTGTTGGCTGTTCAAGGCATTGAAATTTCAGGTGGAAGAAGTAGAGAAGGGATGTTTGGAAAGAGCATCTGTTTGAGCAAAGAGGCAAAGGTCTGGCTTTCACAAGGGTAAATGGCAAGGCCAGTGTTGTTACCTGGGGCCAGCCAGTGGCAGATCCTAGAGTAATGATCAGTCCAGACTTTCTTTTGTCTAAAAGGATGAAAACCACAGTTTTATGTTCAGATGTGATTCAGATAAGAGGTTGCAAAGACATGATTTAGCTAGAATTTTATGAAGTAATAGTTATTCCTTATCATAAAAAGTTACATACGTCTATTCTTAGCATAATCACAGTGTATGTCCTAATAAGTTATAGAAAGAGCATGCATTACCCAGAGTTTATATTTTTATCTTTGATCCTTATTTATTATTATGGAATGTGTGGAGAAGTTTTGTTAAGATATAAAAGAGAGTACAAAAACGCCTTTTGGTACCTTTTCCCAAAAATTACATTTTTCTTGCTATTCACCTTATCCCTCCTGAGCTGGTCTGTATGTTTTTGTATCTCTGCTATACATCAAGTGCTGGATGTAAAGGGATGCATCCTTTCTGGGAACTGTCTTACTTCATGTAATGTGCAGATAATGGCTGAGGACAAAGGGTAGACTTGTGAAAGTCTCCAGAAAATATACTGCAGCTTCACAGATGTATTCCCTGTAGGATGCTCTTTTGAGGATAATAGGGCCAAGAGGGAGTTGACCCATGCTGGAGAAGACTGGTGTCAAGGCTTTTTGCAATGGGACTGCAGGAAAGTCTGGTCTACTTCTAACATGATATTTATAGGATTTATATTCCTAACCCTAGAAATCTAGGGTTTCTGTGCTGCTTTATCTTTCTGATGTGTCTCTCTCAGGTTTGGATTGTGTGTTCCACAGACAGTTTTTCTCCTGAGCTAAACCCCCAAAGTATTTAATCTTGAGACAAGATTGCTAGTTCATTTTCAGTAAGGCTCAGTGCAGAACTGTGCTGTTGAATGATATTTCATTATCTGTAATAGCAATAACGGAGAGGGGAAACCATTGTATAGGGACTAGAATTTGATGAAATTATCTCTGCATCTGACCAAAGTATGACAAAAGACCGTGTGTTTAACAACATAATAAAAGTTGCATGTGCCTTTTTTCCTCCAAGTGAAGAGACACTATGGTGTGTCTGAGGACTTACACTCCCTCCTCTTCAAAATCTGGTGAGATGTAAGCACTACTATTTGCTTCACCAGACAGAGGTGTCTTCTCTGGCCATTTCACACCCTTGAATGCTCACAAGAGTGGTGCCATTTTGTGACTGCAAAACTGTGGTTGCAGCATGAAAATACAGTGGTTTTTGATTCTGTAAGAGAACAAAATTATGGTGGTGATGAATCCAGCAGCCATGAAAGCAGCTTCCAATATCGTACTTTAGGAAACACTAGTGAGCTTCAAATTTAGTCAGGTTTTTAAGAGAAATGGTAAGACCAGACACTACTTATTTTTTATCATTGTTTAAAGACAGGTTTTTTTGCAAATTGCTAGTCCACTCCCCCTTGATAGGTAGATAGATAGGTGGAAAGAAAATCATTGTGGAAAATATATTTTTCCACAGTAATATATAATTACATGACAAAAAATATATCAGCCTGTGCTGCAGGGAAGACATTATGTCTCATTAGTGTTTGGTGGATTTGATCACAAATAACATGTTTCAAAACTGCCATCTCCTTCTAATTCTTCTTCTATACTTATACGCACTGTCACATTCAAAATTAGCAGATTCCTGGAAATACACTTCATCTGGCCAGCCCTTTTCCTAATTATTTGCTTGTGTAATTAAAGGAAAATGTCCTTCTGCTGCTGCACTTTGAGAGACTAAAAGCAGACAGGCTGTTCTCAGTAAGGGAGCAGTCATTTTTTACCCAGTTAATGGTACCAAAGTGTCCTGTGTGCTATGTGTTATGACAACTGGCTTAATGCAGCTTTCAAAGACCAGTGCTGGCCATTCCAGCTGCTCCTGAGATGCACTGGCCAGAAAAGCAAGAGATCCCATTTGAGATCCAATATTTTCCTCTACTGGTTGAAACTGAACGCAACAAAGCCATTAACAACAGCAGACTCAGAGCTGTGGATCTGTGCCTTGAGGCTGATACAGGGCAGGACATACATGAAAAAAGTGAGCAACCTGCAGCTGAGGGTGCAATCTCACTTTTTTCAGCAGTACTGCTGAAATAGATACAAACTTCCATTGTTTAGTCCCTCTCTGAGTTCCCATTTGTTAAGGCAGTGGAAAGAAAAGAAATTTTTTTTCTTGATATCTGCAGATATTTTGATGTAAAATTGGTTTTAATCCCATAATTTTTAGTACAGCCAATGCATGTTGATTGATTTCTCATTGTTTCTATTTTCATGGAAGACTGCTGTATGAATTTTGCCATGCCATATACTCAGAGGAAGACAATAATAAAGCATACTACTTTGACCTTTTCAGTTGCCTGCACTTTAATTTACTGGCTATTCTTATTCCCTTCTGTTTATGGCCCCTCAATATAACTGGCAAGGAGAAAATAGACTGGACAGATAGTCAAGATGCAGATTATTTAAAAGGGTAAAGACTGGTTTTATCATTCTCTTTAAAATTTACGGTGTTTTGTGTGTCCCATTGGTCATTAAAGCCATGATAACCCATTCTTAGCTAGAGCAACACAAAGTGGCACAAGTTCAACTTAATTTGTAGTGGTTTATTGGTCAGCATCCCGTTACCATAGTGGGGTGTAATCTGGATTAAGTTTTGTAGGAATCAACAGATTTTTCTCTGAGTTTAGTAAAAGTCTATGTGATTTGTTTGAAAGTGGTTGCGTGGGCACTTGCCTGACTACTGTTCTTACTCTGATACTGCTGGCTAGTGGAAAATCAGGGGGAAAATAATCCCATTACAGCTTTTCCCTGTACCAGTTTAATTCACTGCAGCTAACCCTGCTGCAGGCTGTGGCAGATTTCCTCCACCACATGGTCATGAACATAGTGACTTGTCTGCCTAATGCAGAGAGGTGAAAAGGGGCAACAGGCTGGCTGCGATCTTTCTCCACGCACTTGTGAAATACAAGCCACAGTCAAAACTGCATCATGAAATACTCACTGTGTTTGGTTGTTATCAGAGCCCCACAAAAATTCCGATCGTCCTTCAGTTTGGTGGAAACCTCGGGGGAATTTTCACAGTGAGAATGGCAAAAGGAGGACAAAATGCTCTGTTGAAAGACTTATTTGTGCAGGGATGTCTGAGAGTGGGATATAGCAGTAGCAGAGCCTATATTTTTGTGGCAGAGCTTTGTGTATAGTAGGATAGTTTCAGTTTTCTGGTGGTTCTGAAAAGCTTTAAATTGGAATCTATACAATAAAAAGAACAGGAGTAATGAAAAGGTAAAAATGGGGGGAAAAGCAGCAGCTTTGGTCATTTGGTTTGTTTCATTTGCTTTTCATCTAATCATATTGATTTCAGGCTTGCTATTATGATGGTTTTGGGTGGGTTTTTTTTTATATCTCTGTAGGGTTGCAATAGAATATACAACTAGGAGAATGAGGAAGGGTAGCCAAAGCTTGATTACATTCTCCTGCTCACTGCATAGATTTGTACATTGTTAAAGCAGAAGGGACTAGGATGATCTCTTAAACTGAGCAGAATGCATTAAATTTTACCCACTGAGTCCTGCTCCAAGTCAAACAACCTGGGTCTGAACTAACTCAAAATTCTTAGCATATGTATCCAGGCTTGATTTTGAACACTTAAGGATTTACAAAGATCTAGAAATTTTTCAAATTTAAGAAGACAGAGACCACCATCCTCTGGATATTCTCAGAGAAGATCCTCCAAGACCTCTGGATAATCTGCTGATTATAAATTCAGTTTAAAAAAAAGGCAAATGGAAACACATATCTGTCTTTTTCATTATTACTCTCATTATTCTGAGTTCAAATTACAGCCTGCAGAGGTAGGAATGATGTGCCTGATAAGCTGAAGAATCTAAGAAGCACAAGAAATGCTCTTTCTGCTTGGATAAACTGAGGCAGTGGTGAACTACTAACCCTTCATCTTCAATTTTAGAAAGCAGGGAAGAAACCAAGAGGAAATCCTACCTCATGAGTCTGTAGAGCCTGGCATCACTTGACTGTGCTCCCAGGGTGGTATGGCTCAGGCATCACTGTCTGGCAGTGCTGACTGCACAGACATCGCTTTGCTCAGAGAAAATCAATGGGATTCACTGTGGAGTGGAGCGTTACCAGCCAGGTAAAAATGTCAGAAGGAAAGGATGCAGTTATTTGGCAGGGCTGGATGAAAATTTTCCATCCTAGTGCTTTTCTACTGACAACATGGGTTTTATGAAAGCCTTTGTTCTCCTCAAGCCAAAGTCGTTGAGCAGAGCTTGAATGTTTTTGTTTTGGCTTTGAAAAATTCTGATTTTGTTTGGGGCAAGACAAAATGAAGGTCTGAGCTAAAAGTCAAAACTCAGCAAAAAACTTGAACAAATGCAAGCACAAGGCATATTTCTACACAAAGAGAGAAATCTGGCTTCCAATTATGTTTGTTTAACTTTTTTATCAGTTAGTTCTAACCTTCTTAAAATATATCAGCGTTTTGTGGATATTATCTAAAAAACTGGGCCAAAAAATAAAAAAGAGAATTCAGACTATGAGTTGATTTTGAAACATTTGATGCTAGAGAAAGAGGGAGCTCAGACTATGGTTTTACAGGTATAGCCGTTTGCCCCAGTTTTCTCCAGTGACATAAATTAGCTCAGATCTTTTGCAGTCATGGGATCAAACCCCTAGCTGATATGAATCAAAGCACCCCTATCAGCCTATTGCTGATAGCCAAATTTATGTCTGGAATAAAAAGACACAGCTCTCTTCACGAAGTCAGGTGGACCACATCTGCAGGGGTGTAAACTTCAATTCATTAAGTTACCTGATGCAGATCAGTGGCAGATTTGACCTATTTGGGGTTTTACTGAACAATCTTAATCATTGCTGAGTTGTCAGCATGGAGCTGGGAAGGTAGCTTGGTCAGACGTTGTTAAAATTAATCCTTGGAGGTGTTTACTCTGTTAATGCTGTTCTACATAGAAGAGCTGAAAAGAGATGAGATTGGAACAGTATTTGCTGATAATGCAAATTATAGTCTAAATAGTATAAGGATACAGAAAATGACCTTATATCTATACATTCTCTGCTGGCAATTTTTAATTTTCTATTCTGTCTAATTTTTTCTCTTGGATTACTTTTACTGTTGCACCAAGTGATCCATAGGCACTGTCATGTGTGAAGGATTGAAGGACAGAAAGTCTCAAGTCTGACTCTGTGTCCTGATGTACAGAGATAGCTCAGAAGGGGAAAGATGCTTTATTCCACTGTGATTTCTTTGCTTTGTGCCCAAGCAGCCTTCTGGTGCCTCACGGGATATTTTTAGAGTGTGGGCATACATCCCTTAGAAACTAGTCTGAGGCTTTGCACCGGCAAGTTTCTTCATAGACATGAATCCTTAGTGAAGATCAAAGAAATATTAGGAGAGGAGAAATTATTTTCTCACTCCAGCTCCTGACTCCCTCATTGTCCTGTTCAAAGAGGATTTCACAATTCTCACTGGCATAACATGTCCAGAGAACCCCTCTGAAAAGATTTCTCAACAGATAGCACTGTATCATCCAAGTGGGCACCCTTATATTCCCTTAAGACCTCTAAAAGAATACATTTAGGAGCGGGTTTTAATGTTCTGCTGAGTCTTTCCACCCTCCCCTGCATACACAGACCCTTCTGTATTTCAGCCACTACTGGCTCTGAGGAAACAAGATAAGGTTGTATCTTACTGCCTGTAGCAAATAACAGCAGATGCCGTCGTAGCAGCAAGAGGCAGTCATGGCATGTCAGCAAGATTTTATTTGAGTCCTTGCACCCTCCCCTGTTGGGGAGGTATGGGTTTATAGCTGTCAGAGACTGAGCAGCAAAACCCAGGTTCAGAAAGCCCACTGAGAGCCTGAAGGACTGATGCTGGGTGCTTTTTTGCCTGAGCTCTTGTTACTGACCACACAGTGGAGTTGTTGTGTGTTTAGGAAGTTCACATTTCACTTTCCATCAAATTGGTACAAATTCATTTAATAATTTAATTTTCTCACTCTCAAAAACCTTTGAACAAGGTTTTTCAGCCATTCTAATCCAGAATCAAGCAAAGCTTATAGCTTTGTGGTCTGTACTTTTAGGCATTAATTTAGGTATTTGCCTTATATGTTGTCTTGATTTAGCAATGCAAGGAACTATAACATTAGAAGATCCCTTGTCAGAAACTGGCTCCTATTTTCACTGGCAGAGCTCTGAGAAGGTAAACTTTCCAGGAAGGAAGTGGGTTGTCTGTTGGAGGTATCCTTTTGCAATTCTCAGCCTGTGATTTCATATTAAAAAAATGGAAATAAGTAAAATGCAAGATGGTGAAGTTTATAGAATCAGAACTGCTGCTTAGAATATTTCTTGACTGTTATGACAGTCTTCTGAAATGACCATTAAATTTCCTGCAAGCCTCTCCCAAATGACTCCCGTAAAATATACTCATGAACAAAAAAGACTAAAAAACCCCTACTATGCGGACATCTATTCTTCCAAAATTATTTCTGCTTTTCTGACTTCTGCTATGAGTAAGTGTGTTCATTTAGGTGCATTTGTGGAAAGACTTGGGCTTACCCCTGCTTGCAGAATAATGGTATATCCCATCTCCTGTGTAGTGGCTCTCAAACTGGGCTGTGCATTTTCTGTGCTGGCAGACTCTTATCCTCTGAATTCCTTGGAGGATTTCTTTGGAGGTAGTTACTTGCTAAGATATACCAGTGCTGCTCAGTTTCAATTTGGTGCACCCTTTTAATGTTCCAGATAACTTGGATTTAAGAATAAAAGCGCATATTGACTTAAGGGTGTAGTTTTTCAAATGGGAACAAAATTAAGGATGTACTTAATGAAGAATCTGCTTGGCTGCTTCTACTTCCTCTTTGGTTAAATTGAAATCTCTATTAATACAAGATGCAGCTTTAGTACCCACAAAAAATGCAATCATATTGCTGCTTTTGTGGTGTAATTTTTTTTTACTTTCCTAATTACATGGCTTCATAAACTAGGATTATAAGAAAGAATGCTAACTGTCAAAACTTGTAATCAAATTAGCAGTGTTGGTCAGCTACATAATCTGTGTTGCTTTCTATAACCTCTTGCTGTAAAGTCACCAAGGTAGATAAGTAGGGTGATGAGATAAAGTGTATGTTCTGCTATATTAATATAGCTGGAGATTAATCTTTTCTGATTCATGAAATTTTTTTTAGTGTAAATCCAAAATAAATTTATTTTACCAGCAAAGTTCAAAAAATAATAATAAAAAATTACTTCTTCCCACTCAGCTGACAACAGTAGATGTGTTTGCCTCACCTAGAATGCTATATGATATTCCAAATTTATTGTGACTGTAAACAACAATTCTGCTTGCTTTATGGCTTTCCTGAGCTCCAACAGTAAAACACAATATCTCTATCTGGTTGGAATTATGTGTTATAACAGTTTTATGGTGGGGGGAGTAAAGCTCTGATAAAGATAAAATAGAGTTTTGCTTTTCTGTGTGACCTTGTCATTTGAGAAAACATTGCACTCTAACGAGATATAATTTAAAAGACTTCTGGGAGCAAATTGAGTTTACTGAGATATTTCTGAGAGTAATTACTTACTGTGAGTTGTCAGTGCACTCTGTTACAGTTCCTTTCCTAGCAAATGTAGATATCTGGGACTGTATAGAATGGATTAACGCTCCTACCATTAATGTTTGATGGGAGACAGTAGTGAAAAAGATGGATGCTTATATAACTGACATTTCCAGCATTTATGGCCATAGACTAAAATGCCAGGCGCATAATTTCAAGTAAAATGGCAGACCCAACTCAATAATATTTAATGATGTAGTAGACCTTGGCTGGGAGAATAGCTAACGGAAGTCATTGCACTGCATTTATCGAATTGTTAAAATGAGTTGAATAATAATTGTGTTTTGCAGGAGTTTTGTTTTAGAAATTTATTTCTGTGATCTGGTACTCCAAAAATAAATTCTTACTCATTCCAGTCAACACAAAATGCAGAAAAAGATTTCGAACTAGCTAACCTGATGGCTAGATTTTTATGCTGACTTTGTCCTGTGTTTACAGCACAGAAATATATTCAATAGCTCAGACACGGTTTGGAAGATTGTGTGAGATTGATTGGACAAGCCAGTGAAAGACAAAATTGCCTTCCAGGGAATCTCCTTTTAGTGTTTGACTCTTTACAAAGCTGGGCCTTTTTGTCTATCTTCACACATCTATGAATGTTCAGATTCAGATTCTGTGGAGCATTTTACAGTACAGAGATACTTGTGTGCCGGGACTATATCACTGATGATGTGAGCAAACAGAAAATTAACTTCTTCTGTACCACTCTGCTAATACTTTAGCCTTGAATAAGAAGAAGGGACTCAAACTGATGGAGAATCTCAGATTGGTAGAGCTCTGTAGGGGTCTTGTTACCAGGTCTGCGGCCACAGAATCTCTCATTGGTGCCTCAGGCTTTAGCTTTTCTATGTTTCAGATTCTGTTCTGCTTTAGTGTGTAAGTCTAAGCTTCATATTAGGAGATGGTAAGCTCTCTTCACAGAGTAGGTAGACAGAACAATTCCTTCTCTAGCTGGTGACCCAAGGACAGCCAATCCAGATCTCAGGCCCAAAAGCATAAACAATGGTGGACCAAAAAGAAGCTGTAATTGGACAATTAACTCCAATATGTTAATAGACCAGAACTTATAAAAGTGAGAGACCCTGTGACCAGTCGTCCATTTTGTGACCATTTTGGTGTCATCTGGGGTGCAGCTTTGGCTGGGCTCTTGGGCTGCCCAAGGTGTATCCATTGAGGCCTTTTAATAAATACCTACTTTATTCTTTAGCTCTGTCTAGTCTCTGTTCTAGGTCAGCCTTGACAAGGCATCACCATGTCTCTTTCCGAGGCAGTGCTTCTCCCTGGGGAGGGCACAGAACAAAGGTGGACTTGAGGAAGAAGAGGGCACAACTGACCATTTCTAGCCAGAGCCAGAGGACTGTGCATGCTTTCCAGAAGTTTACAAATTAAAAATGGAAAGTATATGCATTCAGGTTCAATGACAACAAAAAAAAAAAAACCTCCTGAAATTCTTACTTTTTAAAAGAGAATTTTTAAAGCATTCTTTCTTTGAAAATCCAAATATCTCAATTTGAGTATTCTGAGTATTCTACTCATAAAAAAAAGGAAAATTTGGGATTGGGCTTCAGCATAAGTTTTATTTTTCTTTTTGTGGACTGTCACCTTAAAGAACCATTTTAATTCTGCTCACCATTGACCAAGCTTTCCCCTCATCTTTTTTTTCACATAAATTTGTCAAAGCTGCATTACTGTCAGTGGGCCACGACATAGCTCTTAGCAGTACTTAGTAAGTCTTTCTGTTCTGTCAGAAGTAAAACTGAGCCAGGAAATAGCCACACTCCACATCCGAGAAGTGTAGACCAGGTTAACACAAAACTTACGGAGACTTGAGCTTAACTGCAGATGCCTTAAAATAGTTCAAGCGTGGGAGGAATGGAAAGGCTGTTGTTAATAGATCTCCTAGGTAGGCTTGCTATAAACCCCCAAGAAATGGAGTGGTGGAACGTTTCCAGATACTAGAGAAGTTTTAGGGGGCATTTCAAGAGCAATGATTAAGTACTTATTTTTAGCCTTGCTTGTTTGGTACTGAAAGAATCTGTTTGACAATCTGAGTAGTTTTCTGAGCTGGTAAAATTCCTGGGGTAGAGTAAATGGCAGTCATAAGTATAAATTCCTGTAAATGGCAAAATTTCCTCTCACTTCAACAGGAATAGGACATTCCTGCAGTATGAATTTCTGAAAATGTAAGCTAAACTTCTCTTGTTTCAGAACTGCCTAAAAAAAAGCCCCAAAGGAGTTGAAAATTCCCTCCTGGGGAGTGTCAGCAGGCACCCAGAATACATCTCCAGGGTCACTTAATTCCCTGGATCCTACCCAACTGCTATTGAAGTTAATTGAAAAAACTCCCATTGCCTTGAAGAGGTTTTGGATCTGACTCAAATGGCTCAGTGGCAGCAGATTACAAGAAGGAGCCCCACTGTGCAATTCCAGCCATCTGCCTATGGGTAAGCATTTATTGATACGAATATATTTTCTTGGGCTATGTCATGAGGCACTTCAGTCCCAATTAGGCTGTATTTCAGAATGAAGGAGATCTCCCCCTCTCATCCGAGGTCATTGTTATCAGACACCCGTTCTGAGCTGGTGAGCTATAAAGTAGCAATACAAGTTTACCCACAGCAATGTCACAAGTTCCTTCTCTCTTTTGTGTGTGTAAAAAGATCAGCTTGTGCTGGATTAAGCTGGTGTTCAGATCCCTGTGTGTCTGCTTGCATTAGACAGGACAAAATCTTGTCATTTCCATCTCAAACCCATGCTCAGTGATACTGTTCACATTATCAGTCTTTTACTATATAATCTCCGGGTTTAGATAAGAGAATTGTTGGGAAACAAATCTTAGTGTAATATATAAGAACTTTCTTAATTAGCCCACATAACTGTGTGTTGCCCATTTCATCTAAAGCTGGTAAAGAAGGAGCATAATGTGTGTGGAAAGCGCATTTGAAGGATGGTTGTCTCCAGCAGTATTGCAGCATACCAGAAAATCAAATGAGTTTAGATGTAAAACACAGCCAGAGACTGTGTAAATTGCCCCAGCTGATTAGGAAACAGGGGAGCTGTTAACGTCCTGGAACAAAATTGCTCAGTGGTGTGGCTTTGGAGGAGAGCAACTGAGCGGCCTCACCACGTGCCAGACCTCAGCAGTGTGCTGTACATACTTAAATTGTCAATTACCCTAATGCTGGGGCAACCCACTAACAACTTAATTGTTGTCTGGAGCTCCAGGCCAGGAGGAACCAGAGGAACCACCGTTCCTCTAGGCTGTGTTACATAGAAAATCCAATCAGCCAGTGTACAGGCTGGAAGGGACTGTGCTGCAGCCTCTGTCTTGGGGTGTTGGCGCTACTTGAGCTTGTGCTGAAAGCATCTCAAAGTCTTACTCTTGTCAGACTGTGTGCTCTTTACCTATTCAGGAAACCCATAGCACAAGATGAAAAAGACAGGCTGCAGTATATTTTGTAGGCTTGGGGCAGCTGCGTGCTACCAGAGGAGGCAGGTGTAGCAGAAGGCACTTCTGGTTATGAAAATCTTTTTTTTCCCAGGACGATGAGTATGAGAGCAACATAAATTTTACACCACGATTAAAATCAGAGCAGGAAGCTCAAAAATGGAGTCTAGCCCAAACTTACAGAATCTCCCAAGACTCTGTTATTTTATTTCAGTCAGATTAGTTAAGCCCTTGGGCTCTTCTCCAACCAAGTGTTTGTCTGCCTCTAGACATGAAAATCGGCTACTAATCTTATTTCTGTCCTGAGCTAGACTGTGTCCTTGGTAGGAATTTCCAATATGGATAATACAGAGCGTTTTTTGCTTGTGGATTTTTGCTTATATTCCTTAGAAAATGTTCAACATCCCTGGTTTTGTCTAAGGAGCATTTTAATAAATATGCCTATAAGCAAGAAAGAAATTTCTCTGCTGGAGAGAGCCTTTAGTTCAGCTCTGAAAAATGGTTGTGATCAAGAAGCCAGTGACATGTTAGTTTCCGTTTTACTCTGGACTGCAAGTGCCATACAGCATCAGGGCTCATGGAATCATTATATGATTTGAGTTGGAAGGGACCTTAAAGATCATATAGTTCCAACCCCCCTGCCATGGGCATGGATACCACCCTCCAGATCAGGTTCCTCAGGGCTCCATCCAATCTGGCCTTGAACACTTCCAGGGATGGAGTATCCACAATTTCTCTGGACAACCTGTTCCAGTGCCTCACCACACTCTAAGTAAAGAATTTCTTCATAACATCTGAATAGAATATCTCCTTCTTTAATTTAAAACCAATCCCATTTTCTTATCATTCTCTGTCCATATAAAAAGTTGCTCTCCCTCTTATTATTAAGACCCCTTTAGGTACTGGAAGGATGCTTTAACTTCTCTTATCTTCTCCAAGCTGAACAATACCATTTCTGTCATCTTGTTTCATAGGAGAGGTTCCCCAGCCCCCTGATTTTCTCCATGGCCTCCTCTGGGCTTGCTTCAGCATATTCCTGTCTTTCTTGTGCTGGGGACCCCCAGACATGGATGCAGTACTTCAGGTCAGGTGTCACAATGGTGGAGCAGAAGGGCAGAATCACCTCCCTCGACCTGCTGGCATTGCCTCTTCTGACACAACCCAGAATGCAGTTGCTTTTTGGGCCACATGCGTGCACTGCTGGCTCGTGTCAGTTTTCATCCACCAAACCCCCAAGTCCTTCTCTGCAGAGCTGCTTTCAATGAGTTCTTCCACTCTGTATTGTCTGGGATTGTCCTGACCCAGGTGCAGTGCTTTGCACTCACACATGTTGAACTCCATTAGGTTCTCATGTGTCCACTTCTCAAGATTGTCCAAGTCCCTCTGGCTGGCACCCCTTCCTTCTCTTGTGTAAACTGTACTGCTCAGCTTTGTGTTTGTGTCATCTGCAAATTTGCTAAGGTTGCACTCAATCTCACTGTCTCTGTCACTGACAAAGACATTAGACAGCATCTGTACAATGACAGAGCACTGTGGGACACCAGTTGTCACCAGCCTCCACCTGGACATCAAGCTTTTGACCACAGCTCTCTGGTTTTCTCCATCTGGCCGATTCCATATCCACTGAATAGCCCACCCTTCAAACCCATGACTGTCCAGTTTGGAGATAAGGGTATCATGTGGGACCATGTAAAAGGCTTTACAAAATCTGGGTAGATGACATCAGAGTCTTAACCCTGCTAATGAGCTCATCTGCATTGATGAGTACCAGGTCCAGTAATGCTTCTCCTCTGGTTGGTTTGTCCAATACCTGGACAAGGAATTTGTCCTCAACACCCTCTAGAAGTCCCCTGGACTGCTCACAACCAGCTGTGTTGCTCTCCCAGCAGATGTCTGGATAGTTGCTCCTTGGCATCTGTATCAGACAGGCACCTGCACATCCTGAAATCTCATGGTAGTGTCCATGTGTGGCATGTAGCAGGTTGTTCTTTAGGGAAATGTAGTAAACAGCAGAAAACCAAGAGTTAGCTTGCAGACCAGCAAACCTAAGTTACTAACTAATTTTCCTTTCAAGATAATAGATTGGAGGAGCTTGCCCATTGTAGTAAAATGCCCAGTTGATCTGAGAGCCAAACAGATGGGAAGTTTTGAGAAGGCAGGAGAGAAGAGGAGATAATAGAAGCTGCAGTTCCATAGAGAAGATCTGGTCTGAAATAACAGCTATAAATGGAAATTATTTGCAGGATATTGCCCATATGCTTTCCAAAACTGTGTCCAGGCCGCAGTGTTTTCAGTTTCATCCCCAAATGCTGTCACATCTTTTGTAGTGCTGTATCTGAAGGGGGTTTTAAATGTGAAGCTGGGCCAGCAGCAAGATTAATTTCAATATTAAAAGCTGATGATTTTTCACAAAGGTGTGCAGCAGTACAGACCGGCACAGCTGCTGATTTCTCCATGGCTGGGCTGCAGGAGCAGGTTTCCTGTCCTTTCATAGCTGGGGATCTCATACCAGCCCACAGCAGCCTTGCCAGGGATGCTGGCAGTGCACACACACTTGCTCTCCTGGTGAAAGAAGAGACATCAAATTCTCACCTTCAGAGCCTTGTCCTTGTCTCCCCATTCCAGTTATGTCTCCTTCCTGTGGCTCAAGTGACTCCATACTCCTTACTCCACTCTCATCATCCAGCTTGTTACAAGATATCAAGGTTTTAGGTGGTTCTTTAGGTTTAGCTTGACTAACTGCCTTGACAGATGATTTTGAACATCTTGGTGTTAAGGACATCACCCCCTCTCCTTGTAACCAATTTCTGGCACTTTAAGGACTTGTTTGGCTGTCCTTCCTTCCTTAAAATCTCTTGGATCTCATCTTCCACCCCTGTGGTTACTTGTGGGATTTTTTGCCCTTTTGTATACATGCTTCCCACTGCTAGAAAAAAAGAAAAATGGCTGCTTTTGTGTGGACCCCCCTCAAACACTGCAGATATACAGGAACATGAAAGCAGCTTGAGAAGAATAGGCCTTTCTCACACTGAGGAAAATTGAGGATGTGGCAGACCCATCTTTTGCCCTCTGTTCTGTTGAAATCCCTGTATAACTTTTATTTTTCTGTTTCTTACCTGTGAATGGGGGGCAATGTCATTAACATCACAATTCCGGGGAGTTGGATAGCAAAAAAATCAAATTCAGTGTAAAAGAAAAAACAAAACCAAAGTGGAGGATACTGGGGGGAAAAAGCCCATCCTAACAGCTCACTCAGCAATGGTTCACCAGCTTCCTTCTAGCCCTTCAAAAGGAAGATGTTTGGGTTAAAACAGACAGTGATGCCTCAACACTGCTTTAATGGTCAGTAGCAGTACTGAAAACAGAGGTAAGGTTAGGAATTGTTATGAAGGAGTAGACAACAGGGTGGAAGTCATTATTACTGCACTATAAATTCATAATTCCCACCTCTTGAATGCTGTATTTCTGGCAGCCTTACATTTGAGTAACATTACTGGAAAAAATTCCAAAGGACATATTTTGACGACCTACCTTTTAGGAGACAGATATCTACACATATCAAGGACAATCAAAATATGGAAAACCCTCAGCACAGGGAGTGATCAAGCATTTTAGGATTTTTCAAGTTGGAAAAGCAATGGCTGGAGGACTGTGAAATGAGTTTCTGGCAGAGGACAACAGTTCTATGATTCTTCCAACCTCTATGATTCTTCTACCTCAAGTATTAGAGTGAGGAAAAACTGTCACACAAATGCTTAAAGAAATTCCAGGAGGTATTTTTTTACAAAGTACGTAGTTCAGCCTTGGAAACTCTTAATGTACAATGTTTTAATCACTGAAAGTTTACAAACATTTTAAAAAAATCCCTAACCAAACCCCAAAACAATCTGCTTGAAAAATTCACACTAGAGTTGTGAAAAGCTAACTGTTCAAACAAAGTCAACACTTCTTCATCTGAGGTCTCCTGAGTTTCAGGTGCTTTGTTCAGGGAGGGAGTGTTATTTCAGTCTGTATCTCCTAGCTGAATTTCAGGCAAACCCTTTATTTTATCCTTACTCAGATCTGTAAAACAACGTTTTCTTCTCCCTTTCAATGTCATGGAGAGATGGTTAAACTGGTCTTTTCCCTCTGTGAAGGTCTGTGTGAGTACTGTCTCATAGAGAAAGACCATGACCTCCTGTTTGCAGGGTAGATATCAACTTCTTTGCTTTGGGAAGAACCTTCTCTCTTGAAACCTTGTTCTACAGTTCACAACATTTGAAACTGATCCTCTCTGAAGGAGTTGTTGTGGGGCTTTTTTCCCGTGGTTCTTGGGTCTTTGAAAGAAAAGTTGAGAAGAAAAATACAAGAGATCACAAAACACTTATTTCTCACAATGTGATTCAGCAGGAAACAGGAAGGCAAGAAATGAAAGTAAAATAGTGATCTCTGGAGAAGGGGCTGAGGAGGGGAGGCAGAAAAGAAGGCTCCTGTCTTGCAGGGAGGCTGGAATCACTTGCTTGTTTAATGATTTCATTATAAGCTTAAAAGGTGAACTGTGAAGTTAGAAGTAACAACTGCTCAGGGACTCTTTGCAAGCTAGATAAACCCAGCCCATCTCATGGAACTTGGCACTGAATGGAGGCTCTTTGGCACCAAGGGTATTACAGATCACTCATTGGCAGTAGTGGCCAGTCTCCACCAAGTTGATTTCTTTATTCCCTCTTCTCTCTCAGATGAGTTTTGCCAAGTACTTTCTAGTTGAAATGTGGTATAATCAGGATTCCTTCAGGCTAAACAACCCCAGCTCCCTCAGCTGCTCCTCATAACACTTGTGCTCCAGACCCTTCCCCAGCTTTCTTGCCCTTCTTTGGATAAACTTCAGCTCCCTGCAACATTATTTGCCCCTGATGTTTTAGGGTCTAGACAAGATACTCCTGTGGGTCCTCTGGGAGCTCTGAAGAAGTTGTACCACTATCTGCTCCTTACCTTTCCTTTCTCATCCTTTCAGGAGGGATGCCTGTCCTCACAGTTGTGGTGTCTCCCAAACCTGTGCAAGATTTCTGATCTGCTCCAGTGCTGAGGATGATTTAAATGAATCTGTGCTACTCTGAACTAAAACAAATTGGGAGTGCTTGCATGAGCCACCAGGAACGTCAGCTGTGATGTGTTATAGCCAGTAAGCAAGGTGAGATCTTACACTGCACTGGTGAGGTCTGCCAGAGAACATTTGCTCAGCCATTTTTCCCACACACCTGGGCCATCAGTTGTATGGCACACCTTTCAGCTGATGCTGGAACAGGCTTCAGCTTTCACAGCTTTAACACTATACACTCAGCCATATATCTGCAGTGACAGCCTTTGTGGGAGCCTCTAGCTAAGTCTTTTTGAACCTGCTTGTGCTCCATCTATGGGAAAAATCATATTTGTCCTACATATTTGTCCTACTTCCTGTTTGGAAGCAGGCTCTGGGGAGAAACAGTCAGGGAGCTGCCTAGCAGCATGGCAAGCTTTGAGAAATGCCATCCTGTGTAGCAGCTCAAAGAAGGGGAGCTGACAAACCACAAACCTGAAATTTGTTAATGACTCTAAATGCATCCCAAAAGCCATGGAATGGCTCAGAGCTGAGTTCTTTCAAAGTGAGCGTGCTGGGGCCGTGGTCCAGCCACGAGGTGCCAGAGCTGTCCTGAAATGTTTTGCCTTGAAGAACTAGCAGCAAAGCAGCATAGAGCTTGGTCCAGGCTGGTTCTCCCTTCTTCAGGTCAGAGCAGTGGGGAAGGCTGGACTTCTTGGGTCTGTTCATCTCTCATTCGAAACTGCAAATTTCAGGGAGCTGCAGTGGGTGACAGGCAAGGCAGTGCTAGCAGGTGGCTTCTTGACTGTAGAAGCAAAACTGGATTTTGCTGCTCTGTAGAAGAGGGGTGATAGCAGGACTGACCTATAACAGGCATTTTTCTCTGCAAGAACTCAAAGCCCTGTCTTGTATAACTGCTTGAGGAAAGCTGACTCATTTTATGTCTGTAGCCTGTGCTCGAGCTAGAGGCTTGTGAAAGGCAGAAGAGATCCCTTCTGTAGCTTCCCTCAGTACTCTCTCACTCTAGAAAACCCAAACACACAGGGATTACTGTGTCATTTGACATCATCCACTGCAATCAGTGGATTGCAGTGGATGATGTCAAAAAAGCTGAAGTTTAGTGATGAGAGCAGAAGACTGGGATTGAGGTTTCCGATGTTTTCCTTAAGGTCCTGGGGCTCAGTTACTGTTCAGACCTAAGAGAAGGCTTGCACAACTTGTCCATGTTGTCAGGCATGCATGCTACTTCGTTGAGTATTTTATGTTCATTGTCTGTGATATTTATCTTCTTTTCCCAGTGCTGCAGCTTTCTTTTTATTTTTCTATGCAATTATCTTTGTCCCTCCCTAAGTTACAGCTCACACTGTTTAAAAAGTGACTGAGATAGGGAAGATAAGCAGCTGAGTATTATTCTCTACAATATACAGCTTTCAGAAGCCATACGCCCACAAACACCCACCAAGCTGTCTCCATCCTCCTCAGTGAAAGAAAGAAATTGCTGCTGAGAAATGATGAGAAGAGATGCTTGCAAAGAGATGAGGCTGAGTAAAATGCAGCAGGACACAGGAATGTGCTCCTGGCTTCTCATTAGTGGAGGAATCTGTATGGCACATCACAGCATACACAGGCTCATGTGACAGCTCCTGCACCTCCAGGCTGTAATACAGTCAAGCTGGGAGGACACAAAAGCAAGAAATTTTGCTTTATTCTCCTAATATTTTTTTCAGCAGGTTTTAACTTACACAGCCTCTCACAATATACTGACAACTGCTCTCAAAGATGAAATTTTAAGTGAAATCAAATTGCTTTGTGAGACAAGGTTTTGTGACTACATTTTCATGTCAGAATTTTAAAAATACAAAGCCAAAAAGCATTTCTTTCTAAGTTATCTATTTTAATGTAAAAAAACCCCACCCACAAACAAACCCAGCCCTGGTCTCTATTTTCTACAGAAAGCAGTTAGTATGTAGTTTGATCTAGTTTTGTGGTTTGTTCCAGTTTGATTTTTTTTTCTGGGTTTCAGCAGTGATTTGTGGTTTGTTTCAGTTTGATTTTTTTTTTCTGGGCTTCAGCAGTGATTTATTCAGTTACATGAAAGTATACAGATTGTGTTATTTACAGAAAAGTGAAACAAATGTTTGTAGTAGACTCATAGATTTTTTTTTGTTTTCAGAAATGTGTCCAGTAAACACTATGAAGCATTGATACATACATCAAAGCAAGCAAATGATACAGGCTATTACAGACTGTATGGAACAGATGCTAAATAGGCTTGTAAAGGATTTTGCACAGTATATATTTGACCTTAGAAAATGCATAAATAAAAATGCAACAAAAAAAACCTAGGAAGAATAAAGCATTTACATCTTGTCTGCTCTGTTACCATGGTCCTTTATCAGAAAAACTCAGTGTTTATCAGACATTACAATTTCCAATGATATCCTTGGTAAGAAGGACCAGCATATTCTTCCTTAAAGAGTTGTTAGTTTCCCAGTGAAGTCCATAGGGATTTTACCTTTGCAAGACACGTAAAGCAATAATTAGTTATACTAGTGTCTGCATAAGCTGTGTATCATGGCTGCTGAAAAGAGAGAAATGTAGGCTGAAGTAAACTGCACTATCCTTCTCTTAAAATTGGTAAGATTGACCTCAAATGGTAGATTTGTCCCTGTATTGCGTGTTCTGAAAGGGGAACTTCTTTACCTCAACTGTGTACAACATTTGTATTTTTAAATATTAATCTACAAATAGGCTCTCTAATGCTATTTTCCCACAAAGTACAGGCATCGCCAAATGTAAAGGTGCAAAAGTCTTGGTCTAATAAAAAATCATGTCAAAATTAGGCTCTCAGTTTTGGTTTGTTGTATTTGACTTGATTGTAGGTATCTGTTCTATGAAACAGAGTTTTGAAAGGTCTCAGCCCACTGAAGTCAAGGAATTAGTTGCCACTGACTTTATTCTGACAGGTAAAGGATGCCCCTGTGGTCCAAAGGGCTTCAGCCTGGAAATTACTACTCAATCAGACTCTTGCCTGGAGAAATGCACTAATCAAAAAGTACTTGGAGCTCTGTCTCACTAATGCCTCTCTCTGAGTACCAAGTCAGAAAGCACTACTGATTTTTGCCATTAAAACTTGCCTCAGATCAGGAGGTGACAGCTCTGCTGTCAGAGAGCCAAGAAACATTGATGCCATACACATTCATCTTCCTACAAATGGAAGAAATTACAGTGGAGTCATGTTTTCCCATTTATAGTTTGGTATCAAGGTTTACAAAGCACACCAGAGAGTAAATGTGAAGTATCAGGGTTACAGAGTTAAAGGTTAGCCAAGGCTAGTGAGACATGACTTGTGTGTGAACAAAGGAGCAAGCAACATTCCCAAGCAGAAAAAGAACCCAAGCATCGTGTCTTGTAAATAGATTGACAGTGGCCTTTGAGTGTGTGAGTCTCAGGGACCATTAAATGGGATTCCAGGCTCATATAATTAAAAAAAAGAAGAAAAGCAATCCCTTATAATATTTTGATGCTGTAACTCAAATATTTTCCTCATCGCTGTTTTATATTTTTATTTGAAACATGAAACTGTAATCTGGTTTTTAACACCCTTCTGCAAGGAAAAAAAAAAAACACAACAAAAATATCCAACCTAAACCAAAAATCTCCAAAAGCCCCCAAAAATTCGCTATGTCTTCCAAAAAAAAAAATATTTCACTTTATTTTCTCTTGGGGCCACTGTTTAGATTGGACCGGATTCTGTGCCCTGGATTTTAACACAGAAATGTCCTGCCATTCTTTTTGATAGCTTTGGATCAGGCTCCCAGATGAAGATTGTCACACTGTTTTCACTGCTGGAATTCAACCATTACACATTCAGAAACACCACTGAGCTATTAGCTGTGAGACTGGGAACCCTGGTCTGTAGCTGCACAGTTGTGGGGATAATTTAGCCAGCTGAGGTCTGTGTCTGAGGGAAAAAAGGGAATTGGAGATTTGGCAGGGGACCTGTGAGAGCCAGAAAAAGTAGGGGTGGGAAATGCTCAAAGAAATAAATATTCAGATGTTTTCTATCTCAATTCTCCCTGACATACGTGTTTTGCCAAAGCCCACGTTGAACTATGTTGTTTTGAATAACAAAACTTTTGAAATATTTGAAAAGAAGAAAATTTCAAGGATATTTTCAAATGTGTAAGCATTTCAAAAGGAAAAATTTAGATGTTTCGTCACAGATTGTTAGACAGATTCAGAGCAAGCAGTCTGGTTCAGGGTAAGGATTTGTGACATGCTTGCTGATACTGTGAAATCTGCAGTTGTGGTTGAAAAAAATCTCTTCTTGGCCTGTCTGGAAAGAGAAGCACTATGATTTCCTGTCACTAGTCGTAGGAACATTTTATTTTGTGCACAATGGCATGTCTGTTAATGATATAGACAGAGCTCTCAGTGGGCTCATTCTTCCCAGAATATTTCTGTTACTTGTAAAGAGTTAGATTTAAACATGATCATCCTAAAATCTTACTAAATTTGTAGGTAATATATTATTAGGTAACAATTAATGCTGGGCACTTTCCTGCCAGAAGTGATAGGAACCATACCTGGTGCAACTGTAGTCTCGCTATGTTCCAAATTGGTATGTGGCCAGTCATAGTAGCACATTTTTCAGTCCCAATTAAAGCACAAAATCTATAAAAATGAAGCTTCTGTTAATGCATGTATTCCCCTCAGGCATGGGATATGGATGTATTTGAGGAGTGTGGGTGTAGGGATATATCTTCTGCAAACAAGTAATTTTGTTAATTTTTTTATTATTTGCTTAATTACATTTTTGCCTTAATCTTTCGTTCTGAAAATCAGCCGTGAATGTGAACAGTAAGTACATCAAGGTCTTGTCATTGCTCAGCTTCCAAAGTTTTTTTGTTTTTTGGCAGAAACAGCTAGAACATAAAGTATTTGATATATTTCCAGTGCACTGCTATGATGTTGCACCTGCTACAAGCAAACAAAGATAAGAAATGTGGTTTTAATGGCAGAATAGGTGCGCAGAATTGAGGAATTAATTTTTATTGTACTTATTAGTTATGGAGGTGTCCTGGTTTCAGTTGGGATAGAGTTAACTTCTTCTCAGGAGCTGTTGCAGTGCTGTGTTTTGCATTTGGAATGAGAATCGTATTGATGCTATGGGTTTTTACTAAGTTGTGTTTATCCTAAATCAAGGATTTTTTTTTTCCTTGTAACTTGCTCTGCCAGTGAGGAGGTCTGCAAAAGACATTGGGAGGGAGCATGTCCAGGACAGGTGACTCAAACTGACCACAAAGATATTCCACACCATAGAATGTCATGCCCGGTACATAAACTGCAGGAGTTACCTGGAAGTGTGGCTGATCTGGGTTTGGGAAGGGGAATCTGTCATCAGTGATGGTGAGAGATTGTGTTGTTCATCACTTGGGATTTTTTCCCTTTGTATTATCATTATTTGCCCTTATTATTGCATTTTACTTTATTTTCAGCCATTAAACTGTTCTTACATTGATGTACAAGTTTTACAAGTTCCGATCAGAGTGGGGGTGAAGGCTTAAAACCACTGCAGGGGGTATTCCTTTAGGATGACAATTATTTTTCGCTGAAGTATTTGGCCTGGATTGGTTTATTCACAGGGTTTTCTGCTAAGGAAACTTAATGAGTTTAGGCCTAATATCTGCCTTAGGCTTTGGCCCTTGAGTTAATTTGCCCCTCACTCTTGGCTATGCCCCAGGATTGACACCTGAGGGGAAGCCTCTGGGTCACAGAGACCCAGGGGAACAACACTGCTGGTATGAGTTTCAATTTGCCTGGTTCCATACTGCTACTAAACTATACCCTATTAAAATGATTACATTTTTAGCAAAATATTCAGCATGCTGAAAGGTTACCCAATGTAGCTACTTATTAGTCACTTCTCAAATCATTAACAAGCTATTTATGACACCTTCATATGCAGGTACAAAGCCTTCTGGAGGATTCCTTCGATTTAATTTCTCTAGCTTAATGCTGAATGAAGAGAACAAAGGCAGAGCTCACAGTCCTTAATTAAGAGGATGAAGGAAGGCAGAGGGGATGCTGACAGGAGGTGACAGGCTCATTGAAAAGAAAAAGCTACATCCTGAGAATGGGGAGATATTATAGACAATTCTTTGAGGCTTGCTGAAGTGCAAAACTAATCCGTGAGTATCTTGCTACCTCTTTTTGTTAAAAACTGCTTTGTCCTTAACTATTTACTTAATACTGCACAAAAGCAGCTTATAACTTCACATCTGAAATAATACCAAGTACAAATTCTGTTTTTCTTTGCCAAAGGACTTTGGTAGGACATGTAGTGCCTTGATTACTAAATGCTTCATGAGTAGCTGTCAAAGGAGCCAGGCTGGGAATAGGATTTCCCTGGTTCTACATGCCTGCTGTCTGAGGTTGACATACCACATGTGTCAAAGTCTCAGCAAATCTTGCTGTCCAGGTGGCCTGAGTGTCCTGGCCAAGTCCTCTAGCAGAGAGGGATTTCACTGGAACCATGTTGGCAAGGAGAGAGCTTTGCTTTGTGGGACTCAGGTGGGCTTTTCTGCCATTGCCCAGGGGTTCTCTGGCATCAAGGGCAGCAAGACAGAGGAAATTTCTGGTGTATTAGCAAAACCAAGCGATGCATTTTAAACAATCCCCAATCCCCTAAAAGATAAAGGGAGAGTCACTGATAATCACTTTGGCATAAACTGATTGTCAGCTTTTCTGCTGCCCTCACCTGCTCTTTGTTTGCTCTGTGGTTACAAGGCCTTTTCATTTCCTGGTTTTCCATCCTTCTTTTTGCTTCTCCCTTACTCCCCCGTGTTTTTAAATATTAAGATGCTGGGCTTTGTGCAGCTGTGATATTCACCAAAATAATTTTCCCATCTGTAGTCAAGGGAGCAATTCCCATCTCTGGAGTCTCATTTCTTCAGGGAACCACCAAGGACTTTGCAGTCACAGTGCAAATGCATCTTCAATTTCATTTCTCCCTTGTTGTCTTTGCTGCCTCGTACCTGTGGCTGTGATGAGTTTGGTGTCAACGCCGACAGAAATTGCTTGAAGGACTCAGCTCCTGCTTGGGAGGCTGAAAATACCAGCACCCCAAGTAGGGGTACTGCATCTCCAGCACTGCCTTGGATGGGCTTGCGGACACCCCCTGTGATGTGGCTGCCCCACATCCCGGCGTGGGGGCTCCATGGCCAGCACCAGCACACACAGGTGAGTCCCCACCAGGCGTGGACTGTCACTGTCACAAGTGGGGACCCTTGCTGTGTGCTGGGCAGCCCGTGGCACTGCAGGCTTCGTTCCCAGCTGGGGCTTGGACTCTGCAGGTGTGACTTTATTATAGTAATAACCATAGGATTGACTTGGTTGTTCTTGGTAGATTCCTGTAACGTTTTAAATTGGTTTATGATCCTGCGGAGAAAGAAGTGAACTCTTGAAGTAGTAAAGTTTAAGCACTGCTGAAATGCTGTCTTGTGGCTCTTGGGTTGAATGGCGGTCCTAGCTGAAGAGGAAGGTTCATTTGTAAAGCTGCCTCTTTCCTTGCCAGTTTCTAAAAATTTTTATTAACAGAACAACTGTTTCATTAGCACACTGATTAGCTGCGAATTTCCCTGCTGTCAGAGATGTGTGAAGGACAAGATCTTAACACAAAAGGAGCAATCAAGGGGAAGCAACTTGTTGCAGCATGCGGAACTGACTACTAAATGTTCTTACTCTGTCCTATTGTATTTGCTCACCATACAGGGACAGGAGATGGCAAATTGTACAAGCAGCTGAGTAAGGACCTAGAGAGCTCTGTGAAACACACCTGCTTCTGAAACATAACTGAGCTGGTTTTTCTCTTGTGTGTTCAAGTGACGAGCACTGATCAGAAGATTGGGGTGCTGCCAGAGAAGCTGCATCCTCTGGGAACAGTGGGTATAAGCCCTGGCTGGACAATCCCAGGGTATCCAGGCCATGTGTCCAAGCCCAAGCTGCAGACAGTACAGGCAACTCTGGCACTACTTGTAGCTACCAACCATCCTAACTCATGTATTTGACAAATGAAATGGGAGCGTTGTGGATATTTAGAAGATGGCAATATGACAGACATAATTTTTATCTTTACTTTTCTCATCTGTGGGTGTTGCAGGACTTGGGACACATGGACTGTCCCAAAAGGTGTGACTAAATGCTCAGTCAATTCAGTGGGATTTTTTTTTTTTTTTTTGCTTCAAAATAAAGGGTTTCTTACAGCTTTTGAGAAATCAAAATGATATTTTCAATTTTTTTTTTCTTGTAATAGCATTGGATGCCTAATTTTCATGTTACAAAACTTCCTTTTAAAAAGTACTTCGATTTTTTTCTCAGGAAAATCAACTTTGAAAAGTTATTAATTTCAAATTAGTTTAATTTTTATTTTTTAAAACTGAAATTAGACAAAAAAAATTGCCCAGAGGCTATATATAAAATAACATCCTCTGAAATGACACCGCTTGTTTCTGGTACAGAATGAAGGTCAGATTCTCCATCCACCTATGTCTGTGGTATCCTGGCATCAAAGTCAATGTTCTTCCTGCTCAGTATCTGTTATTTTCATTATCTACCCAATCTTTTCTTTAGTACAATAACTGACTTTTCTGGTGTGTGATTAATGTCCTTAAACAGGTACAGATATCAACTGACATGTATGGGCTAGAGGTATTATGAATTATGCAGGCAGCTGGAGGAAGCTGGCATTTAAATACAATTCCCTTTATAAAATTGATCTCTCGTTTTTTCCCCTAATCACTCATTTATACTCTACTTTTTTTTTTCACTCTGATCCTTCTTTTCTAATTAACTGTTTCATTCTCTTCTGAGAGCTTTTGCAGCCTGACTACAAGCAGATCTGCTGAGAAAGCCTCTCTACTGTCATTACGAACAGCTCCAGTTTGTTTCAACTTCCAAGGCATGATACACTTCGTAGGCCATAATTTTAGAAGAAATCATAAATATGGAAAGGTGCCATTGAAGGAAATTTTAACTGCCATTTTACAGAGTCCTCAGCTTTTGAGCCGTGCAAAGTAGAAGTATATACTACACTACACTGTCCCAGAGAGCTTGCAGTCTTGTGAACAGAGGAGGTGGGGGTGACAGGCTTTTTGCTCCCAGCTGAAGCAGCAGTTTGTATCCAGGGCCAAGTAGAAGTACCATGTTTCTTAGCTTCTGATCCTAGTACCTCCCAAATTAATTACTCTGTGAACTGTGAGCAGAAGGGCTGTAGCTTGTGGGATAAACCCAAAGTGATCTGTGTACTCGCCTTGTAATTATATTGTAGTTACAAGGTAACCACCTAATTATTCTTTTTCATGTATGTAATTAAATGGTAACAAGACCAAAGGTTTTCCTGCAGGACTTACAACAATTGGAGAATAAATGTAGTTAGCTATTAGCAGCATATCTCTTAGTATGTCAAAAAGGTAATATATACAATGTTGTTACTGCCTTCAGCATCATATATATCACCTTTAATTACATGATGAAAAGCAAAACATTACAACAGAACAAGTTTGCAGTTAGGTAAATATAACTGGAAAATATGATGGTGTATCTATTAATATCCATAACTAAACTTTACTTTCAGCAGATATAAATTCTGCCATATCTCTAGTGACTGTTCTGTAGTGTGGGTGTAAAGTAATAAGCTCCTTTGCACTAAGTGATAATCACTATGAGGTCCTGCCCTAAATTGCCTCTCAGCACTAGCAGATTATGGAATGTTTAATAAATGCATATAATGGGAGGAGAACTAGACCCTGGGGTTTAAATGAGACATGCTTATAGCAAAGGAATAGTTATGTTTAAAGCAGATTAAAATACATCTTAATGATTTCATTTTTCTTGTAGCCTTCCCTGTGTAAAGCTGTCTGTAGTTGTGGAGTAGGGTGTGCACTGCAAACCTTTGTGTGTACAGAAGTAATCTGGTGGTCTTAATGGTGTGCCACCTTCTCTAGAGGTGACTACATTTTCCCTTTTCCAGAGTCTGTTGTTCTTCCACCTTCTTCTATTTTTGCAGGCACAGAAAGAGGTGAGGATCTGCTGTGGCACTGGCATTTCAACTCTTTTTTTTTGGCTCTAAAAAGGGAATACTGACTACTGACCTCACGCCTTTTTTTTTGTGAAAGCAAAATTGTGGCCATTTGTAAGACTCATACCTACTATGATAATGGAGACTGTAGTACTTAATGTAAGTGAAAGATGAGGGGACACATCTGTAGGAAAGTTTCTTGTATCATATGGAAGCTCTGATTAGAAGTTTTGGGTGAAGGAATGCATTTCACCCTAACAGTATTCTGATCCTGCTAATACTAGCAATGTATGTTACTTAATAGCCCTACACAAGTTAATTTGATTTAATTAAAGTGGGCAGAATTGTCAGTAAGTCAAGATTCTGTTTCCACAGGGCAAATCTAGCTGAGTAATCATTGTTGTTCAGTGCTCTTAGAAATGAAAGTTTGGTAAACTCTCCTTTCTTTTGAGGGACACGCCTGCGTGTGTTTTCCCAAGACTCCCATTTCCCTTGCCCTGCAGACCTGCTCTGGCTATTCCTGGCTCAGTTTCATCTAGTTTACGTCCTCATTTTAATGACATGCTTATTTCCTGCTTAACATGTATGTCATATACAAATTATGCAAATTATGATGCTTCAGCAAGGTCTGAGTTTGTACAGAGATCAGGATGTCTGTGTTTGAGCATGGGAATGTGCCAATGTATTTTACATGCATGTGTAAGAGATGGAAAAAGAATTGCAGCTTGTTAATGAAATGCTTCTTCAAGCATTAACAAGCTGTGTTTTAAGTCCAGGTTTTTAAAAGTGCCCAAGGTGTTAGGTGGTTGGTTAAGTTTTAGTTACTTAATGCTTATTTACTCTGTGCTTTGATATGGGATTCCTTTAAAAAAACTCGGTTTGGAGGGCAAAAAGGAAGCAGCCAAAATCAGTGCTGAACTATCAGTCCATTTATTATGCTTAATTTTTAACAATGGCACATATTATGTCACTTGGAGAGGCAGGATGCCCTAAGGTCTCATGAAAACAGTAGTGCTTAACTTTAGTTTGTTTGGGAATAATTATGCCAGTGTTGGAGGCATGTTTTCATTTCTCCCTTCAGAAAAGTGCTGGACAATCATCAGATGCCAGTATCTGTCAGTAAGCCCCTTCCTTTTGAAAACCACACAGTTAGTTTCCAAAGGTTTCTTTCACTGACATGGCAGAAATGTGATTAAATATATTATATTTAAATTGCAGAATCCCTGAGCTTTTAATCTTGGTAAACCTGAGAAGTTAAACACCTCCTATGGCTTTCAGAGCTTTATTCCATCCAGAAGAAACCATCTGCTTTCCACAAAATATCACTCTGTTTCCTTGATCTCTTCAAATTAATCCTACTGTGATTAACTTCAATCCAATTAAAAAGAACATGTAGGCAGCTGCACAGGTCTGATTACATGTGGACATGATAGCAGGGCTCCTCATGGGGGAACCAGATTAAGGGCCAATATCTTACAGTAGACGAGGCTGGTAGCAACACTTCAAACTCTGGTATCCTGGTATGACGTGCAGTATATAATAGCACCACACTTGCAAGCTATAAAACTCCTTGCAGTCAAGGAATTTAGAGGTTTTCATGTGAGCATATATCATTACACATCCCTCTAAAGATGCTATGAGACTGAGCATTTATGTCTATAGCAAGAGCTTGAAATAGGGCTTTATTGAGTGCAGAGGACTAAGGCGTGATGGAGGGGACAGGAATTCCACACTTCATTTCCATGAGCCTGTGGCAAGTAGTGTCTTCCTTGTTTATTCTTATTGAAAATGCCAAAACCAGAGGTATTTAGGGGCCTAATGTTTGCTGGAGCTTTTTTTTCCCCACAGAAAAGCGTGCAGAGAAGGGGCAGAATTTTAGGTACAAGTTCAGAGAAATGATCCTGTACCTCAGCCCCCAGACTCATGATTCTCACGAGCTGCCTCAGGGCCTTGCTGGGGGAAATGAGGCATGCAGTTTGCCACAAAAATCTGTGTGAAGCCTGCATGTTCCTCTGCACTGCACTTAGCAGGCTCCCAGCATTGCAAAGCCTTGTTCCACATCACAGAGGAATTACCATCAGCTTGTGCGGATAATTTAATGAGAAGCACTTCAAAAACGTTTATTGTTATGAATCATATTGCCATGAATAGCCCTGCAGTTGGTGGTGGGCCAGACTTGGAAATGGCTCAGTGCCCAGTGCATCTGCTTTCAGATACCTAAGTGGGGAGTTTTGGTGGCTGGGATTTGATTGCTCCCAGGTGGAACTGCTGGAGACTATCCTGCCTTGAAAAGAAAAGCAAGAGCAAGCCGAATTTCTGATTTTTTGGGGGTTTTTTTGCATATGTAGAAAGAACAGGAGGCAAATTTTCACCCTCAGCTTGATCTTTCAGTTGTCTTTGAAGGACCTGGCCATGGTGTGAGCAAAACTACCCCAGAAACACAATTATAAGACAAGAGTAAGAGCAGAGCACTTACGGGTAATGAGTCCAGCATTACAAATTAAGGCTGAAAACTTTTATGATTGAATTGGTAGCATTGGATATTAAGTGTTTTACTGTGATTGGAATAGAGTTGTTGGGTTTTTTATTAGGGCTGTTTGTATATATATCCATAGCTTGTCATTAGTGGTTAGACGTTGATTTGTAGCAGCACAAAATTATTCCATTGAATGTCACTGCAGCTCCTTTTTCAACATCTCTCTTCTTTCCTTCACTTCCTCTCTCTCTTTTTAACTAAAAAAAAAGAAGGTGGAGAAGACCATTACCACACTGATTTATGTAAATACAGCCCTAATTCAGCCTGGTGTTCCAGCAGTCACATTAAAATGATTCAGTGCCATGATGTTTGTATCTGTAATAGCTTCTGGGATGGACAGAATCCTTGTCCTAGTAAGGCCACCCCTGAAGGACTGGAAATGTGCAGATTTTCATCTGAGTTGCACTGAGTACTAGAATGATGAATCAGTGACTGCTGAAGCATCTAATTCAATTAAAGCTCTGCATCAAAGAATTGTGGTTGTCAACATTAGCAACCAGGTAAGGATCCTGTTGATCTGAGTATTTAAGATGATCTTCAGAGATTTTGAAAACAGATGGCAAATATCCATCTAATACTGATCCAGCCTTCTGCCAGGAAGAAAATACAGAGCTGACTAGTTGTTATCTGATTAAATCTGAAGTTTGTAAAGAAATCTAGAATGTGCTATTTATAAGTCTAGCATATTTTTGTCTTTTCCTAAACTTATACTAAACTTGTATGTAGTTCTCTTGCACATGTCATAATTGTTGTTCTCTGGGTTACCCTGTGTACAAACAGGCTATGCATAAGTGAAAAATATAAAATATTCCTTATAGGTTAATGCACCTAATAGAACTATTCAGTCTGAGCATCAACCCATTTACTACTCCAACTAAACATCCAAAGTCTTTACTGGCCAAGCTGTAGGACAGGGATATCTTCTTCCATTGCTCCTTGGACCTGGGTTGTGTCTTGATGTTGCAGAGTTTCCATTCCCTGAGTCTTGCCTTGCCAAGACCATCTTACCCTGTCAGTATTTTTCATGTTCACACTCTGTATTGCTTACTCTCCCCAACTCAAAAATTACACTCTGTGCTTTCACTTTTCTGACCTTGCATGTTCTCGTGGACTTTCTCACACCATAACCTTTGGCCCAGTAAAACACACCTGAAGCAAAACAAGAGCAGGGGATGAAATACAGCCTTGCCACTAATATTTCCCTCATCTTTCCCAACTTTCCTCAAGCGTTGACAACACTTTGAATCAAATTCTGTTTCTGAATACTCTTCAGAGAAAAAAATGGATGGTTGGCCTTCAGTTCCCTCTTCCTCAGAGTTTGCAAGTGCTCTGCCTGGGCACTGGGCTGTCAAAGCAAAGGAAGCTCTGCCTCCCTTGGTTTCCAGTATAATTGTGCTGCCTTGTATGCACTGTTAGGCCAGAGATAGCTCTGTTATCTCTGAATAAGGCATAATAATGTTTCTCTGTGGAAATCAGCTTTTCACTCCACCACCAGTGTCTTTATAGGGATATATTTCAGCATATATGAGGAAGTTCATATGTAAAGGTTTAAATAGCCAGATTTCCTAAAGCACTAAGCAGTAATATCAGCTGAGAGCTTTTAAGTAAAAATGATAGAGACTAAAGAGAATGCAGTATTCCTGGATTTTGGAGTTTGGGATTGGTTGGGGTTTTTGTTGTTGTTGTTGTTGTTATTTGTTTTTTGTGTTTGGTTTTTGGTTTTTTGTTTTTTGTTTTTTTTAACCTTTAACTGGTTTAATTGGGAGTTGCTGGTTGGTTAACATATGTAATAGGAACTTATCTCAGTTCCAGGTCTTATTTATGCTGTTTAAAACAGCCTGGTACAGACACCAGATTTTGCAGTATATGGTTTCAAAAGTCATTAGATGAGATTCTGTGAAGGTGGATGCTGTTCAGATAGTGCACCAATATTATCTGACTCTCTTCTTCCACACATGCAAATAAAGCAATCATAATGCCACAGAGGGCTTGAAAGTTACAGTGACTTAAAACTGGTGCTGAAAACAATGTCTATGTCCCCTGCACAGACAATAAAGGGAAGAAGGACCTTTACTCTCAAACAGGGACTTTGCCAAATAGGCTCAAGAGGTGTTTCCAGTGCTATCTTGCAAGCATCATGGATGAAACTCTTCCATCACTTATCTGGCAGAACTGGTTTGAAAATCTGTCTGAGTTACTAGGAGGTTACCAACAAGTTGGTCGTTCCCAGTGGTGTTCTTTTCAAGGGCTGAAAGATCCCATGCAAAGGCAGATGAAATGAAGCCAAAGTAAGTGTTGGTTAGCTAAGGAAAACATTCTTTTCTTTTGCTGTCAATCACATGCACAGAAAGAGAGATTCAATCATAGTGAAGACATTGGACGTTCAGCTCAGCTTGATTTTTTAATTTTATAAACAGTAGGAGGCTCAAGAAGAAAGAATTAGGGAAAAGCAGGGCTATAGAATCAGAAAATAGACTCAACTTTTGATTCCTATGTCGTTTAGATCCAAATTATAGTTATTTACTCAGTCCAGAGAGTCTGGATTTTCACGGTTTTCCATTTTGAGCAGCCTGTGACAGCAGACTCCATGAAAAAGTCCTGCTTCAAATTTAATTGATAAATTCATGCATCCTTTGTTGGTTTTTTCCCTCCCCTCTTATTCTGCTATGGCAAATGTAATTCCACATGGCTTTTTGTGCTGGAAACAACACAGACAGCAAAATAACCTTTGCAGTTAGCAAGATAAAGGATGTGCCGTTAGTAACCCCTTAGCTCCAGATTCCCATCCTGCTCAGCCTCACAGATCAACATTGCAGAGATATAACCTTCATTTGGAGTCCTGGTTCCTGCCTGCCTCCTGCAGGAGCTGTGTGGACATTGAAGGTTCTGCCTTTCTTGCTGACGAATAATTTTCAAAGACAATGACTATAATAGTAGTAATTTTTTCTAATTGGATATTTCAATGTCAAAAGCAATAATTGGGGCTTTTTTCTCTATTTTAAAAACTCTCTACAAAAAGGTGGTATTTCCTATACTGAAAAAGTATCACCTTATTTATCAAATGTTTAAAACCATAGATTTATTCCACTTAGCATCAATTTGTTCAAAATTGGAAAAAGATAACAGTGAAAACAACCAAAAACCTTGAGCATCTCAGTACTTTTGGGCATTAGGACATAATATTTTTGTCCAAGCAAGTTAAGTACAAATTCCACTAATTCAGATTCCTCAAGATCCCCATGCTTGATGTTTGACTTGAGACTTACATAGCCTTGCTGGCAGGATACACAGCATTTGGGCCAAATATTAATTCTTTATGCTTAAAGTCCAGCAGGTAGAATCCCACATTTTAAAAATCTTATCCAGTGGATTTGTCTGTATTAAAAAATGTTTTTTAAAGAGCTAGATGAAAATCTCTTTGCAAATGTTAAAATATGAATTAGGAAGTCCTCTGTTCTCCATGTCAGTACCGTGTCAGTGGCTGTGTGCAAGTGTCCCTGTTGGCAGGGCCTGAACAGTGTCCAGGATCTTCTGCTTATTGTTGAGCACCCTCTCCTGGCTCTCTGCTATTTGCACACAAGTTATATCATGGATGGAATGCTCTGGAATAAACTGCAGTGCCCAGCTGAGTTTAGGAGGATGTCTGCTCAAACAATATGAGTTCCTGGTCTCCTTAAAGCATACCTGGTTTTTAACAACATAGCTGATTTGCAGCCAAGAAAGCCTTCTAGTGGTGAAATTCCTCAGTAAGGATTTTTTCTTGCCTCTAATGCTGCTTCTAATTGATACCAGAAAAGCACTTGCAGGCTAGAGAATACAATGTGAAAGGCACAATCTGATAAGGGCATGATGCCCAGCTAGTAAAAATGTTGTTTATTGGGTGTCTAAGCCTACACACCTCTCAATGGATGCTTTCTTTCTGTAATACTTCAAGCAACCTAAAGCTTAATCTAGGCATGAATTGGTGTGTCATAAAACAAGGGATTTTTGCTGGGATTCTGGCAATAAACAGCAGCGAGAATTAAAATAGGAGATGAAGCTGAAGGGTTACTACTCAGTTAGGAGTTACAATATGAGAAACCATCATCTGAGTTTTGGATCTCATAATAAATTGAGCTGGAGCACATGAAAGTGCTCTTGCAGTATGTGACTGACTGCTTGCCATGACTAAGGCAGTCCAAAATTCTTTGAGTAAGTCACAGCAGAAAGGACAGAAATCTTCACTCTTTGTTGCTCTCCTGTTATTCCACAGCCATGCAGCCAGGCAGCATTGCTGCTAAATTTAGCAGTTCCCATGCACCTCATCTGGATCCATCCAGTAGCTTCAGGTGTCTAATGAAGGCACCACAGGTCTTGGTCATCGTCCTCTCCATAGTTTGTAGGAGTTCAGAGAGATGAAATTCTTAATTTTGGCCCTTTATGGATTTGTGGGGGGCTCTGCTGTTAACAGCCCTGGTGCCTGCTGGCTTCAGAGAGGTATTTGCCCTTGGGGCATATTGTACCTTGAGGAAATCACCCTGCACAGAGACCAAGAACCAGGCTCCTCCTAAAGGTGCTAACAAGATACTCAAAACACAGCATCACAGCCAGTTCCCTGAGTGCTGACAATTTTAAACATGAAATTTAAGTGCTTCCAAGCTGGTTTAAATTTGCAACATCATCCAACGTCTCTGTGATATTTGCTCTAATTATCATGTTAAATAAAACATTTATTTACTAAGGAATTTCTAACATCAGTCCCTCTCATCTTACTCTCAGACGCCACACTTACCCAACTTGAGGAAATCTCAGAGGAAAAGGATATTTCTGAGCACTGGGAACATTGTCACTGAGCACACACCAAAGAGTAGGATGCCAATTTGCAGTAGCTGAGGATTATACTCCAACACTTTTTATTGCACTGCACTTCTGTGACTTTGTATTCCTATACAGCAAGTATGATCCTGGCTTTTATAGAAGAAAACCATAATTTCTCCTAGATGCTATCATGGGACTGTTTGGTGTAAGTAAAGATATCCTGTTCAGCTCTTTGATTTCATCCTTCAAGCCAGCTTTCATTTTGGATTACCCTCAATTAGAAGGTACTTTGAATTTTTCTGCTGTTTAATTGGAAGATGTAAATAAAGAAGCAGATAGAAACAAAGAGAATACAGAAGTATTTTTTCAGGTCATTGCAAAATAAGAGCAGTGGTGTTACTGAATTTGAGTGGATGCAAACAGGGGCTGTTTCAATTTGTGTGTGACTTTGATACAGGCAAAGACACCAAAGTCTTATGGTTTTTAAGTTAAGAGGCTCAAAGAATAAATTGACTGCAGCTGAGATCTGAAGCAAAATGCTTTGTTTATTTCCTTTGTATGTGTTAGAATACACCTTTTTAACTGCAAGAGAAACTCCCCAATTTGTAATAATGGGATTAACTGGAAGAGAAAGAGTAGCACAAAGAGAGACACCATATCATGAAGTGTTCTTATTTATTTATTCCACAGTGCAAACAATCATCCCAGTTTTCTTTTGTCTGATTCCTAAATCACTTGGATGGAGTTTCATCGGGAAGGAATAAATGTAAGTAGTTCCACTGAGTTGCAGAGGACTGTGTTCAGCGAACCATCCGTGTTTCTTTCCAGCTCGAGTAAGCAAACAATTGATAATATGTGGCCTCACTGCAGCCGTGTCGTGGCTAGACAATGCTTATTGCTATTGATTAACATTTTTGTCAAGTAATAGAAGCAAGGAGAGGCCATTATACCGGGCATGGAACAAGACAGCGAGATGGAAGGCTTTGGGGTGGAATGCCGGAGTGGGAGCAGGTTGCTTGCCCAGCTGCAGGGATGATGTTCTTCCTGCAGGCCTGATGGACTGCACCGACCCCCTGCATGGGCAGAGAGCAGCTGCAGAGTGAGAAAAGCCCATGATACTTTCCCGTACACCTGTGAGATCCCTTGCAGGATCCCTGTGCTGGCTTCCCCAGCTCAGTCTGGATTGGCACGGCAGCCCCAGGTCGGGAGGAGCCTGGCATCCCTCCACTTGGCAGAGCTCAGCCCAGCGGCAGCAGCCGAGGGGGCCCTGCATCTTCCAGTAAGTGAATTTGCTCGGCTAATTGCTCGCAAGTGCTCCCTCCGAGCACCTGTAAATTGTTAAGTTTAATAGGGTGGCAGCTGTTGCCGGCTGCCTGGGCTCTTGCTGCCTTGGAAGTAGTTGGGAGATGAGAGCAGCAACTTGTGGCGTGATTATCCTTTTCTCCATTTCCCCTCAATTTCATTGTCATTTTCTTCTCTCTTAAGAGTGCTTAAAAGCATTTTTTCGCTCCTTATAATACCCACAGGAGCTGTTGTGAAGTGCACTTTTTGCGTTTAAGGTTTCAAAACCTAAAATCTCTGACTTTAAGAGGTTTGGAGAGTGGTTTAGTTGGAAGACTGCTGCTGTGCAGACACCTGCAAAACGCTGAACTTAAGCTGGCACAGCTGGAGGGAGGGATGGCTCAGAATGATGGGTGGTTACACTGTGGTGCTTTGATGCCCTCCATCTCCTGTAGGAATGAGTCTATTGCCGACTGAGTGGAAAGTAGATGCCTGAATATTTGGATGGATCTGGACTTGGGTTTTGAGAACTTGATAGATGTAGTGGGACAGTTACTTTTCTGATTCTAGCATCCTAGTAAGAGGGAAATAGAGTCAGTAGCAATAAATGAGAGAGGTTCTTCTAGTTGTGCAAGGTGTGGGAAGAATGTAACACGTCTATCCATGGGATTTACTGGGCTGAAGTAACCCTCAATCTGCAGAGGGAGCTGAAGCTCTTAATGCAGGTACCTCCATCAATTCTCAAGGTGTGCTAGAGGAAATTATCCTTGTGGTACAAGGATAATTTCTCTGGATAATATCTGTTTTACAGATAACCAGAAGGACTGGCAGGAGATGCATTGCTCTGAAGTGTAGCTGGGCTGATCAGAACCCCTTTGCCACTGCTGAAGTAGGTAAGGGTTGTTGCCTCTGCAGTTACAATGGTTGAGTGCAGGAAACTCAGGTAAGAATTGGGATCTGTGTGTGTGTCTGGAGTGCTCTAGTAAGCTCTGCCTTCACGTGTAGGTTTGTGCCTCCCTGTCTTTTCCATTCTAGGTTGCAAGACATGCCATCCCAGGCACATTTCCTCCTGTGGCAGCTGAATCTGGCTGCATGACCTACACAAATAAACAAGTGCTGAGGTTTATGGGAAGATCCCCTGGTATAGGGCAATTGCCTGTAGCCTTACTTTAGAAAAATCAACTTCTGTGTTAATGCAATACTGGTGAGAGAGAAACTCCTGACCCTGAGCAGTCAGACCAAGACAGGGAGGATTCTCCCTCCCAGGAGCCAGGCAGAGCAGGAATATACTCTGTCTGGTGTCACAGCAATGCCATGGCACAGCAAAATCCTCAGGAGTCACTGGGAAGAAAGGGCAGGGGATGGCCACACACAAGGACCTGACTTTGTAATATGGTGGGTAGGATGCTCTGCTGGCAGGGTGTGGGGGAGCCTGGGCCCTGCTTCCCAGCACTGTCAGCATATGAAACAAAGAACAACAGATCTGTTCCTCTAGTCTGACCCAAAATTAGATGGCAAAATAAAGGAAATATCCAGACTAGTGAGCTGTTGAAAACCTGTCTGTGGGTTTTGGAAATGAATTCTCCCTCCTTTGTTTATTCTTATATTTGCTGAATGGCCAGGGTCTCCTCTTTTTTCCTGAGCACAGATTGCCTTTCCTTAGCTTTGAAAGGAGAGTAAGTTTAACTGGTGTGATAATAAAAGGACAAAGCCTGTCATGATTAATAGCCACATGAAATCATGTGTGAAGAGCATTCAGTTATAGATATCCTCAGGAGAGAAAAGTTTCCCAAATATCTTAACAGAAAGAAGGAAAGAGACAATCCACCTGTGATTCTGTGTGATCAGTCACTTTGCACACAGACAAAAGGTAAGGAATAATGCTGCCCATAGAGAGCATTTGGGGGAGAATTGTGAAAGGGCTAAAAAAAAAAAGTTTGTGAAACATTTACAAAAAGTTTGGCTTTTGCTAAAATTTGGAGCAGTGGTCCACTGGGACCTCTTCTAACCCAGGGGCTGCTTCTGTTTAAAGTCATTAATAGCCAGCTCAGTTTCTGCCAGCATGATTGGCTGAGCCAATATAGTCCTATTAATTTGACTGAGCTTGAAGATAGAGACGAAATATAAAAACCTCTTCAAGTTGTTGGTACCTTCTGGGATCTCAGGCATACAGAGGTCTTGAGAAATCTTGGCAAATTCCTACCTGGGGGGAAAATTTGCTAAATGGTTCACAGGGGCTTACCTGCATCTTAATGGGTAATGATCAGGCAAAATGTTGGAGAATGGTTTCAGCATAAACCCTATAACATCTGATCCTTATTTTTAGGGGAGGGTTGTTACCTCCAGGAATAACCTAGCCTTTTATCTGGACTTCCAGAGCTTGCTGATATTCTGTCCAATTTTTACAGTGTAAATAAAATCATTTTGGATGTTTATCACCCCGATCAGCAGCAGTTGTAAGTTATATAGCCCAGATAATACTAGTGAGATCTGTTGAAATACTACTGAGCTATAACTCAGGAGTAGCTGCCCTAGCCTCCTTCTTTCCCTTGCGTTTCATTGAGTGGTTAGGAGCACCTGTCCATTGACCAAGCTCTTTCCTCACCCTAAAAAATACAAAAGTATGTGAATTAATAGAGCAGGAAAGTGAAAAATTACCCTTTGAGTTTTTGAATTATTGCGAGGTTTGCTACCTGGGTTTTGCTGCTCCCTGGAGTGAAGTGAGGGTTTTGAATTGCTGTCTCTGGTTTTTACCTGAAATTCTGCCCTAGTTAAACTCTACAGCAATGTTCATGTCCATTTCCACAAAGTCTTGAATATACCAGTTCGAAAGCAATTTGTATCTACCATTTATCCAGGTGCCTTTATGCTTGACTATGAAAGTGTAGAAATCCCCAAAGCACATTTCCTGCCCAAATCGCTGCTCTCCATGCCTAAAATTCCAGGCAAAGAGTGGATTCAGGTATAGACCAATAAACTGCTGAGAGAGAGAGAGATAATACTGGCAGGCATGTGACACAGCAACCTCAACATGGCTACTTTACCAAGGGTGTCCTGAAGTGATGTATGTGCAAAGAAAGAGTGCGCCAGGATGGAAAACAGCTCAAGTAGAGATGACAGAGCTTTTATACTGCATGTAAAAGGAATGATGTGTAGAGGGTTCAGCTGTCAACTAAACTCCAGAGAGGACAATGTTTTGCTGGTGGAAGAGAGTGATGGAGTTTGCTCATATATGTGTGTGTGTTAATCAGCAAAGTGTGCAACAATTTTCCTTAACGCGAAACATGTACCTTGATCAGCAAATTATCTGCTTGCACATTAAATTATGCACTGTGATCTCTGAGGTGTATTAAATATTGAAATCAGAAATTTTATCATTAATGGAAAGCTAATGAGCAACAACGATATTATGTGCCTTGGCTGACTTTTGTCAGAAGCAACCCATTGTAGTTGGAAGGTGACTTTTCTGAGTCTCTGGTGGTAATATGCCAATTATTTCAGTTATCAATGCCCCTGGAGGCTCCAAGTGCCTACCATGGATGTTTTACCTCAGACTGTGTATGGAGCAGGGTTTCTCAGAATATAGATAAAAGCCAATTTGAACAGACTAGAGGAAAGAGAGACCAGTTTTTACCATACAGATTTATAGCTAAAGGCATTCTAGCAGCTTCTGTGTTTCAGCTTCTTTCATCCAATGAGGTGGCTTTTAGGATGTGCAGTTTCTTTGGACTTTGGGTAATAAAAGCACAAGGTGATGCCTTCACCTACAGTTAACATGTAGGTGCCTAAATTAGAATAAATACATATGCAATGTGTAAAGTGCCTGAGGATGACTCTAGGTAATTCTGTCTCTGAAATGTTTATTATTGGGATTATTGAGCCATCAGAAATCCCAGTCAAGATCAAGGTCCCATTATAGCAGACTGCCTTTCCTGTCCCTGCTCTGCAGTTTAAACAGGTCTAGGAAAGTGGTGTGACTTTTTCAAGGACACTTAACTTGTCAGTGACAGACCAGAAGCTAAATTGGGATCTTCTGCTGTTTGGTTTACATTGAGGTACAGGTATTGGCTTGCACATCATCTATATCTATGTCCAAGTTAGCTTTTACCTAGCAGTTTGGGCTTCATTTATGGTAACGGGTGTCTGGGTGAGCTTGTTGGAGCCCATGTCACTGCTGTGCCTACCCATACTGTCCTTTCAAAGTATCTCAGCATGTCCACTTCATTCCTGTTTGCACCATGAAGTCTTGCACAAATGAAGCTGAAGGCTTTACAAAATGCTTTCACCATTGAACTAACCTGCTTTTCTCAGCTCAAATGGATAAGCTGAAGCCAGATTTGGATACAACTCTAATCACCCACAAAATGGCAGATGTCATGGGCTCACTGCTTGATGACAGCAAGTCCCAGCTCCTGGTCTCTGTTCCTCAGCTGCTCTGCTGGCTGTGCAGCCATGTCTTTCCCGCTCCACTGCTTGGATCCGTGCAGCGGGACTGGGGCCAGGAAGGTGGTGGCACTGCTCATCCCATCATGGCAAACAGTGCCAGGGGCCTGCCTAGCAGGTGTGTGCCTGTTGGTGAAGTTGGGTATTGGCTTGCCTGGCAGGCTGACCCTGCCTGCAAATACAGAGCTGGATGAGGCTATTTGTAGGGCTTAGAGATGTCTTGCTTTTACATCCCTCTCCATTGCTGCACATTATTAGACTCCCTTGACTTTTATGAAGGTCCTAAATTGCTACAGAAAACAGTGCTGTTTTCTGCTGGCTTAACTATTGCATTCCTTAAGGCTTGTTTTTCAGTGCTACACTTTACTGCCTGTTAAGTTAACTGGATTTTTATCTCCTCTGCCTCTGAATGTCTTCTGTAAAAGTCCAAAGTAAGCCGCAGCTTGCCCAGAGGAATATTCCAGGAGAGAAAAGGAAGAATTCAGGAACAATAATAATGTAACTCTGGCAATCCTGTTGCAAAATAATACTACAAAAATATTTAGGCATGAAAGAGTGATTCTCCCCATAGATATCTACTTAGAGTACAAAAGAAAAAGCTCCCCAGGGACTTGCTCTCTTAGAAGAGATTGCAAGTCTAGTTTATCCTCTGTAGATGCAAGTGCACCTTACAGATAACTTTGAGGTGTGCATTAATGGGGATGCTGTTTTCTCTCAGTCATTGTTCCTCATTCCTTTGCCCCCAAATATTGGAGGAAAATTGGTTATGTATCATTATACTCCCTTGGGTGTGATAATTGCCCTTAACTGTGTTGAGGCAGCAATCTGCCCCTTCTTTCTCTCAGCCCCCAAACAACCCTTGCTTGATGTGGGGGCAGAGCAGAGATGCAGAAAAGCAGTGGGCAAAGGTTGTTCTCCATACCCTCTCTTGTGGAGGATAGGGCTGAAATGCAAAATGGGCACTTGATGTCCTAGCCTGGTGGTTTATCCCTCACAGTTCAAAGATACTGGGCTGTGTTCCTCCCTTGTTGGCTATAGTTTGCCTGAAGGCTTTGCTAACTTTACCCTGAAATATGTTCCCACAGACTGTTTATGCTGTTCCAAGCCAATTAAATAAAAGCACTGCTAAGATGTTTGTGTTTCCTTGTTTAGCAGCCACTGGGCTCTTTATGCTACAGCACGAGCAGGGGCTGCTTTGGGAGGGGACTCACTGTGCTAACACAGAGCTGATCCCATCAGAGCCCAGCCCAAGGCACAGAAGAGACACAGAGTGCCCTTTACAAGGCTTTCTGAACAAGAAACAGGGCTTTTGAGGGAGATATCTATACAGATTGTGAGGGTCTTCTGACAATTGGAATAGTTTGGGGTAGTGAGTGTTGAATGGTCTCCCAACACTGCTTTAATAGCCAAAGTTTGCTGTGGTGAAACTAAGCCTAATGGAGAGACTTTGCACTACTTGTAGGGCTAAACATGGCAGTAGGTTTTAATTCTCTTTTGTCAGAAGTTACTTGTTGAGCTAACATTGAGGGCTGATCCAAGCTGCAGGCAGCTTGCAGGGAAGTGGTACATATCTCCTGTTTGCTCTTTAGTGTGTGTTCGGTCATCAGCTGGGTGATTTATGTGAAGAGGAATAAAAAATGCATTCTGGTAGTGAAATTTAGGGAGCAGCCAGAAGTACTGCTGAAGCTCTTGTTTTATTTTACAGGAATGTGAAGGATTCATTACTTCGCAGAGCAAAGAATATATTTTTTTTCACCAAACAAGTAATAAATGATGAGGAGGAAGAAAGATCTTTAAATATCAATGGACTCTGTTCATGGTCATATTGCATCACATGGAAGAAAAGACAAAAATCAGTGAAGGAGTTTCAAGAACATTCAGGTAAACAAAAACTTGATGCAGAGATACAACCAAGGATAGTTCTAAACCAAGGCCAATCCTTGAATTAATGTTACTGGAGATGTAGAGGGGCTGTCATGATATTTTATTCCTTTCTGCTTCTGATAGAAGAACAAGAATTCTTCTTGAAGGACAGGGCAATTTCTGTTGCCAAACGCACTATCCTGAGTAGCAGGAGTGAGACCTAAATCCTAAGGTTTCTTCTTTGGTTTCATATGTTTGATAGCTTCTAATCTCTTAACAGTGACTTACTTTGTGTGTTTCAGTTTTCAATTGCATCTCTCTGAATTAGTTACTAAAATAATTTGAAAAGACAACTGAAGGTATCTGTTAATCATGAATATTAGGGTTCATAGAACAGGTATGTTGAGTCTTTCAAAGAAAGTGCAATACTCTTTGGCTGGGAGGGTATGGCTTCAGTTCAAATAGTTGAAGAGGAGGGGGAAGGCACTGGCTGAGTGAAGACACTGTTGTTATTTTTTGCATAGATGGCTTTCATGAGCTCGGTATACAGGGCTAGGAAAGTGCCTTTCACCTCTATAAAGAGACTATGATTGCATTTAAGCAAGTTAAAATATTAATTCAGTAGATGTGTGCCTTGAGATACCAAACTACTTTCTGGAAAGGAGCAATCAATAGCTGGTAATATGAGAAATGGTGATTTTCAAATATTCAAGAGCTCTTCAAGAGCCAGATGTGCATTAGTTTAGCAATACCCTGGTTGAAGATCAGGTTGACTTCTTAACTCACAGAATGCGGATGGTAACAGATGGTGTCCAGTTAAGCTGAGTTGCCCATTCCCATCCTGCTGTCTCCAACTTGATAATTGTGATAATTAGACACCATCTAACTTTAAATATCCTCAGACTTACCTTATCATGTATTTCCTGCCATTCAGCCCACTCCTGGATAGAGTACTCTGCAGCTTAAATGCTGAAGAAATTTTACTCCAATCACATCTTGAAACTGTTAATAAAAAATATTATTGTGAGACTTTTCTGCTTATTCCAGAAGTGTCATTGTAAAAATGTCTTCTTTCTTCAGTGAAACAAAGAGCAGTGATTGGTGGCAGGCAAAGCATTCAGATGACTGACCTGTGTTTAAACCACTGTTGTCACTTTTATGTGAAGCTCTGTGATTGTATGAATACTGGGATTACAGGAATGGAATGAAAGCCCAGGATACCTCAGGAAATAAATGCTACTTTCTCTCTGTAGAGCAATTAGTTCACCAGCTACCTGGGAGAGGACGCTCTGTCCTTGGACTTCCTGCCATATGGAGGACATCAACCTGGCCAGACTCCAGCTAGGACAAAAATTGTTACTTTGAGAGCTGTTTTCTGAAGAACCTTGTAAGATGCCCCTGATACTGAGGCTTGCAAATCAATTTGGTGTCTTGAAAATTGTGCTGATTGGTCATAATATGTGTGTAGCAACAATCTGAGGATGGAGGGTGCCCCTGTCTTGTTTCTTCATTGACCTTAGAGGGAGTCTAAGCAGATGCCTGAGGCTCAGCATCTGATTTTTAGATAAGAGAACATAGATAATTTTGAAAACTCAGTTGCATGTCCAGTTGCACCACTGAGAACTAGACTATGGGTAGATTGCTTCCTGCAGCTCAAGAAGGCTGTGAAGACCTGAACACACTCTCCCCAGGTGTCAGCTCAATCTCTTCACCTCTTGGAATAGAGTAAGACTTTTCCCCGATGTTTTTTGTACTGAAAATTTCAACTCTTTTAAATTGCTGAGGAGAGAGCAGAATAGTCACCACACATCAACTCCAAGAATGCAGGTGGCATGTTACATGTTTTTAGTATTGTGCTTCAACTTTTTCTAGCTTCTCCATACCCTGGAGACAGTCTGTTGCCATGTGCCCTTTGCAGAGCGGGCCCACCCTTGTCCTGTGCCAGGCTCCATGAGTGCAGCTCAGCCTTCCTGTCAAATTCCATTGTCATTCAATGACAAACTAGTGCTGCCATGCCCGGTGAGGTAGAACAGAAAATTCTTCTTCCTTACACTGGTCAGGAAGTGTTTGTACACGTGTGTGTTTTGCACCATATTGCAACTGCAAACGGGGAGTTGAAATGACTGAAGGAGCTTCTCTTGGTGCTACTGATGATTTTTCTGTCCTTGAAGTTTAGGACTCCTTCCTTGAAGCTTTTCAATAAAAGCTGCTGCAGGCTCGAAACATTGGCATTAATTTAGTCTTCACAGAGGAACACAGAACACACTTTACGGATGTGCAAAAAGCACTAGCTGGAGCTGCCCCTGCTCTAAGTCTCTAATAATTCTGCCTTGGGAGAGAAGAAAATTATTAAAAACCTGTGCTCCTGAATCCTTTCCCTGCCTCTGTCCTATGATGGGGACGTATTACTGAAATCCACAGAGCTGGTGAGTTACAAATTCCCTGACCAGGGCACTCAGTTTGGATGGCTCTGCTTCTCCCTGAGTTGTTCATGCAGCTGCTACTGGCAGGGGTATGTGGGGTGAACAGCCCATAGTGCAGCTTTTCTGGGATATGCTGCAGCCAATTATAAGACCGATGGAAGCAATGAATTTTCTTTTCCTAGGCTACAGAATACAGAGAAATAAATATTCAGGCTCTGTAGCCGCAAGTAAGCCCAAAGTCAAGGTCAAATGTAAACATTTCAGTGACTTTTTGGTTGACCTGTAATGGCCTTTTCAGCCTTCTAGCATATAAGGTTCATCAGGCTTCTGGTCAGAGTATTGGGTTGTGCTTAGAGCTTACGTTATTTCTTCCCTGAGGCGAGATATTGTGCTTTGTGGTTATTCTACTGTAAAGGTCAAGCTGCTGAGGCATTAAATGCAGCCCTCCTTTTCCTGTATTAGCTGTTTTCTCTTTTAGGTCTGCTTCCACATTTGGGGTTCGTGCCTTCCCTGGGTAGTTACAATGAGTCTACTTCATAAGCAAGTTAAACACCTAATGTAGTCTCATTCTGTCTATTTTCTTCCTCTGGTTTCACCAGCTGTTTCCAATCTTGCATATTGATATCCCCAGGAAGGCAGTCTTTGTAGGCAAGTAAATTAAATTGAGTGGCAATGCTTGACACCAGGTTTATGGACAATTGGTGATTAAGTTACCTCTGAGAAGCATTTGACTCCCAAAGAGAGACACAATATATTGCAAATACGGTCTAGTCTTCTTCAAGAATTTCTCATGTAGGGGGAGAGTTATAGATCATAGCTAATGCCTTATGTAGCTAAAAGTTTGTCTTTCAAAGAACAGGATCTCAGTAGAAGGATAATATGGCTTGAAGTAAAATTATTGTGCTATTTTGGGGGTGTTGGGGTGGTGGTGGTTTGTTCAGGACCTTTTTTTTCCCCTTGTTTTTTTTTGTTTGGTTAGGGGCATGATGGATGGAATTTAATTAATGCCACAGGGCATTTAATGTCCCCTGTGGGAGATGATGCTATTGAGATCTTGTAGTAAATTTGGGACCAGCCAGCAAGATGTAGTGAGGAACTGACAGGATATGGTCATTAACCATGTATGGCCAGCAAGTCTCTCTGTGAGGCTGGCTTCATTTTCTGTAACATTCAAAATGAACCAGGAAATGAGGATTTTATTAGGGGGTTTATATGTTTTCCTCCATTCTCTGAAATTAATATGTGGGAGGTTATCCTTGTCTTTTCCTGCAGTCTGGCCAGGGTAAAAGGAAAATTATTAGGCTATTTTCAGTCCACCTTTTCTGACTCTTCAAAGCAGAATCACGTGTATGGTGCTAAGCTTCCAACCTGTAATCTTATGATTAGACATAGCAGGATTACTTGTAGTTCTATCTGCTATTCGAAAGTTTATAGTTTTAAGACTGAATAGCTGAATTTCTTTAGCCTTGAGTCCTGATTCTGCAAACAGTTCTTATCAAAAGGGAATTTTGTGCAGGTCAGGAACTTGATTTGCTTTTCTGTCTTTTAGTATAACCCTGAAAGCTGCCTTGATGATTATGGCTTTGTGATACAGCAAAGTGCAGCAAGTGAACTATTTTTTTTATGTTGGTTGTTGGTTTGGATTTTAGTTTGGCTCATTTCCTAGAAGCTAGTAGCTCAGATTGGTTTGGGAATTGCTAAAAGACTGCCTTAGTGCTCTAAGCACCAAAATCTCAGTCCAACAAAACTCTTAGGTGTAGGTTTAACTTTAGATGTGGTTTTTAGATTCCATCATGCAAAACAGCCTTTTGGGAACACTGAAGATTTTATTCAACTCCAGCCACATTTGGGGGCCACTAGTACCCCTGAAGAGGTGTATTTAGTGACCCATGGCAGTGCTTCTTTCCCTGAAGATGAGGAGTGGACACAATTTTAGCTAGGAGGTGTGTTGTTCTAACAGGATGTCTCCAGTACTTAGGATTGAAGGGTGGTTTTGTCCCTAAGTCTGCTGTTTGTTGGCAGTGTGGCTAATGCAGCTGTCTCCAGCTCACCAGTGTATGAATGAGAGAAGCTTGGAAGTGGTTTATGCTCACTCAGACAGCAGCTCTGAGACAAGAGAGAAAGAAAAAAATTAAACATGTTGTTGCTTTGCACGCCGATTAAAAAGCTGCTGCAGACTGTTGTGCCCAGGACAGGACGTGGCAGTCTGAAAAAGAAGAAATAAAAGTATTTTGGGACTTGGTTTCATTTCAGCTGGTGCCAAAATCAGTATTTGTAACTGAATGACTGATAGCAGGTCTTATATTCCTGCAGAATTTATTGTGCTGAGAGATTTGGAAACATGTGCTCCTTTTGCTTTGCTTAACAAAACTCGGGTCACACCATCCCTCAGAGCCTCAGTTTCTCACAAAATGAAGGAGTGACAATATTATTTATTCCATTGATGTGATCTTTTCGGGTTGGACTTACCCCCCATCATGGAAGTTAATCATGTGGCAGTCTCTCTGTAGGTAACAGAGACCGAAGAACCTCCAGAGAGCCAGTGAGCCCAGCTGAGATCTGAATTGCTCTCTAGAGTTTCAGCTCTGTCAAGTGGCTGAAGGAGACATTTAAGCCAAGGCACATCCCTTTTAGGTGGCTTGATTAAATGCCTGCAGGACACTGGAATGAAACAAGATCTCCTGAGCTGCAGATAGTACTGAATTTACATGGCCTGAAGTATTTTCACTGGCTGTGCTGGAATTTTGCAAGTGTAATACACAAAAGTCCCTTTTCTTGGAGGCACGAAGAGAGAGCACCATCCACATGATTAATCTCTCCTAGTAGCTTGTAGTTTCTGGAAGCTTATCCTAAAATTGTCATAAGGAAGAGAATTTTTTCTATTAACATGCAAGAAGCATTTAATTTCCAAGTGCTAGGTGTCATTTGGGGTCATTAAACTGCTCTTCTGCTGCAAATTTGGGGAAATTAGTGACTGACCTCATGCAAAACCAGAACTGGGATATTAGAAATCATAATTTGTAATCAAACAGTGCCCTGAGATCTGCAGCTAATTAAAAGGTGTTTTTATTGGAGGGGGTTTGTTATTGTTGTTTTAGCTTTTTGTTTAAAGAGTCTGAAGTCTATTTCTTTCGGGAAGGCTTGCATAAGCACTTTCTAAGCATTATAATGTCATTATATATGGGATTCATTACATTAGAAACATTAGGGGAGATTAAAAAGGATCTATTGGAGGCATTGGCTGAAAAAGAAAGGATAAAGACTAGTTGCAGTTTGAGCTTTTATTACGTGACTTGAAACAAATGTTGAAATATTGTATTTAAGCTAAATGTGTTTGTTGGAGGTAGCATTAGGAGGGAAAGCAAAGCAGCAAATACCACTCTCACCACTAAAGAAAAAATCACAATGGCTGGGAACAGTGTGTTAATTAGCAAACTAATTTCCTTGTACTCTAAGTGCATAACAAGTTTTAAATGCTTTCCGAATGGATGGTATCAATTGCATTTTGCTCCTTGAATGTAATTGTTTCCATGGCAATGGTGAGTTCTGCTGTACACGGATTATGTCTGTAAATCCTTCCAGTCATTTATGGGAAGTCTGTATTAGTTTGGCAGCTGACCTGTATTCAGGTTATATTTTCCTTTTGTTGCAGTTGTTTTACAAGCAAATGAACAAAAAGAAAAGTCACTGGGAAAGGGCCAGATCCTCAGTCCATCCCATTTGGCTTCATTTCACTGATTTTAGTGGATCTGTGCTGCATTACAGCAGTCCCTGCCTTGTTCTTATTAATATCTTCTTTATATATGCAGGGAAAAGGGCCACAAATGTCATCTCTCTGATAATAGGCCATTGTTCAGGTCACTTTTAATTTGCTGCTTGCGAGATGCTATCAAGTAACCTCTTATTCCTCAGGGAGAGCAGGTAATGCCAGGGCACTGCTGTAGAGCTGATGGCCAGCTGGAAAGGGTCAAGAGGGGACCATTGCCTTCACAGGGCAGTAGACACTGCTTGCAGGGTAACCTGAGCATCCTGTTAGTGTGAGAGAAGTCATACAGGAAAAGGACTAACACACCAACAACTTCTGGTCTCTTTTAGGTTAAAGAATCAGCACATCTTTTCTCTGCCAGCTGTGCCTTTTCTCCTTGACTTCTACACAAGGTGCTATAAATACACCTTACTCAGAAGCCCTTTATCTTTGCCCACGTAAATGAGAATCTTTGGGTTTTTTTCTTCCAGTATCAGAAAGAATAGTCTGTGTTCAATAATTCTCTCAAAGCCCACACTCTCTCAAAGCTTCGTTAACAATACTTAGTGTAAAGATAAATGAGAGGCAGCATTGTCTAAGGCCATTACTCTGGTCCCTCTAACTCAACTCTAGCCAGGTTTTATTAGCTCTTGTAATACCTGGGAAGTGTTAATGGACTGACAGGCAGTGAAGAGTGGTTGAGAAAATGGAATTTTGGATCAACAGTCAACAGGATTGTTTCGTTCTTTTAGAAGAACGGAGAGAAAATGCCTGTAAGCACAGACAGGTGCTGGCACCTTTTTTGAGTACTTACACATAGGAAAAGTGTGGAGAAATCAGCTCCTAAATTTTCCTACCCATTGCACAGATATTTTCTTCCACTCCTTCATCCCCTTCAGTACGTCTTGCTGGGCTGACTGACTGGATTTCACTCTGATTCCTGTGCACAGCCCTGTCATGCACAGCCATTCTCATGTGTACTGTACATACTCACACATCTGCACACACATTCTGTACACACCTAGAAGGAATTTCGTGTTGAGGCTGTTTTTCTGGCCTTTGGGGTTATTCAGAGAGTTATCTCTAGATGTGAGTTGGAGCCTGTTGAGGTACTGAAGTGACACATTTTCTTCACTGAAAAGGGTGCTAACCATACCATCCTGACCTGCATTGCACCCATGCTCTCATGAGGCTAGAAGAACCAAATACCTTACAGACTCTCTTACTAATGATCTGCTTGATGAATCCCACTCTCTAAGGACCTGGTTTTTTTCAAAAAACTTTGGGAGTTCTGCTCCCAGTGGGAGGTTTCAGGCTCTGTACCTGAGCAATTTGAGATTTAGGAGAAACAGAGATATATATTTAGAATTTCAGGAAGAGAAGTTTTTGAGAGATCGAAGTTAAACTTGTACATGTAACATGGAACATTTCAAGCTCCTGATAGAGATGACCTGAGGTATTAATGTATGAGGGACATGGATGATGAGCTGGAAGCATCTATTCTAAATCCCTTTGAGTTTTCATCTGGGGCAGATGAGAATGTGGGAGAAAAAAGGAGAAGATTTAAAAATAGCTATGTGTCTTTTGCAGTCAATTCACTCTGCAGGAAATCTGAACAATATTCAGGAAATAGTCTAACTCTCAGAAAAGCCTGTTGTTTCTAAGTAAAGCCAGTTTGGTCTTATCCACACTGAGGAGCAAATGGGATTGACAAGCATGTAAAAGAATTGAGACAGAAAGTGTGAAACTGTGTTTGAAAGCAAAGAGAAGCTTAGAGACAGTTAGTTTCAGTGTGATTGAGAAAGGGGGAGAGGGTGTGGAGAAAGGTGTTCCTTGAAGGAATTGGGTCTGCATTTGGCAAAAGCAGTGAGTACCTGAGAAAGACTAAAGAATACCAGGCTAAAAGCTAGACTTTTGCAATAACAAACAAAAACAAATACCAAAATAACAAATAAACAAGAACAAACTGAAAAAAAGCTGGTGCATATCATTAAACAGAGCTTGTGATACCCACTTTGCATCACTGTTATGAGTGAGTGCATGAGGACAGGGAGCCTGAGCAGAGCAGTGGGAGGAAAGTCCCACAGGCTGAACATTACCTTTGTGAAATAACTCTCTGGCTGAATAGTTGAATTGCTCACTGACTTGAGACAGGATACAACTCAACTGAGAGCTAAAGGTTTAATTTCCAAAACTGCTTTGCATGGCACTGGTAGCTTGTCCACACACAACCCTTTCATTGCAATAGCACCAACACTTATGAATCTGTTTTTTTTCTCCTGGGTTTGATGGGTTTTTATTTTTGTTTGTTTCTTTTTAAAAGCCAGAAATTTGCATGTTTGTTTTGTCCTGTACGATGGGATTTTTGTCAGTCTAACAAAAACTGTGCATGCTTTCTAGGAGGTCTTTGTGATTTCTAGGAAAGGAAAAGCCACCCCTTATGAAGTCTTCCCTGTTCCCTCATCAAAAGGGAAGGAATTTGGTGTTCAGGTAACCTTCAGACCGCTAAATACCACTCAAGGAAAAGATCATAGACAGAAATGGAAAAATTAGGTGTTTTTTTGTGAGAAGTGAGTAATGGTAATGCCTTTCAAACAGCTCTGCTGCACTGAGGAGTATCTCAGTGGGACTTTGTCCAGAGTGTCTGAGTGGTGACACAAATCTGTGCCTGCAGAGCTGGTCGTGCCTGAGCTATAGCCAGAGCTGCAGCATCTGCTCAGGCCCAAACAACACCTGTGAGATTTGGTTTCTAGGGCTGAAAGCTTAATCTTCAAGGGTATGACCAGTTCCTTTGTTCCTTCTGTCATCCTCAAGGCTAAAAGAACCCACCTGTTGCTGTGTACACTTGTCTAGCTCCCTCTGAGAAATGACACCCCCAAAACTTGCCCTTTGCTTCCTTCTGGGCATATCTTTCTGTTCAGGATTCACAGGTAGTATTGGGAAATAGGAAAAACGTCAGCACAGCAGAAAGGACTTGCATGCAGAGCAGCTGCTTTTGTGAACAGGCTCATGCAAAACTCTGTCTTGTGAGCATGTAACTTAACTACAAATATTTAAATAGTGGTGATTTTAAGCATGTCATCACTCTTTCTTTGGCTAAAAAAAAAGAAGAAGAAAGGTTTTGTTATTTTTCAACTTGGTTATTCTCTTGGTTTGAGCATGCTCAGCCATCTGTTGAGGGCACAAAAAGACAGAAGCAAGTAATTAAGCAGACCAGTTGCACTCAAATAACAAATAATTGAGATTAAGTGTTTAGTGACAGTTAATAGTCTGAAAGTAATTTCTCATAGGTAGAGAGTGCTTGTGGAAAAATTATGCACTTGTGAGGGAAAGGGTGGCTCCTGAATAAAAGTCAAATGAGAAATAAGGTATCAAATCTGGAAAATGAATTTTTGGGACTTTTCTCACCTTTCTGTGATGGTCTGAAAATTTTACTAGACCTGCAAGTAATCTTGAGTATTCAGCAGAAATCAGTACACTTAGTAAATGAGTTGCTCTTGCTTTTTAGGTGTTATCCTTTCCCAGTACTCCTGGAAGGAGCACACACCCCGGGGTTACTCAAGACTTATTACTTCAAAAGTAAAGTCAGGGGAAAATTGCGGCTCACAGAGTGAATTCCCAGCTCCGTTAAAATCTAAGGCAATTTTGCTTTTGTTCAGTATTTTCTGAAAAAGAGTCCCATGTAGAAAGTGACATCCCCCAGAAACTTACATTAAATGTACAAAATTATAGGCTAGGTTGAGTGCTAAACCTTAAGTTTAGAAACAAGCAAAAAGGGTAGCAGATAGCCAATACTTCCATGCCTTCCCAAAAGCTTTTTTCCCCAGTAGTGTATGTTTTCCTGAAACTGGCATAAGCCACAACCTTGAATGGGCTTTTTACATGAAGTAGTTGAAATAAAAGGANAGGGAAGGGAAGGGAAGGGAAGCCCTTGTTATGAAATAGCATCAACTAATTTAATCACTGTTACTTGTGATATATTCACATAACACTTTGGGAGGTGCTGGTGGGAGAAATGCACCCCTCATTCATGCTGTTGCCAAATTCTCCAAGAGGGAACTCCCCCTACCCTGGTTTGGAGTAAACTGGTCCAGCAGTTCTTGTGGAGCTACGTGTGATTTTGCAGTATATCAGATATTATCAGCTGACAGGTGAAATGACTTATCAACGTTATAGTGGCTGTACTTTGACAGGTATTCAAACTGAAAGATTAATTTACATTTTCTGAAAGGAAGAAACATGCAGTAGATTAGTTTTCAAATGGTTTTTTAGTACAAGAAATGAACCTACTTACATCAGTGATTTCTAAGGTTGCATTTGTTTTTGCCATGTTTTTTTTCTCCCCTTCTAGATGCAATTCGTATTTGCTAAGGACTCTGGGCATTACATTAAAATAAGGAAGACTTGGAGGGCAATTTAAAAAAAAATGGATATCCGAATCACTATCATAATCCTTCTGTCTCTTTGAAAATGAATAGTAGAGTGTTTCAGAGAGATGGTTATTGGAAAGATTAGTTTTATCATGAAATTGTTACTTCAGCACATGGTTTGAGATTGGCCATTACCTTAGAAAATTCACAGATGAAAACACAAGTAGAGTTGCCAGTGAAAAAGTCCTAGTGGCTGAGAGTCTTGTGCACTTTTTACCTCTATAGTTATATATTGGCTTCACCTGGGAGAAGTAAACAATCTGTTAAAAAAGCCAAGGATGGAAAAAATAAGCTAAATCTCTACTGTAAATTCCGTATACCATCTCTTTTTGCGGGGGAAGGAAATTTTACTTACTTATTGATGCTGCTAGGTAAATGTTGAAAAAACACTAAATATTTATGAAAGAATGATTTTTAAAAATAAACTCTATTTAAACCTAGCTATAAATGTTTACATGGAGGCTGGAAAAGAGTTCTTAGCTTTTGTATGAGTATATGAACAGTATGCAATGATCCTGTCAAAGGGAAGGCTTTACATGCAAAAGGCAAAGACAAGTCCTGTTAAGATTGTTAATGCATTGACAGCCTTAACAGAGCTGCTTTGTTACAGGTAACCCCTTGGGAAAGAGCTCATCAACATCACCTAAAATCAGAAACTATCTGCCAATTGAATGCTCTAAATAGGAGATAACCCTGTTTGCTTTCTTGCAGGGTCACTTCACCACCTGCCTAGCTGAGTTCTAGAAGGACCCCAGCATGAACCTGTCTTTCTTTCCTTAATGGAGACTAGGTTCCTCTTACTGAAGCTCTGAATTTATAGTCCTTCCACATATATGGAAAACTCTGATGCCCATAGGGATGGACCTCGACAAAAGTACATGAATGGGTATGTACTTGTTTCCATTCCTGATATGGAGACACATATTTTGGAAGAAGACTTCTAATGCTTTGGTCTTTCATTATATATGCTCATTTACTCTTGTGTCATTTCAATTTGATTTTGGACAATGTAGGGGTTTTCTTGAGTAAAACCTAAATACCTCTCTCAGGAGTCTGTTCTCCTGTGTTAAGAAAAAAAGAAGGAAGCTAAAGGAAAGTGGGTTTTGAAGTTGAGAGTCACATAGTTAATTTCCATGTGAGCATAGTGGGTTTTGTGATGAAAGGGTATTTCTGAAATCTCAGCAGAGAGGGATGAAAGGAGTATGCCAGTGTCCCTTTAAATGTCTCACACAGGTTGCATGAAAGCAGGATTGTATCAGTCTCAGGATGCCAAGGTTTTATTTATAAAAATAAATTCCTCTAGAAAATATCCCAAGCTGGTGTCATGTTGTCAAGTGCAAATGGCTCCATTAGCAGTTAGTAGTGGTTGTACATATGTCCATCCATCTGCCTTATGACTTTGTATCTGAGGAAAGGGCTGTGAATTAGTTACTTCTGTAAAAGCCTGCTTTTAATGTGTGTAAAGAAAAGGATTGCAGGCAGTGATGATACATTTGTCTAAAAGCACTCATTGCTGTAGACACACTTGTCCCTGGGCAAGATGAATTAGAGTTAAGACCAGGCCGTAAAATGGATTTAACAGAATTACGGATGTGTTCTCTTTCAATTTTTTTCTTCAGTCAATCCTACAATTTTCATATATAACTAGAGCACCTTTCAAATTGGCAAAGGAACTCTTTTCTTTGAGTGGGTTGGTCTGTTTGTCTTGCACAAAGCACTGAAGTATTCTCACTTGGAGTGGGTAAAATGCTGCAAAATGGCATTTGAATATTCTCACTGCAGTTCTGTTGCAGCTCTTTTTGCCTAAACCTGAGGCTGCTTTTTGCCACAGGTAAAAATTTTGCTTTTGGCAGTGAGTCAAGCGTGAGATGATGCAGATTCAATTCTTAGTGGTACTTTTTGTGCCAAGTCTCTGCAAGAGTCTAGAATTTATAATAGTAAACTACCATTGCAACTGTAGGACTAGAAGTACTTTCCTTGATAAGGAGGGTTTACTGTCATGGGAACATGTTGTTTGTTAATTTCTTACCATTTCTCTGTGGAGAAAATTTCAGTCTTCCAGTCAGAGAGGAGAGATACAGATATGTAAGACAGATGCAACTTCGATGTAACACATTGTGCGTAGCAAATGACTACTTTGAAAATGTCTCAAATTCTACATTGTGTGAAAAATCTTCCTTATAGCCATCTGACAAACATGCATGGAGTTGGGCTTGAAAATATATTCTGATTTCCAGTGATAACTGGGAGAAAGGAGATAAATTTACAGCTAATGCTATTTTCTGTTCATAATGCTGACTAGTGTTTGTTCCAGCAGCCTGAGAGGGCACAGGCACAAGCCAGTTTGCTGCATGTGGTGGTTTATTTCCACAAAGTTTTTGTACCTATATCTCTGATTCAGTTTCGATTCTGCTGTCCTCTTCAGGAAAATAACTGAACTGGGGCAAAAAAAAAAATAGCTTTGGACAGTCATTATTAATCAAGATAAACTATGTTTTCTTCCAAAGATTTCCCCTCATGCCCCATGCTTTTTGGAAACATAAAGCTTCTGGGGAAATACCTTGCATACTCTCTTTCAGCAATTTCTATTGATTCGGTTATAAACTGATTTTGCAGCAGTGGAGAAAGCAAACAACTCTGTGGTAAGTGTTCCAAATGGAGAGTGCCCTCATCTCTTTTGCCTAGCATTACCAGACAGCAAACTTCTTTTGTTGTTTATAAAATCTGCTTCTTCTCTGGTCATATGTCTCTAGCTGGCTGTAAGCTTTCCAGCTGTTTGTAAGCTTTTCCATAAAGTGGCATTTATCTTGCTTTAGGAAACAAAATTGATAAATCCTCCCTTTTTGCAGGAATATGGGTTGCTAACCTATATTCATGGCAGCTTCATGCAACTCTGTTCAACCAGGAAGATGGTTCCCTGGTGTTAATCATCTTTTATGTGGTATGTGGTCTTCCTTCTGAAAAAATCAACAAAACAAAAAATCCCAAAAGTTAACCATATGATCTGATGTTTCCCCCTTTCATTCTTTCTTAATTGCTCCTCCTAATATGTTGCGTCTCTCTTGTAAAAAAGGAAGAAAATTTAATGTGATGGAATGGACTTTGCTAAACACAGTGTTAAATTTAATATAGGTACTAAATATAGCAGTGCCTTCCAGTGAAAGTCTGTAGATCTCTTGATTTTTTTTTCCTGATTCTGGCCACAAATAAGATGTCTGCTACTTGTAGCACCACAGAACTGCCCTCTATCAGATCAATTCAAAATCAATTATATGAATCCAAGCCAAATATGATGTAATAGCCAAGCTGCAGATAAAATGTGGAATGAACATGCAGGATTGCAAACCGTGGCACTTAAATATCACAAATAGGTTTACCTCTCCACTTGCTCCATCTCTGTGATGAAATATTTGCTTGGAATACTTTCAGAAAAGATGCTTTCCTCCCAGTCCTAAATGTACTGGTTTTTTTCATTTCCCTTACCAGCAGTTTGAACTAGTTAAAATTCTTCTAATTGCAGCTGTGATGCTTCATATTGTCGTTGATTTCTGTAGAGAAGGTGCTTTGGCTGGTCTGTGCTTCCCATAGCTTGACCATGGCATCTTCTGGCCACCGAGGAAAGCCTTGACAGAAAATAGAGGCAGGGGCCTGGGGCCACAGCTTCGCTCACTGGCAGAGTTAAAGGATCCATGGTGACCCCACAGGCCACCTAAATTGTAAAATTTGTGCAGATTGGCCTTGCCTTGCCTGGGCAGCTGTGACCCTGAAGCCCCAAAGCCTGTCGCCAGGTGAGCCCAGGGCAGCAGTGTGTTTCAATGAACTGTGAAGCAAGAGCTAAACTTGTGGGCTTTCCTTCCTGAGAAGAACTTCCCAATTCCCAGCATGGTAGCTATTTTTGGGTTGGTTTCTGCTCCTCTTGGTGATTTTCCAAGCAGCAGCTTTGAAAGCTTCTCTCCTACTTTTCAGAGGACCTTTTTACAAAGTAGTGCACAGACCAGGAATAAAACAAAACACAAAAACAGTTCAAAGCCAAATGATTGTATTCTGCTCAGCATTAGTTAATGATAATAATGATAATAATAATAACAATAATANTAGAAAGTGACATCCCCCAGAAACTTACATTAAATGTACAAAATTATAGGCTAGGTTGAGTGCTAAACCTTAAGTTTAGAAACAAGCAAAAAGGGTAGCAGATAGCCAATACTTCCATGCCTTCCCAAAAGCTTTTTTCCCCAGTAGTGTATGTTTTCCTGAAACTGGCATAAGCCACAACCTTGAATGGGCTTTTTACATGAAGTAGTTGAAATAAAAGGATATCTAGGGTTTTGGTGGTTTGTTTATTTTTTTTTTTTTTTGAATACTCCTTTTAGGTAAAGTAAGGCATTGTGTCATCCATCTTTTTCAGAGTGGAAATTAAATATTATTGTATTTGAGATGGGTCTCTGCATAGCAGCACCATTGTGACTTTGTCCAGAATGTCCCAGTAGCACTGGCTGTGACTTCTTAAGTGTTTTTTAGCAGATTTACCCATCCTTATGTTCCGAGCTNCTTTCCTTAGCTAGGAATATCAAATTAAACATGATTTTCACATTCTATTTTTAATATTTAACAAGCCAAGAAGTACTCTGGTCTACAGTGGTTACTGTGGGGTCATTTGGAAAGATTTTGACAGCTTGAGAGCATTCACTCTTGATGAAAATGGGAAGAGCCAGTAAAAGAAGTATTATGGGCAGTTTTAGAGGCTTCCACTGAGACTGGAACCTCATTATGCATCATGCATACTGCAAATGCCCACCTCTCTTAATACACTACAGCCTGAATAAATAAGAAATTGATGGAGAAATGAGGGTACAGTAATGAGCGTCACAATGTGCAACAGGGGACTCTCCACCCAAGTCCCAAACAGCACCTCATGAACTGAGGGAGGTGGCAAAAATTAATCTACTCTGGCAGTGACCAAAATTGCTTTTTACTTATTAAGTGAAAAAACATATATATGGCATTGAAGTTTACTGTGCTTCACATCTGGCAGCATTTTAAACCAATTTTTCTGGTTATATTAGAATTTCATCACTACCACGTTTTTTATCCATGCTTCTAAACAGTGCTTGATGACTAAACTGGTAAATAACTGGAATCTTTCTTTGGCAATTCACTAAAGTTTACATTTTCTCATCACAGCACTGTTCACTTTGAATGCTCTTATTACTTGGTGTAAAGAACAGATTAAACTATGAAATAGAATGCAATGAGCAAACTCTACCTGCTTTTTACAACCACAGTCCAAGGAGTCCAAGGTCCAGTGTGTTTTCTTACCCAATTCCCTCAGCCTCCAGGGAATGTAGAGGAAAAGTGGATAAAGGTTAATGAGAAAATATCTTTATTGATAGTCATGGATAAGTTATAATAATTGGTGTACTTTTCTAGGAAGAGAAAAATTTCGCATGGAATCAAGTTCACCAATCTAAAGCCAAAGCAGCGCTGCTCTCTTGACCTGTGCAGAGATGGGCTTTATTGTCTTATCTTTGCCAATACACAGACAAAATTCTTTTTTCTTCTAGCAGAAGCAAGTCATGTCAGGCCTGCATGATATAGCCTAAATTGAGAAAGAGATTTGTCACTTTTTTGATGATAATTCACATAGACTCCAAGACAAATGTACTTCTGAGCAGCGGCTCTGTGAAAAATAAAGAAAACACTCGACTACCTACCAGCCCATCCATCTTTTTAAATCATGTCAGCAGGCTTCAAATTATTCATTAAGCTTTATTGTTTCATAGAGAAGGAAATAATTAGTGGTGAAATACACTGAGCCATTGAACTTTGCATTTGTTTATTACTTGGTCTTGATTTCTTGCACATTGCTGCTTCATCATTTACCTATCATTTGTTTTGATTGACATGGTTTATCCTCTCTTCAAAACTGTCTGGATTGCATAGGTAAATTTGTAAACTGAACTGCTTAGGCCTTCTGCTTGTAAAAACATCCACCCACTGTTTGTGAAATCTGCAATAGTGCTGTGTGTGCAGTTTTGTTGTAGGCAAAGTGTGAGTTCTTTCTTCTATCAAGAAAAAACAGGTTTCTGCAGCCTGATGTGAAGCTTGTTGACTTTTGTTTGAACTGGAAGACTGATGAACAGACTTTCTGGAAAGTGAGAAGGTACAGGCAGCATAGCAGATGGATACAAAGTGGTTGAAGTGGCAAGTAAAGTCGGCTTTGTGCCATAAATGACATCTTACGGTATAAGAACTACTCAGATAGGGGTCATTTCTGTGTCATGAGGGAGAGAGAGGTGACTGCATCTGTGCTAAGTCTGCTGTAATTTCTGTTGTTATTGCTGTTATAAATAGGTGTCCTAATTAGAACTGAGGGAATTTATGGGTAGATATGAAAATGTGGTTACTATAGTTACCAGGTGCTCCAGCTCAGTCAGGAAATGTGGCTAATATAATGATAGCCCAAGGGTAAACACATGAGGTAAATGATGAACAAGCCCCCCTGCTTCAGGAGAAAATATTTTCCTTCACACTTTTTTTGGTGGCTTATTTGCCAAACTAACGTCTACCACTACAATTCCTTTTCTGTGCAATGGACTGGTTTAGGTTAGACTATGAGAAGTTTTGGGGGAAAGAAAGTGCAGAGTGAAGTAGCATTTAGAGGAAGGATAAAGATCTATTTGCCTGTCTGTCAAAGCTCTCTGCTAAAATCCCTCCCCGTTCCTCTGTATATACACTAGACAGCAAGGTGAAATATGTGTATTTTCACAGGTCAGAAAGAAAACTTTTTTGTGTTTGTATTTCTTTTTTGTTTATTACCCTAGTTCCAGTAGTGCCCCGTGATCTCATGACAACCTGTGGACAGGGAAGGAGGAGAAAGGCAGGGAGACATTGGCAGGGAGAATCCCATGAGAAAAATGGGATCTCAGAGAGATCAAACCCCACAGGAGTGACTGGAGTGGGCTCCTGCTTGGTGCTGCCTACAGTCAGGGTCTACATAGGTTGTTCCATTTGTTACAAGGAAAGGAAGAAGAGTAAAGTCAGACTAATTTCTGCAGCACTTTGTCTGAAGTCAACCAGATGTCACTACTGATTGTTTTGACATAGATTTTTTGGTCCTGAGTAAATACCTGTCCTTTCAGAAAAAGAAAACACATGAGGAGACAGAAAATCAGAACAGCTGTTGCTAAGAGATCTGATCCCCACCACCTTAAACAGCGCTGACCATGAATTGTTCTCTGGTTTTGGAGGGGGCATGCAAGAGGAGCAAAAAGCCTGAAGGATCTGTATCCTGCTCAACCAGAGATAAACTGCAACTACACTTATCAGTATCCAGCATGTTGCCTGATGTTACTGGTTGATGGAGATTAAAAAAATTATTGCTCCATGATTCATTAGCTCTCTGTGACTGTAGGGCTGGACTCCAGTGACCTACACAAAAGCAGAGTTACAGCTGCAGCAATGAGAAGGTCAGTGTAAGGAGTGTTAATTGGCCATACAAATTCCAGATCCTTTCTAGAGATTGCTGCAGGCTGATGAACACACATTTTGAAGTTGGAGAATATTGCCTATCCAGTTTAGTCTCAGCTACCTTGCTGAAGTGCGTTAATCAGACACCAAGATCTGAGTCTTGAGCCTTAGAGAGAAACAAGAGCTGCAGAGCAGCTGTCATCCTGCCTCTCCTTCAGCAAAAATGCAAAAAAGGCTTTGAGTGTGATTGCCTCAGATAGGGTCTTAGTCACAGTCATTGCTGTCTTGATGAACTTGACCATCCTGAATGGTTTAAGTTACTTTGGATGATGGATTTTATCCATTAGCAGGAAGGTGATATACCAGCTCTGTCACTAGCCTTCCCACAGGAGAATTTAAATGTGCTGAGGTGCAGTGTCTGGGCTTCAACATTAGTGGTGCTTTTTAAAATGAAGCAAAGTGCACGTGAAAACGCATCCAGTTAGGCGGTGTCTCCTTTCTACCCAGAGCTTTTTGGAGTGCTGTGCCAGTGCCAGACACAGTTGAACTAGGTTCTCAGTGGAAGTAAGCAGGCAGAATTTGCATGTGGACCTATGTAGGCACATGAGATATTGCTTTGCTGCAGGCTACAGGCATCGCTGTGGCTGCATGGGGCTCATCTGCTATAACCTCCTGTGCAGAGGAGGATACTCAGCTCTTCCTCTCGAAAGGTGGTCCTTCACTGACTGTCCTGGGGAATGAGTGGAAACCTCATGGCCTTTTGTTATAGTCTAGCTGCTGTTCCCTCTTGTCTGCTGCTTGCAGTGAGGTACAGGTTGCCCATAGCAGCTTGTTCTTCCTGCAGTAGGCTTACAGCTTTGTCCAAACAAAAGAAATAGAAAATACCTAGAAAAAAAAGGACTTTCCAAATGGCTAGGAAAGGAGGGAGAGAGCAGTTTACATAAGCACTGGTGATGAGAATGGGGTTACTTACACTTTTCTTGGGATAGAAAAGATACCAGTGAAATTAAAAAAGCCTTTTAAGATGGCTGCTGTTTTAGTATTATTTAGACTACTGCTCTGCTCTAGCATAGCATATTTCCCTCTCTTTGTCTTTAGAAACTGAAGAAAGCTTCAGTGTCCTGGAAGTTTGGATTTTTCAGCATGCCATTTTTGGGCTGTGCAGTCATAGCCTGGACAGAACACAAAGGGACAGACACCATTAATCCAGGTGTTTCCCTGCCCAGTGGAAGTGTTCCAATCAGACCTTCAGGATTTGTCTTCTCTGGGCCTGTTTTTTGTTTGATCTCTGTATGGCTTAAGAGAATGAGAATCCCATCCTACCCACTCTTCTGTCTCTTCTGGGCACCTCCTACACTCTGTGTTAGTAGAGAACTTCATAGCTTATATGTGCATTTGAATTTTTAGTCAGGTTTAAAAATGTTCTGTCTTCCCCCACACCCAAACTAAAGGAAATTTGAGTCTACTTGTTTATGTTGGGCTTCAATTTTGCGAAATGTTAACATTGACTCTTCTGAACTTCTTAGGATCTTGAATGTAAATGAATTCAGCAGCAGCACTGATACGTTCATTTTGCAGGGTGGATAGTGAGGGGACAAAATTCTTTAAAAATGCTCAAATAGAGAAATTGTGCTTGGCCACAGGAATTCTCAGTGATCCGTGCCCTTGTGACAGCCATGGAGAAATCCCATCTTCCTCACCTCATTAAGACCAAGGGCAACTGCTGTGTGCTGAATCTCTGAAAAAATGTGAAACTCGGTGCTTCAGCCCTGCCTTTCTTTACGAAGGTGATTACATAGACTTCCTTCCTACATGAATTAATAGTGTTAGAGATACCCTGCTCACAAAGCTGGTTTTCTTTTTGCTGCAAGAATACAGCACACAGCCTTTGCCTGTTGATAAGCCTCTCCCTAATTGCCTAGGCTTGTTCCACTGTTTGAGTTTTGGATTGGGCAGGTGGCTTGAGCCAATTTTTTATGCTTTGACGTTTTAGCAAGGCCCAGCTGCCAGGCTGGGTGAGCTGTGAAAAGAGTCTTCTGTAGGGCTTGGCTATTTATCTTAGCCACATCTTTAATGCCAAAACAGTCCAGGAGCATCTAGCTCTCCTGTGGTCTCTCAGCCTTGAAATAGAGCCATGGCTCAGACTGAAGAGCCAACAGAAGCACTTTTCTTCTGTACAGTTTCTATACATTTGCTCTTGCTGAGTTTTTTTGGAAGGGCAGTTTACATATCAGGCTGAACAGCATTCTGTCTGCCTATTTTTCCCTTTGGAAGACAAAATCCAAGAACCCTTCAGTTTTTCAGGATACAGAAAATGTGCTTTTACTCTGATAGCTGAGCTGGTACTATAATTCTGTGGGCAAAGTTTACTATTAGAAGTCAGTAAGACAGATTTGCAGCCTGACAAGTTTTCTGGGTTGGCCTGGAGTACACGCCAGCAAGCCTGATCACTAGAACTGGATAAGTACATACCTCATTTTCACACCTCATGTTAGCACCAGGATAAACAAAACTAATTTTGAAAAGCAGTAGAGATAGCTGGAAAATGAACTCCCAGCTCTAAAAGTGCTCGAATCTCAACACCTTTTGTCATGTGACTTCAGCCGGAGATAAGGACACTGCAAAGTCCTCCCTCACATCTCCTAACATCTGCTTTTCCTCACGGTTTTTGGGCCACATTGAGTCTTCAGCAGGAAGATGGAATTCCTATTGAGCATTGTTTTCAAAATCTAGCCAGTTCATGCTGCCGATGTATTTAAAGATCAGTGATGTTGAAAAGCACTGTAAGTCTGGGATGTGGTTGTTTGGATGCACAGAATGCCACTGACAGAGCCAAGAGCTGTGCAGGGCTCCTGTGGTCATGGTAAGGACTTTGTGCAAGGTATAAGCTGTTATGAGATAGAAAAGCGACATTCTTCCTAACCTTCTGAAAAATTATTGAAGAAACAAGCTCAGGCACACTCAGATATCCTTTTCTTCTGTCTCTCCCCTTTGATATATAATTTTAGAATTCTTTTGCCAATTTTAACCAAGTTTAACACAAGAGTGCACAGAAGCAATTAAGCTCCTATGAGAAAGGCAGTCAGATGTCAAGAGAGTGAGACCCCATATTGGTCGTACAAAAATAACACCCTGATTGAAGTGAAGCAACTTTGTGACAGTAAGAAACCTTATACTTTATTAGACCTCAGTGAAGCCAGCCAACAAGGTGGAACCATGCAGGAATACAAATTTTCAATTATGTTAATTCTCATTGAATAATGGCTTGTTTTCAGAAAAGATTATAAAAAACATTTTAATAGTATAAATGCCACCTGGAACAGTGCAATAACTATGAGGTAATGCATTTGCATGAACTATGAAATCAGGTATTCACTTAAGGGTGCATCATAGAATTTCTTCTGAAACACACCAAAACACTTCACTTTCTGTTTGATAAGATTAATGACTGTTTAGAGCTCTCTGTAAGCAATAGCCAGTGATGTGTAGCTCTATATTTGTGCAGTTACTCCTCTGAACCACAAACCAGCTAACCTTCTCCTATGTGTGCTAGTCAGATTAAAATTCAGCAATACAGAGGCACCTAGAACATGATAGCAGACAAAGCAGCTGTAAAACATTAGCCACCTGACTTGGAAATGGAGGAACTGGGAAAGGATTGGTAACTACCACCTGTAGAGATTACTTTTTCAGATAGAGTTGTGTTTTGGGGTAACTTCATGTGTGTGATAAAAGGGTAGGACAGTATGGGATGGTGATCCTTAAAGAATGGGACAGTTTTCAATGTTTCAAGTCATAGAAGGTAAATGGTGGATGGCATGTGAGGAAGTGAGCACTGTCAGGGCTCCCATCAGTTGTGGGTGACATCTGCACTCGTAGATTAAACAGTAGCAGAGAGCAGGTTTTGGTTCTCAGGCCAGCTGACAGGACTTGACTTTGTCCACACTGTTAAACTCCTTCAGCTGAGCTGCATGCCCACACAGAAGCTGCCTGTTGGACACAGTTCCTGGGTTGTGCTAATGGCAGAATTTGGGCAATGCTTTGCTGGCACAGGCAGCAGCATGCTGGAGCTGATCACCAGATGCAGTGTAGCTGACTGTCAGGCTCCTGTGCACAGAAGTGGTGTCTGGCATGGTGTATTTGACTTGTACAGCTTCAGCCCTCCTGTCTGTCCCTGGATTCTTGTGCTTACAGTCTGTTGTTTCAGAGGTCAGAATTATCATACATGCAGAAATTTGGTGAGGTGCAAGAAGCACTTAATGTCTGAAAGTGCCTTAAACTCTTCCCTGGCTTTCTGAACCTGACTCAGGCAAATCTTCATTAGTCCTATTAATGACATGAGATGCCAGTAGAACCATGAATTTGGTTTGCAATAGTGACAACTCCTGTTCTGCGAGTCAGACTTGTGTCTGTGACCCTTTGGAGCTGGCAGCCCATCTGCCACTGGGAAAGGGTAAGTGCTTTAGGAAAGCTTACAGGTAGTATGGAGTAGCATCATCAAGCAGATGGGCTCTGGCTGCCCCAGTCAAACAGTTGTCTTTCAAGACATGTCCTAGATTTTAACCTATTGAACAAAAACACAACAAATCAAATGGAAAAGGCATGGTTCACTGCTCTCAGTTTTGATAGCATCAGGAAGGTCAATCAGAGATTAATGTGTGTAACTGTTTTCTGAGCCTATCTTTAATGCTTTTAGCTTGGTTTCCAAAGGAAATAGGGTGTATGTGGTAATCCTCTTCTGGTTTTTTTTTCCTTCCCAGTCATTCTTAATCTGAACAAATCTGACAAGCATGTCAATTCTTAGAAGTTTTGTCTATCCCAGTATAGGAGAGAGTCTGTCAGGGAAGAAAGATGGTACTTAAGCTCAGGGAAAGAGGAGCAGGGATTGCACAAGAAAGAGCAGTTCTATAAACACCCCAGCTGAAGGAAGAGCCGCTCCCTGAGTTTTCTCCATCAGCAGAGATCTGTAATAAAATAGGGCTTGAAAACTGCCTTTTGGTTACTCTCCATCACATCTCAGTCTTTTTTTCAGAGTAAACTTGGCAAATGGGACAAGGTTAATAAAAGCTGCTTTGGAAGGTGGGGCTGGTGTTTGCAACTCTGCCTTGGTAGATAAGAGCAGTAGCTGCTTGAAAAGGAGAGTGATATCATCTGGTTTTGCAACCTAGAAGGAGCACTACTGCACAAGCTGCAAAGAGATCCAGCTGCCTGGCCCTGCAAAATGCTACGTACTTAGAAAACTGTGCACTCTGGAACTTGTTCTTAGTGCTAACAGACAAGAACAAACAGATGTGCTTTGTCTGAATGAGATATTTTCATACAGACTATTTTGAATGTGCCCTGTCATTTCTGTGATTTTTTGTGTTTAATTTAAACTAACAGCCTAAATGCAAGGCCAAAGTAACAGAGCTGCATGCAAAACCCCAGATAGCTTTCAGGGAGGTAGAAGACAATAGTCAAAGGTACGGTTTATTATCCAATTTTTTCTAAATTTTCTCTTCCTTTGTTTCTTTCCATATATGTCTCAGCTTTTTCAGTGCCTCCCAAACACCTTCTGTCTTTTTTTGTGAACCCTGTTGCTGCTCACTTTGTGGTTTTCTCCCCTCTCTTCCTCCCCATTAGTTTTTTTTCCCAGATAAATCTCATTTATCTGTTTTCAGCCTTCTTGCGCCATTTAACTCTTGCCTGAGACAGTTCATTTTCTTCCCCCACCCTGCTCAGTATTTTGTCACCTTTGTCTCTGCTGATTGTGCCAGAATTCAAACATCATGGCTCAGGTGGACAGCAGATGTCCCTGGGCACTGAAGAAACCCTTCATTTGATGGCAAAAGACAAGCTTGAGTATCTGTATTCTGATTAAAACAGTGTTGCATCTTTCCCCATCATGGCCTGGCTTTTCTGCAGCCCTAAGGACAGTGGAGACTTGAGTGTCATTAGGATTAGTCGTCTCAAACTGGAAACAGCAGAGCTGAACTCTGTTGGAGCAGCACTGTAGCTACCCAGTGTCATTTGACACAAGCCCTGTGTGTTTGCAGCAGGCTGAACTCAGGAATGCTAATGGTGCTCCCATCCACCAGAGGCAGTGGAAATCAGCTCTTGCTCTCAGCTATTTCAGCTTGCTATTATTTTGGACCATTGACTATGGATGAAGTTCAAGGCAAATTGAACACAAATCACCTAGAGCTGCATGTGAAAGGCCTCAGATAAATTAGCAGTAGAGCCTCTAGCCTCACACATCTTAAGTGAGCCATCACTGCATATCTGCCCCTAAATGCCAGCACTGCCCCTCCTGCCTCCCTGTTCCTGCACGTTTTGGAGCACACAGCCTTGGCAAGGCTGGATTACCACCTACACTCAAACGCTGCCTGTATGGATTGCCTTCCTCTGTGGTATTTGTAAGCAAGCAGAGCAACTTCTGAAAACTAAAAGGAGTTGTGACAGTGGGAACTGATGTTTGCTCTGTCTCCAGCGGCACACAGGTAGTGATGGGGAGTCCCTTCTGCATCGTCCTCCGTTGGACCTTCCTCTTTCACACTCAAGGAAAGCTCCTTCTGCTGGTTACTTGTCAGCAGTTGCAGGAAGGTTCTGAAATTACAGGATCAGCCATAAGGACTCCATTTCAACCCATTTCTGGAGGGGAAGCTTGCGGGGGCACAGTAAAAAGAAATGTAGGAATTTGCATGAGAAATGTTAGAGGACTACCTGGCTTCTCTTCCAGACCCTGGAGCTGTGTGGCTTTATGTGTCTGTCAGTAATCAGGAGCAGGAAAGAGGCTCTTCTCTCTAATTATCCCTCTAATTTTCTTTAATTGAAGAAATGGCTCTTTCTGTGGACATGTCTCTCCATTGGGTAGGTTAGAGGGACTGCTTTGGGCATCTTGTGCAGTGCTTGAACGAATGGTAGGAAAAATGCCTCTGGATGCATGGCATTTATTCACTGCCTCCTCCTTGAGACGGAGGTTAGCATATCACAGCATGATTAAAAGCACGAGAATCTTACTCTAAATCAGAGAAAGATTGTGAAGAAATTAAAATTTACTTCCTCAGGCCACATATATATTTTTTTTCTCACTGCTGTCTTTCGTCCATCACGGAGCTCTAGCATTGTTGGCATGTACAATCTAATGGGTACACCAAGGCCAGCAGCATGATGGATTTCAATGTCACAGAGAGAGTACTGAGTGAAGCACATAGGGGAAAGAAAGGGAAAAGAAAAGATCCTTGGATTTCATTGCACAAATAAATGTCAGAATGAAACAGGTCTGGCATGACTTCAGCTCCCTGCTACCCAAAGTCAGTCACACTGAAATGCTCATATAAGCAAGAAATACTGTACTGCTCTGGGGTGGGTGAAATATTGGGTCTAGAGGAAACCTTTTTGACACTTCAATGCTGCCTAAAACTTAAGAATAGACTTAGCAGCACTTGAGTGAAGGCTGGAACTCTTCACATCTTATAGCAAGGGTAATTAGTACTGCAGTTTGGCAAGCCTGGGTTGAAGGGGTGATGCTGAGCTGTGGAACCTCTTGAATACAAGAGGTATGTGTCTTACACTGTGCCATCACCAATCCTCAGTCTATTTTTTTTTTGTGCAGCGCAGGTCCATATTTCCTGTGGTGAGCCAAGGTGTTCCCAGCTGTTACAGCTAGGAGCTCAGAGATAATGAGCAGGAGCACATCTCTCAAAGGAAGGCAAAGGTGACTTGGCAACTCCATGTGTTGCTGGCTGAAATGGAGGTAAGGGCATGGTTGTAGAATTTAGTAACCTGTAGTGAATTCAGGTCATAAACATGTCCACCTCCAGATGTGCTGTTTGCACTGCTGCTGTTTCACAGCAGCTCAGGTCAGCTCTTCTCAGGAAAGATTTAGCCTGGACTTATTTGACTCAGGAGACCAGCTATTGCTGTTTAATGGCTTTTACTGGAAATCCAGTAAGTAGGAAAAGGCTGGGTTTGCTTTCCTTCATCTTTTTTCCTCACCACTTTCCACAGGCAGGCTCTCATATCATTTGGAGCAAAACACTGGCTCTTCAAAGTAAATGAAAAAAAGCCAAAGTTTAGAAGTACAAAAGTCTTTCTTTGTGGAATTAATACCCTTTAAGAACCACCAAAAATATTTTTGAGATTTTAATCTCAGAATCATAGAATATTTGACTTGAAAGGGACCCACTATGATAATCAAATTTTGACCCCCAGCCCTGCACGGGGCAACCCAAAAATCACACGACGTGCCTGAGAGCATTGTGAAAATGCTTCTTGAGCTCTGTCAGGCTTGGTGCTGTGACCACTGCCCTGGGGAGCCTGTTCCAGCACCCAGCCACCTTCTGGGTGAAGAACCTTTTTCTGATACCCAACCTAAGCCTCCCCTGACACAACATGAGACCATTCCCTTGGGTTCTGTCACTGGTCACCACAGAGAAAAGATCAGTGTCTGCCTTTCCTCTTCCCCTCAGGAGGAAGCTGCAACTGCAGTGAGATCTCCCCTCAGCCTCCTCATCTCCAGGCTGAACAGACCAATGACCTCAGCCAGTCCTTGTGTGGCTTTCCCTTCAGGCCTTTCACCATCCTCATTGCCCCTCCTTTGGACAATCTCTGGTAGTTTGATGCCTTTCTTACATTGTTGGAGCCAAAACTGCCCCCAGCACTCGAGGTGAGTCTGGCCCACAGCAGAACAGAGCAGGACAATCCCCTCCCTTGCCCGGCTGGTGATGCTGTGCCTGATGTCCCCAGGACACATCAAGGCTGGAAGAGACCTTTAAGGTCACCAAGTCCGACTGTGCCCTCAGCATTGCCACTGTAGCCCTTAAACCACTAAACCACATCGCTCAGTGCCAGATCCAGGCACCTCTTAAACACCTCTCTGCAGGGCCCCTCTGCCTTTTAGTGATAATATTGCTTGTTACAGCACAATCTCTTGTGCTTGTAGAGTCTTTACAGAATCTGCAAAAAGCACAAAGCAGCAAAATATCCACTAAGTATCCTGGCAAAGGGTACACTTGTGATCAGGTCTAGATAGTAAAAATGTTTTCTTCCTTCATTAGTTCCTCCATTTCTGGAGGCACTACAAGGTGGCTTAGCACATCCACTGTTGTGGGGAAATAGTCTAATCTTTATTTGCCAAAATGATAGCTTGAAACTAGAAACTAGCCTAAGAGGCATCATGTCAATTGAACAAATAATCCTCACAGTTTCCATGGCTCCTGCAAGGTTTTTCTTATTTAAAATAATAATAATAATAAAGCTGAAAGCAAGCAGTGAATCTTTGTGTAACCCATTGAGGGCATAGACAGTAAAATTGCTTTATATGTGTCCCTCTCTTACCCTTATCTTTCTTCAAAGTATCCAAAAAAACCAAGAGGAAAGCAATAAAACCAAATACTTTATAGACCATATAAAGTAACACAACATCATTATGCTGTTTCTCTCACTGATGCCAGGCTGCAATGTAAGGTGAGGGCTGTGTCCTGTATGTAGCTTTTGAGCTGCTACTTGAAAATATGGTTTAGTTAATGTTGTACAGATGTCTGGAGTTACTTGTACAGTAATCCTTGGGCAAGAAACATCTCCCATCCCTTGGGAGATGTTTCATATAGAATACTACAGTATAAAATCAAGTCATTAACAATCTGGGGTGGAAATCCCAGCTCTTAAGTATCATTAGTACGAAACCTTAATGTAGAACAAAACTGTATGAATAACATGGTTTGGTGGTTTGTTTTTTTTTTTTTCCTTCTGGTTTACAGGACAAAAATGGGAAACAAGGTAATTAAAACCTCTGGTTCTTATTGAAAGAAAAGACAACCCCAGGGTGTTGAAAGAACTTTATTTGACCTAAATAAGTGAATATTCTTTTGTTTTAAACATATAATTTATCTCAAAATTGAAATTCTACTTGTAGTCATAGAAGCATTGAGTGGAAAACAACTTCCTGACTCTTTAAAGGGGCCTTAAAAATGGACACTTGAAGAACTCACTCCTATCTTCTTACCCCTGTCTCTACTTTCAGTCAGCACCATCATGAATTTGCCATGTTGACTGTATGGGACACCTGAGAGGGCCTGGCGTTTTTAGGAAAAGTGTGGCATATCACAGAAATCATCCTTTCAAAAGGGCTTGTGATCACCTGGTTATACTTTTAAAGTAATAATCTTCTCAGTTTCTTTGACTGTACATTTGTTCTTCTTGTTCTTTTCTTTCAAAGATAAATATCCATTAATAACATGTACACACTATATGGGGACAGAGAAGTAGCTTCCCATGAGGTCTTGAAATCCTTCATAAAGTGTTTGCCTTCAAGCTGTCTGGTGTGTTTTGCTGGGATTATTCTTTGCTACCTGTAACATCATTGCTGCTGAATCCCTGGATGCCTCAAACGTGGCACTCTGGGACATGAGAGGTGAGGGGATATTTCATGCTTTATTGGGAACTGTTTTGGTGTGAAAAGAAATGGGCCAGGTTTACCTACTTCTAGTATTTTATGATCCTGTGTATAGGAAAAAAGGTTGTTGACAGCACAGCTCAAGAGAAAAGTATGTTCCTCAGGAGTGCATCCCTTCACCATTGGGCAAGAGCAGGATTGAGGACATTTCCATGAACTTGGTAACAAATTAACTTCAGAGGACACATGCGTTATGCCTATGCTTCTGTTCTTCATTAGTGGAGAAACTTTAAAGATAGTTTGGTTATTGTTTTTTAAATCTGAATTTGGACAGAAAGTACTCTGGCATAAACATCAAGCTAGGAGGAGTTTTTAGGGAGTCCCTTATGTTTCTTCTATTTCCTGCACAATTTTTAGCAGAGATGTAAGTTGCTTCTGTGGCAAAAAGCACAAAGTTAGGTCATGACAGTGCTTAATTTGCAGCTGATCTCAAGTGTCTCCTTCATTTCTGATGTTGAAAGTCAGTGAGTTTTCCTACATCTTTGGTTTCATTAGGTAATTCTCAGTGCCCTGGGAGGCAGGCTTCCAACCAGTAATCCTCTAGAAATAATGAGGTTCAATTTGTCACCTAGATGCAGCTCTAGCAGTAGCTTCTTTGCTTTTTTTTTTTTTTTTTTTCATCTTCACCTGTGGAAAAAAAAACCTGAAAATTTTCTGGAATGTCAGTGCAGAAAGGAAACAAACTTGAAGTTGGTACTTATGGAGAAATGTCAGTACAGCAACCTCTGTTTCACTGGTGGCAAATGAAAGGTAAATATTGTAAGTGATGGGTTTGTTTGAATGGCTGAAATGAAGCTTTGCTCTGACTCTCCAATGTGCCTTAATTTCCAGGCAGAGGAAACCTTGGCCCACCTGAGAGGTGCACCAAAAGCAACAACTCAAAAGTGTGGATTGGTCACTCCTGGGTTTCTTCCACAAAGAGGACCAGTAATCAGAAGGTGCTGCTAGTGTTTGAGGGGATGGATTGTCTGTGAGCATTATTACTGCCTTTGTTGGGTCCAATGCTGATCTGTAGCTGTTACAGCCTTGGAAAATTCTTCTAGCAGCACTAGAGCAGTTTGAGTGGCTTTGAAAGGAGATGGTAGAGCATTACTGTCTTTGTTTGGCATGTGTCTGTGGAACAGCTTGCATCCACAACCAAATCATTTCATTTACTTGCTTTCAGTCCATGTTCTCATCTCTTTAAAATGGGCACTATAATGCTGTCTCATTATGCACAGACTTTATGGGAGAGGTTCAGTAATCATTATGAAAAGGTCAGATGCTTCTGTGAAGGGCACCTATAAATGAGTCTATAAATAAATAGTCTGGAAGCCTTTAGGAGAGGCTAACAACTTATTTATCTTTTATCCTGCTGGTTGCAGGGGATGTATAAAAGCAAGAGCATACTGCTAATTAGTTTAATGCTGGAATTTTTGTTAGGGGGCACTGAGAGTCTGCTGGGTGCAGCAGTTGGCTTGATATGACACCTGACCAGCACTTGGCTCATCCAAATGCACAGCGTGGCTCCATGAGATCTGTGCTGAGCCTCACTGGGGACTGTGTTTCTTAATTGGGAAAGGATTGTGTTTATTGAGATGATACTCGCTGCTAAATATATCATCAGCAACTCTGTGGCACTGTTTTTTTCCACTTGGCTTAGAGGAGAAAAGCAACTCTTAGCAATGCTTTTTATTGACTAGTCTGAGTGCTGCTGGTTGTTTGGTTAGCATTCAAAAATGTCAGCTCTGGACTTGAATCTGTCTAGCAAAAAGCTGGTTTCATTCCACACTCCAGTGGTGTTTAAGGCAGGTAGTAAGGAGCACCTTGTTTGCTTTAAGGTCATTATATTTTTATGGGAGAGGACCCTCCTGATCTGCCTGTATACCAATGGGATGGATATTTTTGTTTGCCACCTGCCTGTGCAACAGGCTTTGGCTGCAACAGGGAGGTCCAGGGTGGAGCACAAAGACAATTCTGTGGGGTGGCAAGAGATGGGGGAAGTCCTGGGGTCACTGAGGAGATGCCTCTTTGAAAGGCTTGTCCTTCGGGCAGCTTGTTTAGTTGCTTCAGTATTGCTTAGCTTTTTGTCACATGAGGTTCAGCACTTCCAGCTGCAGAGAAGCTGACAGTCTCAGTGTGGAGGTTTTCAGAGCCTCTGGCACACGATCCTTAACACGCAGCTCCTTAGGAGATCCAGCCAACTCCTTGATCTCTGGCTGCAGACTGAAGCACAGAAAAAACACTTGACCTTGACTGTAGGACATAGAGTTCTCCTTTCCTTTTCTCTCTGACTAAGGAGACTGGACTTATAAAGGATGATTTCAGTCCCAAATAATTTTGGTGCTTCTGAATCCAATCTGCTCCAGGTTGCAATTCTGCTTAGTCCTCTGTCTCTTCCCTGTGTCACATAGTTTAGTGGCAGGTAGAGAGAGAAGAAGTCAGTTATTCATTGCCCTACCTTATCTCTGTTCTGAAAGAATTGAGGCAGGCTGCATGTTTATTTTAAATTTGGTTAAAATATCTGAGTTAAAAGACTGGCCTTTTCCCTTAGCCTGATCCCAGCTGGGTTTGCTTTTATCAGCAGTCTGAATGGAATAGGGCTCAAACACTCAGTGGCTTCATGACAGACAGTCTCATTTCTATCTGCTGGGCTTGCACAGGATGGTACTGGGTGTTGCACTCTTTGCAGGTGGCATTTTAATGATTGCAACCTTTCTTCTGTTGCAGCCCTTCCTTTCAGAGAGGTAGGAAACACACGCATCTGTCCAAGAAGAGAAAGAGCAGGATCTACTTAAAAAGGGAAATGCCCTGATGCACTAGGGGAAAAAAAGTGAAGCTGCAAACTTTGTTCCTGAGTGCAAGATGATCTCAAGAAGGCAGATTTGGTAAGTAGCTCTTTCTGTCTTCAGACCACTGTCTCTGTTGGTGAGTATCTCAGCCTACAAAATGTTCTCTTACTCTGGCATTTGCACTAGTTTGATTAGGCTGGAGGGAATTGCAGACAGCTCCTTCCTCTGATGGCATGTTGAGACACTTCAGCCCAAGAAACAGGAGTACACCCTCTCCAAAAACATGAAGGCAATGGGAGCTGCAGCAAAAGATGCAGCTGAAGAGCACCTGCATTCAGGAAGGTTCCCAGATGGTGCTAGAGGAAATAATTAAGCAGTGTGTTAGCACATTGCAGATTAGTCTAGCATCTGTATGGCCCTCCTGACCACCCAGGACAAGGTTATGATTGGGGTTCAATTTCTGCAGAGGGGCATTGCCTGCATTGATGTAGCTGTAAGTATTAATTGAGGTACATGGGAGCTGTTCCATTGGCACGCCCAGCAGAGCAGTTTTATTCAGTATCAGGTGCAGCAATATCTGCTGGACTCCTCACTTTGTTAGAAAAACATAGGGGTGAAAAGAGTCTAAGCTGGGGCCCTAGAAAGCTGGGCAGTGCCCACTGCGTGTTGCCTTTCAGTGAGATAAAGGGCTGCATCTTCAGACTCCATCTCCATCTTCAAGCTGAAGAAGAGCACAGATGGAGACTTCCCAGATAAATACATCACCAGGTTCCTCAGAATCTTACAGCAGTTCTCTCCTCTCTTTCTCACAGGGGTGTTGTCTGTTTCTCCTGCAGCTTATTCTTAGTCCAGAGCAAGATAACTTTTCTTTGCAACTTTAATCATTGCTGAGGAGCGTTGGATCTTTGCTGGAGGGAGACAACACATTTTTGCAAGCAAAGAAAGTGCTCTGATGACCACTAGAATAGACTTTCCTTTCAAGCAGAACAAAATGGTTTTGTCAACCTGAGGCTGCTTTACTTTGGGAATCTCTGTTGCTAGCTAAAATATTGTCAGTTCTTCAGGCTCAGTTTCAGGCATTACTATGTGTGTAAATGGGAGTTTTCCAGACCAAACTTCACACCATATAAAAGTATATGGAGACAGGGTTAGACAGCACATAGAATTAGCTAGACTTTCATTTACAGTGTGTTATAGTTGTAAGGATCATTCATTCAAGCCCAAATTTTTGCTATTTTCATTACTGCCCAGGTGCTCTCCTGGAAAATTTTCACCTAAGAATTTCACTTAAAAAGCTACTGAGTTAATATATGTGTATCTAATTTTTCCCCCAGTAAGCTAGTGAAATAAGAGCAGTTTCCTCAACATCTTTCTTGTGTGAAGTTTTTTTTCCTGCAATACCAGCAAGACACTTCATCACTCTTGGTTTATGTTTCCCCCTTTTGAAACAGGCATTAAAGGGTTGGCTCGCTAGGCAGATTTGTAGCAAGGATAAATTCAGCTATACACATGAAGATGGCAGATATTTAACAAGGAAGTGCCATCCCAGATCAGTGTCTCACTGTCCAAGCTGTGGACTGGGTATGGGAGTTACTAAGCAGCTCCCATCAGCCAATGTATTCATAAGTAGATTATAGTATTTTTTTTGTCTCAAGTTAGATGATCAATTTGGTGCTGCCTGGCATTTATACTTGAAGTCCTTTCAATCTTTAAGAAGGATTTTTTTTTTTTTTATATTTGCTAATGAAGGAGAAGTGGGGATATTTGTTCTACAAGCGCCTGCACAAGACAGAATATTTCATCTCTATTTATATGACTTCTTTCTACAATGGGCACAGATATTTTTGTCTCATTATGCCTAGACTTCAGAGGATTAGATAAGCAATAATGGTGAACAGGCCAGATTTCTTATTTAGAGGTTCCAGATCAACAAGGCAATGAATAAATAGGACAAACAGATTTAGCCAAGGCTTACAGTGTATTAACTTCATCTAATTTCTCATTAGTTTGGTATCGAGCCTGTCTTATAGTCTGCTGCAGTCGTACTGTATTTAAAAATCTGCTCTCCAAAGCAAGTTGGTGGTTTCTGAGATTTATAAATATTGATGGCTGAATGAGGCTCCCGAGTGTGTCATGACATTTCACACTGGAAAAGAAGAAAGTTGCAGCAGCTGTGCAGCATCCCAAGATCCCTTGCCACCAGCCTTTTTTCCCCTCTCCAGCCTTTCTTTTCCACCCTCCTGAGGACAAAGATGTCTTTCTTTTTTTCATGGGTTTCAACCTGCTTGGGAAATAAACATTCTGCATACAGTAAGGCTAATAGTGAACTGTTAATTTTAGGCTACTCTTGTTAAAAACCCCCACCTCTTATGTGTGCTTTTACGCTGTGCCCTCAGGCATGGTCAGAGGTTATGCTCTTCCATGTCTTGGTTGGAAGTGTCAGAGCTGTAATGGCTCAGTTCTGTGAATTAGCTGCTCAAATTCTTTCTCAGTCCTGGAAATAAACAGTAGGTAGATCTTGTGTCTCTAAGAAGTGAAACATGCACCCTTCTGCCTCTGCAAAGACCATCAGATTTAAGAGAACAAAGCAGAAGACATTTGCATGTATGTTGCATACTTCCTGAAATGGAAGTGACACTGTTCTTAAAAGCAGAGGTGCAGAGAGCAATCCAGGCTATTGATCTTTGAACCAATCCTGTTTGTCCCAAGGGAGAAAGTAATTCGTTCTTACGTTAGACTGTGGTTACATTAGATACTGGAAATTTGTATAGCAAGACAAAAATAATTGCTGCCCTAAAACTTATATAAGTCTGCATCTTCCCTGGAAAAATCCCTGGGTAGCTGCAGAATTAGTGACATCTCATCAGCTCTGAGCAGGGATTGTCCCAAAAGAGGGCTCTTGAGTGCTTTGTCATGCAAGTTTGCAGTTTGGACAAGAGCAGCTGAACACTGGTCACTGTCTGACAACTGCCTGTGCTGCAGCTTTCTCCTGTAATGAGCAAGTCAGTGTTTTGTATGTTTGTGTTTATATGTGTGTCTGTTTCAACAGCTCTTGCAACATTGCCTTGCTGTGGAAATTTGCTGTTACAACAAATGCTGTGCTAACTGGTGATGAGATGTTTTAGAAAACAGCTCTGCATTTACTATGATAAATGAACAGAAGGGCTATTTCATAGTGCTTCTTGGGGAGAAAAAAAAAGTCCTCTTTCCCCTCATTTTCTCTATTTTTGAAAAGGGTTATCTTTATTTCTTCTTAGTTTGTTGTTTTGTTGGGTTTTTTGTGTGTTGGGGTTTTTTTGTTGTTGTTGTTGGTTTGTTTTGTTGTTTTTTTCTGACTGCTAGACCACCAAAGCAGCCCAGTATTTGGGAAATTTTCCCAGAATATGTTGACACAATCAGCTTGTTGTCTGTCAGTGTCCACAGCTGCTCTGCTGGGAAGGGAAAGGGACCTGCTTGTTATTCACTGATGGTTTGTTGAATGCGTAGAGGCAATGATTCCAAATTTTCTCTTCGCCTAACTCCTTCATTTATTCTTCTGAGGAAAAAGCAATACTGTTTGGGAGATGCAAGGGGATATAATGGGGTAGAGCTGGGATAGTTCTTTTCTTAAGGTAATTCCACCCTATTCTGAGAGATACATTTTCACATGGGTGAATGTGGAAGAGATTTCTTGCCCAAATACTCCTTAGCAGTGTGGAGTCACCATATTTTGTCTGGCTGACAAAATAGCGGTCTAGTTTTGTCTCCTCTTATAAAAGATACAGTCTGGATCCAGAGAGAGAGAGAGTGGCATTTGTTGCCCCCTCTTGTCACACATCTGTGGGCTTGTATGCTTGTGTCTGTCCCCACTTAATTACAATTAAAACCAGTGCCTGGATGCAACCCAAAAGTCTTATGTGTGCTCCTGTGAATTTCATGACAATAAGTGTCCAGATGGAAAACAACTGCCCTGGAAGGCCTTCCAAATTCATACTGTGTTAGACCTTGAGGAAACCACCTAGTGGAGCTCCTTGGGTCACAGGATACATTAGCTCTGTTGAACTCAAAAACCTACCTGTTGGGAGTGTTTGGTTTTCAGACTGCCAACAAACCTCTAAAATCAATTAGTCGTGCAGCTTTACTTGCAGCACATGTTTTCCTGCTGTTCACAGGTAGAAGCTATTTTATATTATCCCTAATTAGTTTTACATTCAGCTTTCCCTGCTGGCTAAGGCAGGCATTGCTTTGTGTACAGGAATTAGATCCCAGGTACCTTCTGAGTTTTGCAAATCTGCTGTAACCTCTCTGAATATCTGCAATAGTATTTGTTTGTGTCTAGCACGCTTGATGGGGAATGAGAAAGTCTGACAACTGCTTAGTCTCCCCCAAAAAACTTTGGCATTGCACTGTGGGGTAAGTGTAAATCCACTTCTTCCTGTGGCCAGAGTTCCGTATTTCTTAGATTCATATGGATCTTCACAGTTCAGCTCAGAAAGCAGGAAAATGTGATTGTTTGGTTACACTGACTTTAATACATTGTATTTATATCTATTGGTGTATGCACATGCACTGCAATCTCTTGTAAGATTGATCCAGGACTTTACATTTCTTAATGTCAAGCATTTTCCTTTGTTGTAGAGAAAGGAAAACCTTCTGTGGTGTGTGAGGTGTGGGTGTTTCACAATAGGGAAGTGCTGCAAGGCTGGGGGCTAATTTTCCAGCAGCTATCATGGCACTAAAGTTTGGATAACCCAAGTAAAATTGACCATCCTCTGACTGTGTCTTTTGCAAACAATTGTTCTGCTAAGGAAAATGGCATAGAGAATGTTCCCACTTAATTTGATGTTTTCCCCAAAACCTCAGCCACTAGTTTTTTTATTTGCCAGGCTCTTAAGGTTTCTCAGTGCTAAAGTGGATCCTCCCCATCACCTCTCACTCTCCTCCTGCCACTTGCTCCACTTGTTCCTCATCTTCCTACGTCTTTTTTGCCCTGTCCTCAGTTTTCTGTCCCTAATTCCATCTTTCTGCAAGTGGTTTCCTGGGAAGGAGATGGCACATTTTGAGGCTTGGGCTAAGCTGCCCAGTGGCTGCCCAGTTGCTTGGCAGGGCACAGGACATGGGGAATTGCTGAAGTCTTCCACTCAGTCCCGATTTTCACAGTTTGCTCCAATTCATCTGAGAGATTTCTACCCTCCCTTCTAATTCAGTCGAAACCAGGCAAGCAAGTCAAATGCTGTTAAGAGGAATCTTTCAGACAGGCACAGTGCAACCATGCAAACACACACACTTAGAAAACCAGGGCCAGAAACATGCTGTTCCACCTAAAGAGTAAGAACATAATAGGATGTTCTCACCCCAGCAGAGTGAACACATTTCAGGGTGGTGTGTGAGAGCAAAATTGGAAGCTCTGCCTCTATGTCTGCCCTGTCCAGTAGCTATCCTAGAAGCAGATAATTTGGTAATTTCATTCTTACAACTTCAGCTCCCCTAAATGACCTTTAAAATTAATTTGCTTCATTTACTTACTTTTTAAGAGATTATGCTTAAGTAATGCTTTGCCACATTTAATTTTTTGTTGTATTTAAATTTAGTGTGTAATGATTGTCTATATTAAATAATAGTAGCAACATCTGAAATTATTAATCAACAAAAGATGACAGATAATGCATGTTAAGCTCTCTCTGTATTTTGTATCATTTATCTCCCAGGTAACATAAGAAGAATGTTAAATCCTACTGGAACACACTCCTCAGCTGATGTAAATCGGCAAATGTACAGCAGCTGAATTTCTGGCCCATTATGTTTTCTATGAAGATGTCTTTGCCTTTTGAGTATTAATTATCCATGATTCTTTTACTTTTCTTGTTTTCTGCCTTTGCAGGTGCTGCTAATTCTCTCAGTTTTTTCCCGAAATGGGAAAGTTTATCTATATTAAGAAATGTGTTCTTCCTTTCTTCAGTAAGCTGCATTTTCATTTTTGGCATCCATATTTAAATCCTAATGCACATAGAGATGTGAATGATGTGGGTTTTACTGCTGGCAGTTTTAAATCCTGCCATGTATCAGCTGCGTAGACAGCTTAACCCCTTCTTGCTCTAGCACAAGACCATGTATTGTTTTGGAAAAGATGACCATGTCACACGCTGCACAGATGTCTCTGTCAACAAACTGCCCCCATCTTCAAGTCCCAAAATTAAATCAGGTAATAAACGATGTAGCAAGGCTGGATGCTGGAGAGGGGATGAAGGGAAGGCCCAGAGTCCTCTACCCCCCATCCCACTGGCACTGGCAGATGCTGCAAAAGCTCCCACCCAAAGGAGTGGTGGATAATGTTGAAGAAGTTCATTTCCCCTTTCCTGATTCCCCCTTCAGAAAAGCTTGGGGTGAAGCCCACAGTTACTGAGCTCTGGAATGACTACCCATGTCCTGCTGCTGTATGTGAGGGGCATTTCAAACACAAGTGAGTTGTATGCCAGGGCAACGAATATCCCATGCTGCTCCAGAGGAATTCATCACTGGTGGCCTGCATCCAGCAGTCGTGGTTGGAGTCACAGCCATGGGAGACACCCCCCTCCCCATGAGCCTGGGGGTGTCTCCCATGGCTGGAAACACATCTCAGTGTTTCCCTCAGGAGCTGCAGCCTGGCTAGAACAGGAGAGAGGGTTAATCCTTCTGTCTCTACAAGAGTTTAATTGGAAGGGAATTGTCTTTGACTTAATTTCCTCTCTTGTCTCTACTCAAGCCTAGTGGATCAAAAGAAAAGCAAATTGAAAGATAATATTTTGGATGTGCCCGATTTTAAAGTTGAATATGAATAATCTTTCATGCCTCTGACTTAATGACTGTATCATTTTTGTCACAGCTGTCTTGAAACAATGAGTATTTCTTGTGTGACAGAAGAATTTACTTTTCATCAAGAGAGGAAACCTGAGTGATGCTCTCACAGTACTAGAACACAGCTACTAATTACTTCATGTTATCAAACTTGACATTATCCTTTAGATTAAAATACCGTATATTTTATTTTATAATGAGAGGGCAAAGACCCAGTTACTACAAAGTAATAAGCTACTGCATGTCGGGTACCACTATATAGCAGGGTTTATTCACACAGAAATTCAATTGGCTGATTATTAGATTATTGGTTAATGTAATTTAATATAAAACCCTTCTTCTATTTTTTATTTCCTCTTCATTTCTTTCATTGTTATTTTGAATTATAGCACTAGCAAAGCAGTTTTCAAGTGGTTAACTTAAGTTTGCTTTTCAAGTGGTTTTCAAGTGGTTAACTTAAGTGTGCTTTCCAACATCTCTTTATTTGTAAAGAAATGAATTCAAAAATTCTGTTTTCTTTTTAGTGCTTGTGAAAATGAAGGATAGTTGTGCCTGTACTACAAGAAGGGTGATTTAGGTAAATGTCTCTGAGGCAGCTTGAGTCAATTTAGCTTAGACTTGACCTGAAATTCTCTATTGCTCTGCTGCAAACCTACCCAAGAGAAAAGATTTACTCTTGCTGAGCTGTATTGGAGTAGAAGGTAGTTTTGTTGGTGTCCTACATTATGGCTGACAAAAAGGGTAGAGAAAAATGCTACATTGAACCATAGAAATGGGGAGGAGAAAAGATTTACTCACTTTTTCTCCACATGTTCAGTCTGGAGGTGATGGATGCTAGTTGTCATCTCTAAAATTCACATCAGACTTACCCAAGAAATCTATAAGGATTTTCTTTATTGATGGTTTTCCAAGAATTCCTCATTTTCAAAATGCACAGAAGAGATTTTTTCACAACTACTTGAGTGTAGATACTAGAGCCCTACATTTTGGCTGATACACTGGTAGAATAAATTCCCAGGTCTACATTCAGCCCTATCTTGGGAAGGCCTAAATATAAATTTATAGATGAAAAAAAAAAAAACCAAACAAAAAACCTGCCTAATTCTCTGCCATTTAGACCATACTGCCCTGCGAATGTGCTCCAGATCTGCACCATGGAACATATGGGAAGGCAAAATCCTGAGACAAAACAAAGGGAGTAGATGCAAGGGTAAATGCTATTTTTCCATTACCATGGCACTTATTCATAGATTGGGAGAAATAAGTTGTGCCTGCTCTTGGAAGAGAGCCATTCCTTTGCTCATGCAGAGACATCTCTCAAGCCAGCTGTGCTGCCTCTGAGTTCCTTGTTATCAACTCTTACAAATGTGGGGGAAAGCAACAAAATCATGACAATGATAAATGCTCCTTCTTTACACACTCACATGATGCCAGCCCAGTTTGTGGTCCAAAAGCCCCACTGTGGGCCGGCTCTGAGTAAACAGAGTTATTAGCAGTCATGGGAGGCTGCAAGGTTGGAGGTTCGAGCTGACCGGTTGTTACAGAAAAACAACAGATTCCTCCTCTTCTTTTTTTTTTTTTTTTTTTTTTTTTTTTTTTTTTTTTTTTTTGTTTCCTGGGCTCCTTTTATTGCTGAATCTTTCACACTCCAGAGAAGAGCACTGCTGTTGTCTAAAAGCAAAATCACATAAAGGGGGAAGAGAAAGGAGAGTTAAACAAAGCTGTCTCTTGCCCCCAGCTCGCTAACAAATGCAGCAAGTGATCCCGTAGGCGCACCAGGTAGTGCTCCTGGGCTGGCACAGCGCCCATCTGTGCCATCTGCTGAGTATCCAACCTTCCTCTGCTTCCCATCACGCAGAACCTGCTGCAGCCAGGCACTGCTTTCCTGCTGAAATCGCTGCGGCACACAGCCAGCCCAGGTTAGCAGTTCGATAGCTTCTGCTACAAAGAGGAAGAGGGGGAGGAGGGTGCGTTGCATCTTTGTATTTTCACAGTTATAATCCATGTTATGGTATTTGTGAGTGTCATAGGACATTTCTCTAGCTATTTACAACAGGTCAGGGTAAGTGTCCTGCTTCCCATATGCCATCTCACTGAAATGGCTCTTTTTTGTTTGCTGAGTACAACTTCAGGTGCAGGTTAGTGAAACAACCACAGTGGAACCATTGATGTGATTACTGGGTTGAAGGAGAACAATAAATGAAAATATGTTGTGTACATTGTGAGATGCAGGACCCAAAATGATGGACTGTCATAAAAGTGGGAACGAAATAGAAAACTGAGACCCAAAAAAACCGCAGTAGTAAAAAGTTTAGTATTTTATCCATTTTATCAGATGGTCTCTCTTCTATCTAAACTGGCACATTTCCTAGAACAATATTGTTTAAGGAATTAGCTGGCCCATCAGAATGTTTTCCTTCTGCTGTGTATCATCTGCCCAGCGTTTTGCTCTGATCAGAAAGGTGGAGTATGAGAACAGAGGGAAGCTTGAAGTAAGAAAAATGCAATGCCTCTAAACAACAATGCAGCAGCTCCAAGTAAAGCCATAGAAGTATAAGAGAAATTCACTAAAAAGTTAAGCATTGACATTTTCAGCAAGAGAAAATACATTCCAACTATCATAATTTCTTTCAGGTTTTACAAAGCCACGTCATCAGTACTTCAAATCAGTAAAAATGTTAAGACTAGTGTCTGAGATTACAGTAAATTTCCACAGCGCAAGGAATTTCCAACAAATTTTGTAAAATCTGAGTCTAGAAGTCTTGCATGTGAACAGAATTGTGTTGTTCCAGTCTTACAAGTTGAAAATATAAGATGGTACAAAATGTTTTGAAATGTCATATGACTGTCTGCTTGGATCAGAAAAAGCCTGTTAGGGTTAGAAAATTAGGTTTTAGTTCAACTCCTGCTGGTCTGTGTTAAAGAAGAGTTTGATTTAAAGGCCCTTCTGTTTAAAAACCCAACCACAGAAGAATTTAATTTCCAGTCTCATAAGCCTGAGTTCTTTGGAGAGCTCTCACCTCTGGCTTTACCTTTTGGGGTTTTTTCTCCTTGCAAAGTTGGGAATCTTGGAGACACATCAAAATTAAAAGCAGGATGGGCAAAAGAGGTGTTTTGCCAGGAATAATGCAACTTTTACATGATTACTTTTAGACTGCTTTTCTTCCAACTTGAATGGGCTCACTACAGAGCATTTGCAAGAATAGCTCATGCATTGATATGTGATGTTGGGTTTGAAGTGTTAGGCAGACACCCTAATAAATGGTATGATATTTAAAGATGATGGACACCAAGTGACACCTAGTGAGTTATTAACTTTTATTTTGTTCATTTTGCCATCTGTCTTTCTTGCTAAGCTTCTCGTGTTCTCAAATGAAGATCCAGTAGTTTAGCTGATTTTGTACTGAAGCAGCTCTGATGGACCAAAACCAAAGTTTTCAAGGCAGACTTGCCAAATTTGCCAATGCTGGTCTGGAAGTCAAATACCCAGGTGTTTTGAAGAGTGAAAGTGCTGGAAACCGAGTATCTCACTGACAGAAAGTTTTGAGTCCTTTTCAAAACCTAACATTCATATTGCCACCTGTCCCTGAGATCCTTTGAAAAATACAATTCTAAATGTGTATGTTGAGCATTTAAAAATTAGTCTTTGGTTTCTTTTTGGAAAAAACTCTGCAGCTTTTTTGAACAGAGTCAAGGTAATTACTGCATCCCCTGAACTCTACTGACATGGTGCAGATAGGAAAAAAAGCCATCAATGCCTTGCATCACCATTTAATTGCATTTGACTAAAGCATACATTTGCTGGAAGCATGTACTACAAAAACCATGCAGATGTAATTTTAAAAATGTTGAAATGAATTGGCTTGAGCTTTTTAGTTTTGCTAAAATACAAGTCAGTGCTTTTACATTTAAAAAATCCTCATTTCTGTTTCAAGAGAGTTTTTTGAGACTGTAACCAAAGCCAAAGAACATCTGTACCACACAAGCACAGGAAAGAAACTCTTGTCTTTTCCCCCAAAATACATGGAAAAACCCATAGCAGCTGATCTTGCTACAGCTAATCTACTACAGTTCTAAATTGGCAATCTAAAGTCGTATGTCAGAGGTTTATGTTGCTTTACTTTTACACCAAACTCTTTCTCTTATGTAGCTTGGTATCAGCTAAAGCTGGGTTCACTATTTTTTCCAGAACAGGATGACAGGATCATAATCCCCTTGACTTTGCCATGGCAGCCACTGCTTGGGCTGGACACCCAGCTGAGGAAGCAGTCCCAGGAAAGGGTGCTTAGAGTAGTTCCTGCAGCTGAAGAAAGAGCCTACACTAACCCCAGGTCTTGCCTGTGAGTCACCACACTGCTTTTGGAGGGGATTGTTAAGGAGTTGTGGGACTTCAGAGTCAAGGGATTGCATCATGGTGAAATCAGGTATTGCGATTACTGTGGAGAGGCACAGCAATTGGTCTGGGCTAACTGCAAATAGTTCACTCCTTTTCTGAGGAAAATGTCTCTTCAGCCTGACTTGAAGCATTCAGTTCAATGTCCACCAAGTGTTTCAGGTTGTTCATTTGGGGGGTGCTACTTTAGATATTACCCTTTTCACGTGCCACCTCCAGACATTTCTTTTTGAACCCATTGGCATGCAGTGCATGCTCCATCATGTCTGATTTTTCCCTTTCTCTTTCCTAGGGAAAACTGCTCATCAGACAACCACTATTTGCAGTTTCCATCTGCCCCATGCTGGACTTGTACCACAGTACCAAGAGTTCATTTATCTCTTTCTGGTAAGTACATGCAATGTGGACACGTGTAGCTTTTAAGTAACCCTCCTTTAGGGGGGAGCATCTAAGGTTCTTCTCCAAACACTCCCTCGAGGCTATGTGTTGGGTGAGTACATCCCATAACAACCCTGGTCTGTGCTAGAAATGTTCACACAGTAAAATATACTCAGGGTTTCTACTAGTTTTGCTGGATAAGGTAGATGGTGGTGTGTGGAGAGTGTGCAGCCTGAGCAGAGTTGTGTGGGGGCACTTGGGCTGACCTGTTCTAACTTCAGAGCTGCACACAGAATTAAATGCAGCAGGGAGAACTGCAAGGCTCCTTTTTCTGGATGATAGAAGTCCTTCTTGACAGGCACAGAAAAGCTGGAATTGCTGTATGGCCCCCTATACTGATACAACACTGTTTCTAATATTTAAACAACAGTTTAATTTTTCTGGGAAGAAAATTTCTCTAAAATTCTGGGGAAAAAGCAAAGTAAATCTCAGAAAACTGCAGATGGAAAGCTTGTATTTATGTAAAATGGAAACATGCTGCGAATCATTGGAGAAAACCTATATTTTCTTGCCAATTATAACAATATTAGGTAGCAGTGAAGGTTTCCAAGGCAACCTGGCCACGGGTGCATTCATGTGGAGTGTGTGTGACTACCTGCTTTGTCAAGCCAATGGATGCATGTCAGAAGGTGGTGTGTGGGGGGAGTACAGATCATTTCATCAATCTACACTACAAAAACTATTTAAAAGCAGAGGGTTTGGGGCTTTTTTTTTTTTAGGTGTATGTCTGATTGTGCCGAGCATTTCACTGCTTTTCTAGAACAGGCAAGACATAGGAATAGGCAAAAATGTGGGAGCCATGCTGAAGAAACCTGGCTGATGGGGTGTCCACAGGGGTGTTGGAGGAGGCCTTCTGGGCACAAGTTAGTGTGAAGTCTGTTCATACATTCTTTGTGGATGTACAATGTCCAAATAAATGTACAGCATCTTCCCCGAAAAACTTTCTTCTTCTTTTTGCCTGAACTGACACCAGCCTGTATTTTCCAAGGTGTTAAACCAAAGGAGTTTTTCCAACACCTCAGGTTTCTTGCCTTCAATTGCAGTGCTTCATACCATCTTCTTTCTGCCTGCCCCTCATTCCTCTCCAGCACATCTTTATTTGGTATATTGAAGCTTTCCTGACCTCTCCAGCTGTCCTGTGAAGCAGAGAGAGCAAAACACACAGTGTGGTCCTCCCATATGTTTTCTTCAGGCCATCACTCCTGTTTCCTCTGAAGAGCCATTGCAGTTAAATATTGGGTGAGGACCCTGCTGTCAGTCTCCAGGGAATTCACTGCCTTGTCTTTGACCTTTTAAAATCTTCCAAGAACAGCAGATTAGGTTTATTTAGGAAAAAAACCCATCATTGCTTCCCAATACCTGATACAGCTGTCAGGAAAATAAAATTAAAAAAAAACCAGCCCTGTAGCCACCCAAGGGAACTGAGAAAGGAATGTGGGTCATGTTCACCAGCCTTAACTGCTTTCCAGATTGCTGGGGCAGCTGTGACACAGCCATGATGTAGAGTCCATCCCTCACTTTAGCCAGTCAGGTAAACTGAGCCTGCAGCTCTGAGCTGACATCACTGGGAGCAGGGAAGATCACCGGGGGATGCAGCTGTAGCCTGAGATTTGGCTGAAAATTTCCACTGTTCTTCAGTAGCAGTCCCCATTCCAAATTCGTTTTGCTTCAGGAAAAGGCTGAGAGGATTCCCAACTATCTTTCTCTAAACCGAAACTCTTGAGGTATTGAGCTCACTGTAACTTTGCAGCTTCCCCTGGGAATTAAAAACAGTCACAGGAGGTGTTCAGTGTGCAGTCACTCATTGAAAAATGCCTGTGTGATGCCTGCTAGCTCTGGCATGAGGGCTCCAACCACACTGAAACTCTGGTAATGTGCACAGCCACATTCCTTCCTCAGCACTGCTTTCAGAGTACCCACAGCAGCTGCTGTGTGCAGCGAATGTCAAGCACGCCCTGAGCACTCACAAGTAAGCTTGAGTGAGAAATTAGGATGCTGGGAATTTGTGCTTAAATTATTTCACCTAACTGCTGCCTTTTACCACGGATTACAAAATGTCCACAGTGCATGGAGATGTGTATGCTCACACACATCTCACTCAGCTCAAGAGCTCACACTTTTGTGCAGTGAGAACCCACCCAGCTAACCAAGCTAGGAAAATGTACCCGTCCACCTTCCCAGAGATTTTCCTCTCCACTGGTTGTCCTGCAATTGTAGGCATAAGCCTGTTTTTTCCTTGCTTGGGGGCAAGGGAATATAACACTTGGAAAGAGCCAGCCCAGATTGTGTCCTTTCAGTACCTAAAAGGGGCTTCCAAGAAAGCTGGATAAGGACTTTCTACCATGGCATGCAGTAGAGAGACAAGAAGAAATGGCTTTAAGCTGATAGCGAGTAGGTTTAGATTGGATATTAGGAAGAAGTTTTTTACTGTGGGGGTGGTGAGGCACTGGAACTGGTGTCTCAGAGAAGCAGTGGGTGCCCCATCCCTGGACATTGATGGAAGGCATCTAAAGGTGGCAGTACCTCTTAAGCACTAAATATGTTATTGAATACTTTGTTCAAATATGTTATTGAATACTTTGGCCCAAGTGATTCAGGTGCTCCTAACACTTATGTCTTGTGTTTAAGCCTCTCAGCCCCCTCAGGGTTCCACATTATTTGGTATTTTAGGTTCCAGAGGAAGGTGCTCTTGCCTCTGGAGGCAAAATCAAACACAGGATTGAATTGCCTTTCCTTTTTACAATATGGGACACTTGACAGAGCTACAGAAATCCCATTTGAAAAACGATAGCTGTTGATTTTCTGCTTTTTGAGAATTATTAGTATTTTTTCTATCCTGCAAAACCAGCCATTAAATCAGCAAAATGCCTTGGCATTAGAACCATTTGGAATGTAAAAAATACTGCTTCTTCTTGTTGAGCTGCAAATGTTCAGTTGCAAAGTTAAGGGAAAATCTAAAAGTGTGAATAATGATCTTAATTTGAAAGGCATTTTACAAGTAAACATACTACAATTGTAGCTACAAATCAGATAATTGCTGAACATTTTAAAATCCAGGAGTATAAAATTAAAAACAATAAAATCAAATTTAAATCCAAACAAATAACAGGAGTATTCTAAGTAGAAGGTTCATATTATTGATTTTTTTTTATGGACCATTTCTTTATCTCTAAAACGTCAAATACCACACAGTGATCTCTGCTTGTCTATGTTATAATATTTAAATGAGCATATACTTTAACATAAAGTGGTTTACAGTCAGTTTTTCTATTACTGTATAAGAAATGTATCCATGAAACATAAAAAGGTCAACTACTTCAATGAAATAACTTTAAAAAATAATACAGTTTTACAGCCATACATAAATATATGTATTTTATTATGTCAAAGAATATGAAAGAATATAGCTCAGTGTTAAACTGCAAGTCTTTCAAGGAGGATACATTAGCTTTAAACTGGGATATATGATCATTGAAATACATTATTTCTGCTTTGGACTTTACATTTCCAAGCAAAAGGTTTTTCTTCTCCCTACTTCCCATCTTTTTGCCCCACTCATAAGAGCTCATTAAAGTACTAATATATCTTGTCACTATGTATTTTAGTAATGACTAATTAGATGCTGGGGGCTGTGCTGGCCCCCTGCATTGTGTCCAGCTCAGTGGCCCAGCTCTGCCACGCCAGGACAGCCCAGATGTTCTGACCCCCACTTTGGGAGGGTGCTGGCAGCTGGAATGGGGAGCAAAGCTGAGGTGCAGCCAGAAGGCAGGTGACAGAGAGGGTCTGGAAATATCCCTAGCCGAGATGGGACTTTGACTGAGGGGAACGTGCAAAGAGACAGTGCATAGGTTGATGGATGTGGAACATTCATCAGAACTCCCTGAGAAGGCAGAAGGGAAGGGGGAAGAGACCATAAAATACACTTTGTATATGTATTTGGCCCCTCTGTTTGCCCGTGACAAAGTATGGCTTGGTCTGAGCTGATCCTTAGAGAAGTTCCACATCCCTGGATGAGTTTTGTAACTTCTGACAAGTCTATAGCAGCCCAGATATCTCTCCTGAGCTGCCAGCTAGTTCCTTCTACAGGCTGCCAGCATGTCCCCCTTGACTGTGGGATCCCAGGAATACAGGTTCCCAAAGCATCCGCTGTTCCACAGTTAACTAATATCTCTAGGCCATACCCAACCTAAGTTTTATGCAATTAAAAGGGTAAGCTTATGTCTGAGGAGCAGCTGTTCAGAGTTGGGAGATATAAGTAAGGTAAAAAGCATTCCCATTCCCTACACATCCTTCCTCTGAAGCAATCAATAAGTTTAATTAGAGTGGTTAGGAATGAACTATGAAAGCAGCAAAGTTAGTATCAGATAAATTAGGGAAATATTGGGACAGGAGATATATTTGTGACATTTTTAACAGAAATCTGACGTAGGTAATTGCCAGTGCTGCTTGTTATGAAGGGGAGGGGTGCGTGCATCAGGGCCTCACAGCAGTGGAAGGAAAGTCTATCATAATCCATCCATTTCACATACTGTAACTGCAGTCTCCATAAGTAATTGGAGGGGAGTGTGATAAAACACCCACGCCACCCTGCTTGAAAATTCTGGTGTTCTCTTCCTGATTACCCCTGAAGGCAATGGGTAACGTACAGGTTTGGTATAATGCAGTATGATACAATCCTCCTCTGTGCAAGTCATTGCACTTTGCACGTACACTTCGCTTCTTTCTAGTACAGAAAGAAATTCATTCAAAATAAGCCACATCTCTTCCATTCCCTCTTGCACTGTGCTGGGCTGTGCATCTCAAAAATGCTTAAATACATATTTTTAAGGGGATCCTCTCTCAAATGGTGGGCACGATCCTAAGATGTAGAGGTTCTACAGTAGGGATCATTTATAACTGCATTCATTGCCTTTCTGGAGAAAAAAAAATTAAGAAAACGCTTTAAGTCAGATTTTGTTTGTGGTGGGGCTGTTCATACTTTTGAAGTCATGCATGTTCTTAAGAGATTTTGCTCAGTTTGGGTCAAAGTGATAGAGCTGAGAGAAGCATTAATAGCAAATATCTTGGTGAAAAATGTTGTAGATCTGTTGATACCAGAATGTTTTGTGGACATATCCTTTTAGTTCTTTTGGTGGAGTAAAAAATACCTGAAATTTTGTCTGAGGCACTGAACTTAAAAATTTTATTAGCTGAAACATCTGAACTTCGATTTAAAATTGCTACTTGCATCAATATTTTTTGTATTCAATTGAGACACTTCAAAGCAAAACACCTTGCATTTTGGTGTTTTTTTCCTGAAAGGAAAGAACGGGTTCATTTAGTGCAGAGGAGAGAAAAGATTGGATTATTTAGTCTAAAGGAGAGAACATGATGGAGGACATCTTTCCAAACAGATAAAAGGCTGATGCAGTAAGGAAGGCAATAAATCTGCTCTCCATGTTCAGGGTGGATACAAGAAGAAATAATGGGACTCTAATAGCAGAGGAAAAAAACCCAAAACATCAAGCTAAGTATTAGGAAAAATATTCTACTAGTAAGGCTATAGCTCTTGGAGAATTCTGCCTGACTGGAGATCTCCACCAAACTATCTCAAACCTGGTTTTGAGGTAAAACACCCTCAGGATAACAGAAAGGACTTGTTCTGCCTGAGGGCTGGATAATCTCTGAAATGTCTCCAAGGCTTGGGATTCTCTGATGCTGAGGGCAATTTTTTTTAAAGATAAAGCACTACTAATATGGAAAGAGCCTGGTAAGAGATTGTAGGGGCAGCAAGTAGACTCTCAAAGAGGGTTTCCTTTGGACAGCAGTGGCTTTGGCAGGCTGGTGTGGCTGTCCCCAGGCTTTGCACATGCCTTGCCTGTATGTGGTCTGCATGTTCACAGGCACAGATGGGGCTGGCAGAGGCAAAATATTTCTTTTAATCCTTCTAAGAAATGACAAATTAAGATGTGATTATAGAACTGTTAAAAAGGAATTACCACAGAGGAATTTCCAGATGGTCATGCAGAATTACTATTGAAGAGTGAACAGCAAGGTTGTTATTTATCCAAGTACAGTTCTTTCTTCTCTTTGTTTCAGGTTGGAGAGTCCCATTCTGTCTTCCAGTCGTAATAATTTCTTATTCAGTCCAGCTACAACTACCTTTCTGCCTGCTAGTTCCATTTTCTTGTCCAGTGCTGATAATATTCTTTTAAACCTAATTCCTCAAGAATATAAAATGATGGGCTCAGTTTCTTCCCTACTGTGGAAAATAACATTGAGACTTTTTTGGCTGGTGCTAAGCTTATTTGACTGAGTGTAAGGGATGCTTTGGTACTGTTCTGTGGAGCAGCATGCAGTTCTGCATGATAGGGTATCAGAGCAAATCACTGCTGATAACCTTTTAGGTTAATTGCTGTGCAAAGAGTGCCTTGAATCAACATGTTATGTTTAATCCCAGAACACACTCTGACTATCTCTTTACTGTAACTCTATGGGGCTTCCAATTGCTATTTATGCATGATAGGTGACACTTATTTCAAAGCTACCTAAGTGACTTAGACACAAGAGTTTAACTGTTTTGCAGGAGCTCATCCCTGTAGATAATTCTGGCATAATATACATTGCAAATGTTTCTACGTATTCCAGCTAATGCATAGATAACTCCATACTCCTTTTTCTTATCAAAGCTTCTAAATCCTTATTTGTTCAAGCTACATTTTTTATAAGTCTTTTAAGTGCTGAGCGTTGCATGTGAGTCTCAGAGGTCACCATGAGATCCTGATGGAAATTCTCATCAAACTGGAGGTTTCTGTATTTGATAGAGTGTCCAAATGCTGTGCTTATTCCAGATGGTCCTCTGGGAGATGATCCCAGGATGAAGAGAGATTTCAGCCAAATCAGTGGAAAGATTCTTGTTGTTACTCCTTTGGCTCAGGCCATAGAAACTTCAGAAATCCAAAACCTTGCAGAACACGGGACTTGTGGCTGCTGAGGATTAGGCCGTACGGCAGTTTTACTAAGGGAAATTTCTCCAGGTGTTTCACAGGAACTGGATTCACATTCTTATTGAATTTTGTGGCAAATTACATTTTGTTACTTCTGAAAAAATATACCTTTATGATCTAACCTGGATCAATGCTATTGTGGTCCTGAAAGGCACACTGCTAACATAGCATCAAGTTTCCCTAGGTTAAAATTACACAGCGTAACAAAATAATGTACTAAAAAGTAGGGCTGAGCAGGCTCTTGTTCACAAATTCACTGACCAGTCATGTGACAAGAGAAACTCTGGTAGCTTGCTCAATATATCTTCACTATTCACATATTCACACTGCTTGTGTTCAGTTTCCTTTTTCATTAGGTCTTGCACTTCCAAATCACAACATTTTTCACAACCAACTATTTAAGTATTCTTGCCATGGCAGATTGCAAGGGAAGGCAGCTTCTGTTTCTCTTTTAATCTCTTACCCAAGAAATTGTGCCTCTGCAATGCTCTTTCATTTATTACTGTATCACTCACAGCTTCCTTTTTTGTTGTCTCACACCTCCTTGTCTGCAGTATTCCATCCATAGTAATCAAGGGTGTGACTGAATTTACATCACCTTGTAATGCGGGCACACACCCTGTTCATCTCAGAAAAATGGTCTGTGTACACAACATGCAGGTAGCTCAGCTGTAGTAAAAACCAAAGAAAATGCTGTTTTCTTACATTGCAGTCAGCTAGAAGCTATTATAAAAATTTCCACTATTGACATCAAAATAAATCTTGGCTTCCAGATAAAGCAGTATAAGTTTTCTTTGCGGGTTCATACAGTAGCTCACAATTTACATCTTATATACAGAATCTGTGGAAGGAATGTGTATTAACTGTTTTATCAAAATGTTGATTTTTGCTTTGTAGCCTGTGAGGCTTTCCATTGCTTCTTTATTGCTTTCAGGGCTGGTAGTGTGCTCACAGTGAGGACTGCTAAAAGTTATTTTTCCCTAATCCTTCTCCATCACATGCTTGGACCTAGAGTCTAAGCCTAGATAGACTTTAAACTTAGCCTTAAGCACTCATGAAAGAAACTTACTGCAAATATCACAGTGGCCTCTGTAGCTTCTTTGTTTATTATTTAAATTTTTATGGGTTTTTGGAGGGGATTTAAACAAATCATTTGAAGTCATAAAATGCACATCTGTGAAAGAAGTCATATGGCTCAAAATACAATGTAGACACAGGAGTAAACAGCTCTGACAATGAAGTGCCCTCAACTACCCTTGCAATGTAGAACGACTAACCTGCTAAAATCACACTTATCAGTTCACACAAATGAGCAGATAGGTTTCAGTAAAATGCAGGGCTTTTCTGATAAATTGCAACTATTTCCATGGAAATGTTAAAGATTTTGCTACTTGGGCTATTTCTGTGGATCTGTTGTGTCACTGCTACATACTCTCTTCAAGTTGCACTTGTTTGAAAGATTGTACTGGCTGGAAATCATGATTCCTAGTTTGAGGAAAGTTCTTGTAGAGAACCTTTGCTGATCCTGATCACACCTTGGTATGATACAGCTCTTTTAGTAAACTTAGATCTTAGACTTGCTTGCCAAGTTTAGGCCAGGGTGGAGGATTATCCCATAAAGGATAGGTTTGCATTCTAATCTAATGAGAAGAAGGAAAAGATTAGAGGGTGGCATTTGCTGGTAAATTAGGAATATCCTTCATTTGTGCTCCTTGTACTGCAGTTTGCCTGTCGGGCTGCTTTAGCTGCTGCTATACCACAGAGCTTTGCTGTCCACATTCCGGTTTTATGACTACTCTGACTCTCCTGTGATGAGACTTAATACACGTTAACCTTCTTGGGAGGGAAAAGATCATGCTCAGGTATCTGGGTTCCTCGTTACATAATGCCTCTAAGCTCAGCTTTACAGAGGCAGGAATGACCATGAATTAGTGCTAAATGAAACAAGGAAGAGAGGAAAGACAAGTGTTTTTCGTGTATGGATATGTCTTCCAGGGAATGACCTACGGAGAAACTGTGCAGTGAAAGGAGTATTTGATAATGGCTAACACTCAGTGAGCAGTCAAATCCAATGAAGACGTGCCTTAGAAATCAGCTGTGCTACGTGAAAGAGAGATGCAGAAAATTACCAGTGCATTCCTCAATATAATAAATGCTTTTTAACAGAATAGGCAGAAGATGATGCTGCACAAGGATGTATCTTTCATAGCTTTAGTTTTATAATGAGACCACAGCTACTGCCTTTTGTCATGAGCAAAAAAAAGTGCTTTCTTTGAACATAAGTGCTAGTAGTTGCATAATATGAAACTTAGTGATGCATATAATGGTAACATTGGGCCGTCTGAGCACAATGTACGCTTTAAAATTAATCTCTGCACAGATCAGCAAGCACATGCAGATTCTCCCATGTTGACAAGAGCAGTGCACTTCTTTAGGAGAAGCCAAACTTTCAAAGCCTGGCAGCTGGAGTTTGCAAGCTTGTTGTTCTGTTATTAACTCTGTAAGCCTCAGGGAAGGGGTAATGGATGAGATGATCCCAAGAGGTCCGTCCCAGACCTACTTTGTTTGGTTTCATGGTTCCTAACCGAGCAAGCAATAAGCACAAGTGTTCTCTGAAATGAGCAGAGGGAAAGAGATGTGTATTAGTTATGCAAGATACTCCATTCAGTTCAAAGCTGTGTAGTCCATTCCAGAGTTCAGCAAAGAACAGGTGCAAGGAGCCACAGCCACAAGGACGGTGCTCGGAGGGACCCTGCGACCCCCGGTGATGCTGAATGTACTTTGACAAAAACCATGAGAGACTGTAAAGAATTGATTTCAGGGGAGTGAGTTTGGGCAGGACAAGATTGTTAGGGAGAACCTCTCCCAAGAGACCTGAAATAAGCAGACCTTGCCAACATTACTCATCAAAATCTCATTTATTTTCAGTAAGAAAAAGTGGCATTTTACAGTGGTATCGAAGTCACTCAGCCTATATTGTAAATACCAGTGACTTGAATCTCAATGGCAGAAGCATACTGGGTTTCCCTGTTGCTGACTTGTGTGCTGTGATCCTTTGGGAAGTGTGGGTCTGGGAGGAGAGGTCAAGCTCCCACTCAGGGCAAGGCCAGCACTGCATCCAACCATGTTTGCTTGGAGCTTTGTCCACTTGGGAGTTGAAAGCCCCCGAGGTCTGAGATTCCTGGGCTTACCTGTGGGCCCAGTGAGTACAATTCAATTCAATCCATTATCTGCTCTCAGGACTGGGGTTGCCAGAGATTAACCAAGCCTGGCTACAGACTCTAGCTGTCTCTCACCTCTTTGCAGACCTTTTGGTGCTCCTTTTAGTCATCTTCAACCACCCCTTGCAGCTTGCATTGGAGAGATTTTCTTGCATATTTGGTGGTTTCAAATAAAAGCTCCCTTTCTTTTACCTCTTTTTATGGAAAAAGAAGGACACATTTTTTAGAATAAAATCTGTCCCAGTCTTTTTGCAGTCCTTTGACTACAACAATGCATTTCTGTGTTTCTCCCTTTGCCTTCTTCCAACAAATCAAGCAAGCCTTCAGTTCAAATTTTAAATGGAACCAAGATGATTTGTAGGGATTCTGTTATGCATTGTAGAATATTTGTATATTTATGAGCTCAGGTCAGAATTTTCCTTGTGTCTAGAAGAATCAGCTATCTTTCCCCATCAGCTTTCAGGGGCTTTCAGGCATACATGAAAATACTCTGAGTGATTTAGGTACCTCCTGAAAGTCATTCAGACAGAGGACCTATTGCACTTTTAAAAATATGACTTTGTTCAATGTGTTAAAAATCCCAGCTGCGACAGCTGTGGTGATAAGGTGTTAAGTTGAACTCTGTCTTTTTGTAAAACAGCATCATTTTTCTCTGTCTTCTGGCAGATATGCAATCCAGAAAAACAAGTCATTAAAAGATTCATTTGTAAGGATAAACAGAATTGATGAATAAAGCTGTTTTTTGAAACTAGGCTGAAAAAGTATCTTTTTCTTGAGAGATGATGATAGATTTCAAAGCTCAGTCCGTGCTACCTAATGCCTACACCACAATTCTTTCCCCAATTAGCTGTTTGTAAGGCAGTGCCATCTTCCACTTGTCACATTATAGACTTTATTCAAATGAAATACCTGAAAGAAAAACCTCCAACCTGTCCAGTACTACGGAGCAGAATTCTATTATGTAAATCTACTTCCATATTTTGGGAACAAATGATAGGCAGGACATGAAATGGAAAAATAAATTATACGCACACAAGTAAAAGATCAGTCAGGCAATGTACTGAGGTATCATTAGGGCTGATGAATCACTATTATCATTATAAAAATAACATATAATGCTTCAAATCCTGCATCGTGGTTGACTTCTTTGCTGATGAATATTTATGCAGTTTATTTTGTTTCTTTGTGTGTCTAAGAGATGCCAAGCTAAGTTCAATAGACAAATTGCATCTCTGTGAACTGTCACAGCCTTGTCCTTGTTTTTTCTAGCAAACTGAAGTTAAATAGCAAAATAGAATAAACAAACAGAGGTCAGAACCTCCATCTCCCTACAAGAGTCAATCAACTGATAAATAATCTGTGGAAGAATTCAGTTCAGATCAAAGAAGGAATGAAATTTAAATCTTCTTTATTTGAAACGAACCCTTGTGTATCTGCACTCTAAGGATCATAAGTTACCGAACCAATGTGTGTGTCATAACCTAATTAACCATGTACTTCTACTAAATTTCTCAATATTCCTTGTGTCTGTGCTCCTTACTTTCAGTGCAGGATGGGAGAATTGTTATAAGCGTGGGGGGTTTATTAGCAAATAAGGCTTATAAACAAATAAAAAAATTACAAGGAGGAAAACAAAGATGGCTAGATAACGATGTTTGGAGACACAAAATCTGAGGTCAACAACATTTATAATCTTTTCCAATTGGTAATAAATCAGTTCAATTAACTCAGTGTCTTAGCATAATCTTGTTCACAAAAAAACCTATTTTAGCACAGTAGTTTTTATGGCAGGTGAATTTTTGTTGTTTTTCTTTTTTTCTTTTTTCTTTTTTTTTTTTTTTGGTGCCTCCAGATGTACAATCCTATTGATTTGCTTTGCAAGCTTTCTGTAGAAGGTAGAATCAATGGAGCACTGTCACCTAAACAACTCTGAAGTAGAATTTATAGATTTGGGGAAATTACTTAATTGCTGGAATGATGCTCACAGCTAAGCCTGCCCACTTACACTTGTGCAACTACTGTGCATTATCCAAGTCCCAGGCATCAAATATATAACAGTATATACAAGTAACTGGAAAATAATGTAAATACTTCTGGAATGTCATCACTTTTGTGAGGCATTACACAGAATTTAACTGATGCTCACACACGGATACCATGTCTGAGTTTTGTCCTTACTTCTGCCTGGAACAGCCTTGAGTCTCTTGACATCTCCTAAGATGCACGAGGCTTCCCACAGCTAACTTTGGCTACATGAAAGCAGAGTTTGCTATTTAAAAACCATATCAGTCAGAATTAGGTAAAGTATTTGTGGCTGTGCTCACACAGCCGGAGAGAAATTTTAGAGATAATAATTAGGTCTCTGAAGAAAGTATGTAAACAATAGCTATGTTTAGAGTCAGTGTCCTTGGATTGCGTTAATGTTGAAGCCACCAATAGAGTCAGATAAATTACCATAAGACCAATCAGCTTAATAGCAACAAACTGTAATATAAAAACCGTGTGTTCAAAATAAAGATACTCATATTGCCGCAAAAACGAGTCGGATGAATTAGTCTCCCTCCCTAGCTCAACTACGACAAGTATTTTCTCCTCTCTCAGTGCCTACTATTTCTTTCTGTCTTCATGTGGAAAGTTTCTCCTTGCAAAAGCAGCACGTGGGGTTTGGTAGTGATTCAAAGGGCTAAAGAGATACATGCCTTCCAAGAAGCAAATAGCTCAGCATCACTTCACTAAGTGACACACTTGCAAAGACCACGGGTCTACTTTGATAAGTAGAAACTCATGCAAAAGTTGATTGTTCCTCATCAGCTTGATTGTTGCAGTGCCCATCAGTACAAGTCCCACGAGTCACTGTGATTGCTTACAGCCCAACCTCTTCTCCAAGGTCTTGTAGTCCCTCTGTTCCAACTTCTTCAGTAGGTGAACTTGCTGATATTTAAAAATGACAAGACTGCAACCAAGCAGTGAGCATGTTTGCGGGGGACAGGGGGATTGCTTGTTTGTTTGCTTTGTTTGGGTTTTTTTACATCTGTTTTGTTTTGCCTGGAAATGCAGCACTCTACATCTTTTGGGCAGCTTTGTCCAGGAAATTTTTTATATCTTCACAGAAATTATCACCTGCCATACCTAGCTATACAGAAGGTACTGAGCCTTATTCTGATCACCTCCTACTTCTGTGCTTGGCTGCTGCCAGGATGTTTTCCAGTGATGCCTTTGCCAAGGGACCCAACAATGTGTAACACAACACCATTTGGTAGCGCCTCTGACTCAGGAAGAAAATATTAGGTCTGGAATCAGAGGAGTGTTATTTATGAGGAAATTTTTTATGTGACTGCATGATACTGTCTTTAGCCAGTAGCTCTTCAAGTGGCAAGGTAAAGTCATTTGATTCACTTGCTTGACCAGTTTCTAATTGGATATAATGAAGCAATGTGAGATGGCTGTACACACTCCCTCCAGCACCACTCAATTATTCCTTGCATCTCTGTGATGAGATCAGCAGCACAATTTCGTACATGCCGAGCTCTCCGTGCAGCAGACAGTCCCACACAGCTAATGAGGCTTTACTGCTAAAGCTTCACATTTTTATTCACTTGTCCTTAGGTTTAAACTTCATATTCACATTCCCCTCTGCAAGTACCACATGAGTATATCAGCTTCTTAATGCAAAACAAATACACAAGCTGGTGGTGTGCATTACATATGTATACCTTTTGCTAAAAATCAGCTGTGCATTAAATGGATGGTATTTCTATTTAAAACAGCCAGCATGGTCTGAACAGATACACTGTGAGCTGGTTGCCTAGGCAACAAAATTCCTCAAATTGGAGGGGTCTGTAACAGAAGATGTTTATCTAGCTTTAATTTTGGGGCCTGGTTTCTAAAAATCTTAATTGACTCCTTTCAAATGTATTTTATCTAGTGATAATGCTACATTTCAAGCAACAACTAGGACAGATTCATCTGCTGTATCTCTGCTACAAATTATAGATATAAAGCACATAAAATAGAGAAAAGGTTAAAGGGTAACTTATTTCACAGTTTGGCAATTGTTTAGCTGCTTGAGCCTTGCCTCTTGGCTGCTAGGTTCACTGTATATTTGTTTATTGACTTCATTCATATAAAGCATCAAAAATTATTTTTGTCAATTTGACTGCAACTGGGCTGTCAGATACCGAAAGGCTTGACCTTGTTTTTACTAAGTTCTGTATTTTCTATAATGTTTTCTGTAAGTCTCCCTGCAGCACGTTTCTCTCTCCACATAACTCAGCACCATGGATAGAGGTTCTCCCTAATCCTGGAAATTATGTTGGACCTATTATTGAGGTATTGTAGACATTTTTGGTTTGCTTCACTGGTTATTTTGCTCTCAGTAGAGTATGACTGCAGCCCCCCTTAATGACCCCTATCCCCCAGATGGATGTGGAAGTAGGGTTGCGTGTTAGCATGGCTTTGCAGCAAGGCTTTTACGGCTCGATGCTCCCTCTCTGGGAACTGTGGCTCCATGACAGGGCAGCAGTGCCACTCCCAGGGCTTGAATCAGTGTCTTAGGGGCTACACCAGACTCTGCTGTGAAGGGGGACACTGCAGGGCACAACTGTTCCATCAGTGTGAAGGTGGGGGTGGCTGTACATCTGAGGGGATGCTGCAACACCATGTTGGGGAGAACCATTTCAGGTATTCCAGCATCGCTGTCCTGGGAGTTCAGCACCCATAGCTGGAGAGAAAATCCCAAAATGCTTATCTCCCATTAGTTATTACTTAACTGAGGAGATAGTCTAAAATATTCAGTGTTAGGTAAGTTCTCTTGTTCTTACAGCATTAGAGGCCTCTGAAAAGCCAAGCAGTCCTGGCAGCATGGGCAGATCCTGCAGGTCTGTGGCAGCTGACAAATTGCTTTCAGAGGAGACTGTGTGTGCAAAGTTGTCTCCACTCAGGATCTCTTGGGAACCAAGTTTTCTGGCTTTCCAGGGACATTGAAAGGAATTAAAATTAATAGAAAGTGAGCATTCAGATTTCTTAAGAAGTTTCAAAAGCAAAGGCTTAATGTTTCTGTAGGTGGTTTTTTTGAAAGTGCTTGAGAGATTTGAGAGCATGAGGCTCCCTGCAAGGCAGCAGGACTGCACTCCTCAATCCCTTTAGGAAGAGGATTGTGGGCTGCTTACCCAAAGACAGGTAGAAAATATCTCCCTGAACAAAAAGTTGAGAATTCTCCACCTTGTGTTTCCTCTCTGCTCACCTGGATTATACTGATCTGGACTGAAAGCAAATGTAGGACTGGGAATCAATCACACGTAAGTTACTTCTGCTGTCCGAATTTAGGTGTTTCTGAGTCCTTGTCTAGAGCTGTGGTTTAGGGGAAGGCATGTGCAGTTTTGTGAATTGTAAGTTTGGGAGGAAAGAATTTGGTATGCATGTGGTCTGAACAGCAGAAACCTTGCACAGATTATGGTGATATTTCTTTTGTTTTGCCTTCTCCTCCAAAATTAAATCTCTAATTAAATTAATTAAATACCAAATTAATACTGATATCCCCACTGTAGATTGAAATTTCTCAGCACTTTGTTTCTAGAGCAGATATTTTTGCTTTTCAGCACTGTTTTCCACAGATGTTTTTAAAAACCTTTGCTAAGTGTATCTTGAATACAACACATGGAAACAGTCATGTGCGCTTGTGCTTGTGTATTCACAAAATAGAAATTAAACTGATTTGAGAAAATCTGGTAAAAACGAACCTGTCAGATATACCAAAGTTTCAGTGCAAAATGCAGGCAGCAAAATGTTTTCTGCTCAACTGAGTTTGCCTCATCCTCTTCTTGCTGAGCACTTGTTTGCTCCCTCTCCTGAGGACAAGATCTTTCTCAGTTTCATTAGGCTTCTCTAAAAATCAGACAACATTGTTTGCTGTTCTCTGCAGACAGATTTTGGCCTTTAAACGCTCAGTCTTGATGTATGATTATGAAAGTACTACTAAATATTGTGATTCTGGTTTTTTTATTCTTAATTGTCCATCAGTTTTTAGTACATTAAAATCTCAGTGGTTTAGACAAGAGAGAGATGTCAGATTCAGCTCCAAGGAACTGCCATGATAGCAGCCTAAGACCACTCAGTGACTCAAAATAAGATGCTTTGTTCCCAAACCTTCTTTTGTATGTAGCTCTGGACATTTATTGTGATAAGTTCAGCTTAGACAGATGTGTTTGCAGGTCCTGTCTTGTTCTTATAGTAAACAGGAGAGATGGAAAAATGTATAACTAATTGCCAGTGGGGTAATGAATTCCCTCATACTTTGACAGAGCCTCTTAGTTAAGTTGTGATCCTGTGGGTGGTTTAACTAATTCTGCTTGGAAAAGAGTAGCCACACACCAGAAGAGTAGAGACCCATGCCATGCTTCTTAGCATTAAAAAGAAAAGCTCTGGTTTATTTTGATACAAAATAAACACAAAATATAAAGCCTTAGTCAACTAAAATATTTTAGAGCAAATTTCCTATTTTTAAAAAATTATTATTACTATTTCTTTGGTGTTTGACTGAGATTTTAAGATGTTTTAAAGATAACAATGAACATTTGGAAAGGAACAGTTATTTGGAAGCGAATTACAGAAGTACTCGTTTAAAGAAAACAAGTAAAGCCAAGAAAACAAGAAAAAAAAAGAACAAAACAAGAACAACAAAAACTCAAAAAGAAAACCAGAAAAAAAAACAAAAAAAAAAAAAAAAACAAACCCAAGCCAACATATCAACCTGAGATAGCTAGATTGTTGCCATCCTGTACCTTGTTCCTTCCCTAGACCTTCACTGACACGAGGAGAAAAAGAAGACTGAAAGGTTATTTTTCAAAAAAAAAAAAATACTGTAGTATTACCAGATGACCATTTTTTTCTCCCAAAGCATTCTTTGATAAAAAAAATTCTTTACTTTGTGCTTGTCTAAGAGCATGTGACATTCATCTGAATTGCAGGTGAGCTCACAGAGGACTACAGATCTTCTGCTATCAGCAAAAAACAGCTTTTGAGTTAGCTCTGCACTGGAATACCTAAAATCCTCTTCAACTGAAGGCAGTAGCAGCACAGTCCTTTATGAGAAAAACAAACAAACTGAAACCAATCTGTGGGGCATTTATTAAATCACATAGCCAGAATTCATGTATAGAGTATTTTAAGTCAGTAAAATCTGCTTGTGGGAAATACATTTGGGAGCAAAAGGACTTAGGATTTCTCAGTGTCATTTTACTTTGCTCTAATTTTCAAGTTAAATTTGGAATAGCTTAATACTTTTTCTGAAATGTGGTAGGGCACAGAATCTAATAACTGGAGAATGGCACAAAACCTAGGATTGGAGGCAAGAAGCACGTAGAGGTGACTTCTGAACCCTTGCTCCTTCCATGGCTCATCTTAACCAGTGTGATATATGCTTATTTGCTCTTAATAGCAGTGGAAGTGGAAAATGCTAATGGTGCTCCTTTCTTATTTTTATTTTTTTGTCTCTGGTGAGAGGAAATTTATGTCGATCCATCATTTGGCAGTACTGGATGGTTCTATTGAAATCACAGCTGGCTGGCCTTTTCCTGCAGTAGCAGAAAGACCAGTCTAGCTATCACATTATTGTTTTGTGTCTCCTGCTGGTATTCCCTGTCTCAGGACCCACATCATCCACTGTGGTTCAGCGGGTTAGTCATCTCCATCTCATCTCCATGCTGGCTGAAGTGCAGACCCAGACACAAAAGGCCCAAACAAGGTCCTGTCTTCCAACTTCATTTCTGGTGTCTGCTGCCATTGGTTTGACAGAGTACCTCTGTTTTTTTAGCCTGATACTGAAAACATTCCCTTACAAAGTCCCAGTGGCATGCTCAGCACCCTCCACAGCTGTTAAGGTAGTGCAGTGATGGAAGGCAGAGCTTCTATATACAGACACCCCCCTCCTTCTTTTGCAGTCAGATTTTCCCACTCCTTTTTCCACAACCCAAATCATCCAACAGGCTGACAGCCTGACAACAGGTCATATTGAATCCCGGAAAACACCTTATTTCACTTCATAACTTTAGAGGACTAAGACATTTCTTGAGAGTTTTAAGAAAGATACCTACAAGCTGGTGGCCTGCAGTGGTCCCAGCACAGCAAAAAAAGGAAACAAGAAGTTTGTCCTGCAGATTTGGTGACTTGAAGGAATATGAATGTCAAGAAGTTTTGTAAATTTATGCAGGAATCCCTTCAATCATCTGCAAAATAACCTGCAGAACAGCTTAGAAATAATTTCTTATGTTAAATATTTATCCTGTAGTGATTGCCTGAGGAGGAACCACTTCACAAACTTTATGGTCAACATAAAGTTAGGCTGGCTGACTAGAGAAGGGTCTTTTCAACTTCCACGTGTAGCCAGTTCAGAGAAATTTTTTCTGTTCACCTGAATGGGAAAAATACATTTGAAGCCCATTTGTACAAAGGGAAATAGCTGTATTTCAGGCAGGTAAATCACAGTTAATGCTCTTCGAGGGATTCTGCATTGGGAAGCCTTACTGAAGGCAGCTAGGTCTTGGAATATTTGCAGTGTTGATCTGTTTTCTGAAGAGTCAAACCTACTTCTTGCATTTCAGGGATTTTCAGATGTTTGTTCTGTATTTCTTTAAGTTGCCTGAGTCCTGTAAGGGCTTAGGTCGCTCCATCCTGCTCACCAGGATAGGGCACAGGGGTTTATGACCTCGTATGCCCCAGTGGTATCTTTCTTTGTTATATTTTTTGCTTTCTTTCCCCATTTCTATGGCAACTTTTGACAATGTCCCCTCTATTATGCAGTTCAGCATAACTTTAAAAAAAAATCTGTTAAATTTTCAACAAGGTCAGATGTCAGGCTTTTTAGAATGAGATTGAACATTTGGCTGGCAAACGTCATCTTGGCAAAGCAGAGAAAAATTCCTTTGTGGGGAAGCTTTTTTCTAAAATGTACAATACGTCCTATGATTGTGGGTGATAATGTCTCTGCACTGCATCCCCAGCCTGAAGTAAAGGCAGGGTGACAGCAGCAGAAAAAAATCAGCCACCAGTCTGGACTACCTGTATCTTTTTAGGCAATTGCATGCGCTTCTCTTATTTTGCTGCTCCATGGGTTTCTCTGCAGGGACAAAGCACTCTAGTGGACTTGTCCTCCTGGTGCCACAACAAAGGGACAGTTTAGAGGGAGGCTTTCCTTCTCATCTTGCTTTATTTAATTAGAAAAATCCAGAGCTACCAAGCTGCCCTCGTCTTTGCTTACTAATAACACCTGAATCCTGCACAGAAAAATGTGGTAGTAAAAGACAGTATCCACAGGGCCCATCCACATGCCCATCTGTTCCCCAGCAATTATGGTATCTGTGGTGAGCCACCCAGACAGTCACTGCACAGCTGTGAATTACAGTATTTTAGAAAAAGTCTTGTAAGGATTGCTGCTGTGGTAGTCAGTTCTTCTCCACCACCTTAAGAAAAGCAGAAGTTGTCAGACATTATATTCAAAAGCTGAACTCCTCAATGCAGGACTAAAATACTCATGGGGGGTCTTCCAAAACTCTGGTCTGACTAGTTTTGCCTCTCTGGAAATGAGACGGGGCTCTGACCTTGTATTTGCAGTCAGGAAAGAATTAAAGAAGCCCTTCCTGTACACCAAGCCTGCAAATGAGATCAAGGGGAGTTCAGAGATCAGATCTTAGCAGGAGTTTGGGGAAGAGCAAACAACAGGTTTTTTAAAAAATTCAGATATGTAGAATGAAGATCAGCAGTTTAAGATACCATGTTTATCACTGAAACACTCAATTTATTTTTGTCTTCTGCCCTAGGAAATGACAGTGTTCCAAATGATGGGCAGGCCAACGAACCCACCTTGGAACCAGTGGCTTCCCTCAGATGAATGGAGGGACGCACATGTGCATGGTTTACACCTCATAGTACCGACAGGTGAGTGATGGGCCAGGATCTAGACCATGCCTCCCCAGGGGCAGGAGCCAAGGTCTGTGCCTGGGGCATTCTTGCCAAGACACAGCAACACGTGCCCCCAGCTGGCCCCTGTGAGCCGTGAGGAGCAGAGGGGTTGCACTGGGGCAGGTGCTGCCTTTGCACCTGTGATGGAATTGGCAGGGAGATGGAAATGCAGGAGGCGTTATTTTGAAGCAGTCCCTCCCTCTGTTGCTTTGAGGGAAGCAGAGCAGCTGTCAGGAGGAATATCCCTATTCCATATGGCTGTTCCATATAAATATAGCACTGTAAACAAAGACCTGCCTGGGAATTAATCCCAGGGTGACTAAAAATATATGGGCATGGTTTTGCTGGCTCTTCTACCACTCAAAGAAGTGAGTAATAAAGGCTGGATTATCTCTTTTAAAGAGATTCATTTATATTTTGCATTGAAGCATTCATGTTAATGTAAAAAATAAACCTCCCCTTTTAAAATCACAACCATATTCTGTTGCTTCTAGAGGAAGTTTGTGTTTGTGTCAGTGCTTTGAAATTAATTTTATATTCAAATAACCTCTTCCTCACTTAGGAACTCTTGAATTTTTGAAAACTATAGGGAACTAAAGGGTATTGGCAAGTCCATTTCTTCAAAACAGTCCCAGGTGCTGATTTGAAAGTATTTAGGAAGTGGTTTGATAATCCCTCTACTGAGCTACTTTATAACTTTGGACTCTAAAATACTTCCCTGACTCTGGCCTAAATCGCTTCAAAAACAGAATTCAGACACTGAAGTCATTAGGAGAAAAAATTGTACCAGTAACGCATAAGTCCTTCTGAGAGTACAACTCAGTATCTTTGGCAGCAAGTCCAGAGATCCCACTTGTCAGACAAGAAAGCAAGTTTTCCTAGCAAGAAAATCCCCTCAGCTTTGAGAATTAAACTGCCATGATACCCTACAAAGTCATATGCTCATTGTAGCAGCCTGTCATCAAAGTTCAACACCTTGTTCTGGTCTCTCACACCAGAAAGCAGTCGCCTTCATAAACCAGAAGACACAGGCATCTCTCCAGAAAGAGTAAAGCATGGCAAATTCCTTCTGTGTCATATTTCATACAGCAAAACCAATAAAGAGTTTTAAACTGGTTCACAAAAAAAAAAAAACAGAAGCAAAAATAATTGGTATAGACAAGTTAGATGACCTACCTAATTACACAGTAAATTGGTAATGCCTTTGTATGCACACAAGGGAGAGGAGTTAAATATAGATCCTGATTTGTATTCTTCAATGTGGGAGTGTGGTTGGTTATTTTTTTGCAGGAGAAGGGGAAATCACAGAGTTGGACCACTACAAACATCACTTTGTGACTCTACATATGCCCTGCACTAGGTAATACCTAGCAATAATTTAGACCCCCATTTTGCCTAAACCTGGATGCCTACTGTCACAGGGCTGCAGCTGGGCAATATGACCTGTGGGAGGCAACTGTTCTTCTGGAGCGGTAGCCCACTGCCTGTCTGGGCAGGAACATTTCTACCCTTGGTCTGCAGTCTCCCTAAGGGGTTAGATCATTGAATCATACAATATCCTAAGTTGGAAGGGACCCATCAAGATCATCAAGTCCAGCTCCTGGCCCTGTCTAGAACCATCCCCAAGAGTCACACCATATGCCTGAGCGATTGCCCAAATGCTTCTTGAGCTCTGTCAGGGTTGGTGCTGTGACCACTTCCCTGGGGGATCTGTTGTAGTGCCCAAACACCCTATAGGTGAAAAATCTTTTCCTAATACCCAGCCTAAACCTCCCCTGACAGAACTGCAGGCCATTCCCTCGGGTCCTGTCACTGCTCACCAGAGTGAAGAGATCAGTGCCTCCCCCTCCTCTTCCCCTCATGAGGGAGTTGTAATCTTCAGTGGGGTTTTTCAGCACCTGCAATTACATGATCCCCATTTACCCCAGAGACAGTGCAAGAAGTGCAAAGTGTGCACCAATCCTAACTGTGCTGTGAGCCAGGTCCTCACTTCTGTCGTGCATGGGGTGATTCTCTCCTTTGTTTGACCAGTTGATTTGGTATGATTGTCTTTTCATTGTGGCAGGCACCTCACTGCAGAACAACTTTCCAAACTGGGAATGGAAATGGCATGTTCCATATTGAGGCTTAGGGTCACCACTTCTTTCTGCCCCATCTTCCTTGGTTTGGGAGCAGTCCTTTATACTAAAAGCTGTGACAAAATCTTGTGGATGCTATATTTTTGCTGTCTCTGCCAGTAGCACTGCTCTAGCAGACAGAGATCCCATTTCTTCTTCTTATGAACCTTTTCAGAGAGAGGAGAGGGTATTGATTTTCCTGGATTTTCTTGAAGCTTCAGTCAGCTTTCAGCAGGTGTGACACCCAGGCAAAGTACGCTCTGCTTCCCTCTTGGCTGCCAAGATCCTCATTCTGCAGCCTTCCAGTCCACTTGGTGTGCTCCCAGTGAAAGTAGCTGCTTGTAGGACTGTACTTGGCAACTCTTCACCAGCCTCTTGCCTTACTGCTACTTCCTAGAGCATTTTGGTGGGGCACAATTTTGCTGAGATTATCTCCTCCAGTAGTGCTAGAGGCACCAAAAAAGATGTTCAGGTTTTGAAGAATGACATCAGTAACTTTGGACATCTTTGACAAGATATCTACTGAGATTTTGGGGGGAGGGAAGAAATAGCTAAGCCTAATTAGAGCAAATATTTAAGAAATAAGGTTCTGACTAACTCCTTTCCCTTTTTTTTTAAGGGTATTATTTTAAGGTAATAAAAATAAGAACAGATATCTTGCTGGTAGTTTGGCCCAAGAAAGGTCTACTATGAATACAGGGTGATGGATGTGTTTCACAGAACGAATATCAAACACCTTCATGTGTTTGATAGAGTGACTAGATAGAATTTTGACTACTTCTTGAAGTTGAAATACTGATCCTAAATATGCTTGAGAGTAGGCAGAATTTGACTGACTACAGCCCAAGTGACAGGAGAATTGGGAAGGCCATGTAATTTCAGCCAAAAGATGTTAGTCTTACTGCTTCATACATTTTAACCTCAACTCAAATTTTAGTTTTTTGAGATCCTCAAAGCAAAATATGGGAAGAGGTCACCATAAACTTATCTGCAGCTTGACAGGAGATGTCTATGCTCACCACTCCTTCTTCTTAACCTTCCTGGGAAGCCAATGTTCATCTTTCAGTTAATGGTTTTGTTTTACCAAGAAAGAAACCTGGATCAGTAGCACTCATGGGACTGCCAAATGAAAATGGAATTCAAAAATGCTGACAGTTGCTCTAATAACCAGCATTCTGCTTTGAAATATTCTTGACACTTCCTTTTCAAATTAACTTGAGAAACATTTTTATATGCAGAAGTCTTAAGGAGGTTTTCCTGACCCTGGAAGCTTGAAGATTGTATTTTGTATGCAGAAAGCTGAAGGGAGCTCTTGAGAAAAGAGCCTACAGAAATTCTCATTTTTAGTACTTTGACTATATCCAAAATAGGCATTATGTAGATTAAGATTTTTTTGTTTGTTTTCATTGGTTTTGTTGCAGTTTCCTTACAGTTCATCCACGCTCCAAAAAGCAATTGGTTGAGACTCAGGAGGAAGTCCTGCTTCTTTTCATGTTTGTCAGGACTACACGACAAACAAAGGTGGTCTTGACCCTGGCATGAGAAAGCTTGAATTATATGGGAATTTTGGTCTGCATCAGGCCTTCCTATTTGAGTTTCTGGGCTGCTGGGGATTCAGTGTATCCAATACTCCTTAAGTGGAAGGTTTTAACTTAATGTTTTCTAACCTGTGACCTGTGCCAACCATACTCAAGTTCCTCCAACTATATCATTCTGACTTTAGGCTTACAAACCAGACCTGAACGCTGTTAAAGGGATCTTTGTAAGCTGAAAGTCAAGTACTTAGGCTTTTGTAAAGCACTCTAGTTTCATCAGGCCCTGCCCAATCTCCCTGCTGGTTTCTCTCACCCACAGGGCAGATGTTACTCCCCATTTACAGCAGGCTGCAGGGCCACAGGCGACAGCTGTGGAGCTGAGAGGCCCGAGCACGACACGCTCTTGGGAGGTTATTGTGCCTTGCTCCTGACAGACTGCACAGACCAACATTTTGGCACAGTGGGTAACCCAGAGTAACATGTTTTATCCCCAGGGGTGCAGTGCTGGCTGTTCCCCTTCTGTTCACAGATTCCCACTGGTTCAGTCACTGCTGGAGTCTCTTCTCTACCCACACAGGTACGGTGTGGGTGGCAAATTCAAACAGATCCTACTGCAAAGATGACACGCTACGTATTTTAGTGACTGTGTTGCTCAAAGGATGGGAAAATAACAGGCAGCATGAAGAAAAGGAACAGAATAATTTCATATTTTTACAATCTCTTCGTTAGTCATTTCATAACACTTTTCCATAAAGTTACATGCCCACATACTACACATTCAGGTTTTTTGACATCTCTAATTGAGGAATTTCTTCTGTCTGCCAAGTACTGCTTTTAATCTGGTTTTACGTACTCCTTTTACCTATTTAAGGACCACTAATTTCTGTAATATTTTTCTGAAAGCCATGAAAGTATAGTTCTCACTTCTGAAATTGCAAAGATAGCTTAATGATAACAAATTATACTTTACCAGATTGCATGTGGGAAACATTTGGCCTTAATTGAATTACTTGTTTCTTCCAACTCAAGTATCATTTGCCAATATATATAATTATATCTAGAGAAACTTACATACATTCTTTACAAATTGCACATAAATATACTTATGATCAGGTAATTTTGATCGTATTTAACAGTGGGCAGAAAACAGTTTCTCTTTTGTGGACTTTAAGACACCCTTGAATTTATACTTTATTTTCTTCTTTTTGATAACTTCAGTCATGGTCATGAACTAAGTATTGTGCTTTTTCTTCCTAATATAAATATGTAATTGAAATAATTAAAGTTAGGCAGAAAGTACCTGATGATATTTTTGTGGGGAAATTAACTACTTGCTCTCCTGTGATGCTTATGGAAGACATTTAAAAATAACATGAAACTGGTGTTAATGACCACCTTACTTTCCCAGCTTAGAACATCTTCCTCCATAAGAGTCGGATGTTAATATCACAGTCACTAGTGGGTTATTTATTTTATTTGGTTTATTAGATATTATTCTTAGACTCAGAGTTTTGCCATCTTTTTTCCCTTCACAGGAAAGGTTTTAACCCAAGGCTTATAATCCTGTGCCATAGTGTCAACCTCAGGAAACAGATGCAACAGTTAAGCCACAGTCATAGACAAGATATGATTGTTCTCTACTATTTCATTGGTTTCGGCCAGGATAGAGTTAATTTTCTTCATAGTACCTTATACAGACTAGGTTCACCTGCTTCTTTTAAAATGTTGTCTTGTAATCATCTGCAATGAACCAGAGAGCCCCACCAAGGTTATGGAAAGTGCTTGGGTTTAGAGCATTTTCCTAGCAATTGATGGAGACTTACTGAATCACTTTGTAAGACCATCTGTTCCTGAAATTTGAACTCTTTGTCAGTGTCTTCATTTGTTTCATGATTTAGGAAGCTGTTTTGTTTTGTCAGAGGGGGTTTTCCAATTAAAAATACTATTAGTTTTATGAATTTGCAGTCTTTTTCTACTTCTTAGTCCGGCTTCCTGGGCTCTTATCTGGTTCTCATTATTGTGATTAGCCTCTGCAGAAGGCCATCATTACTAATTAGAACTAGCAGAGGAGCTGTCATGTGTTCTACTTGCATATTCAGCTTCACCCTCTTAGTTTTACCTGTAAAATGCTGTAGCAGTTCATTCTGTACTTGAGTAATGATTTGAATGGCATTTGCTACATCTCCCTAAAGTTCCTGTATCAATACCAATATCTTATACTAACCAACAGCCTTAGTTCAAGTCAGCTTTCAAGTTAGCTAAATGTGAAACTGTAAACTGAAAAGCTGAGAAGTAACAGAGTTACTGCTATTCCTCGCCGCTTTGCTAATCTTATTAATTTTAATGATACTGGAAAGTCACACTGGTAAGGGCAACAGTACCTATAAAAATGAAACACACCACTCATATTCCTGCATCTTTTGCATATATGCCTGATGCAGAGGCAAAAGACCTGTTCTGGGGAACTGCTAGTGCACTGTGTGATCCTCCCTGGCTCCTACCACCTTCATGGGGTGGGAATGCAGCTCCTGCTTGCTCTGGTGCCATGGGGGCTTTTGACATGGTTGTAAATAAATTGCTGCCATCACTTGATTATAAGTAGCATAGTTTAATATTGAGTATGTGTTGAATAATCAGATTACAATTATATAAATAATAATGAATTACTAGTTTATAAATATTGTCTGATTATTAAACACTTAATAATTAGTTAATAAGCACAGAAAATATTGTGTAAGTATAACATATCAAGTTGAAGATGTTGTTTGGCTGCTTCCTGGAAAAGTGCCTTCCCTTCCAGGGGTAGAGGAGCTGGTTCAGTCTTGGGTTCATCTGTGGTGAGTGAGGACAATTGGGCGAGTGATACTGCACCCACAAATCTCCAAGCAGGCATCACAGATGTGCCGGGACACATCATTTCTACCCTTGAAAAGAGATGGGGAGAGACTAACCCAGGGTTCCTTGAATCTCTGAGGAAGGAGCCAGGCTGCTTGTGCAGAGGACAATGCTGCTGCTTGCTCTGCTCCTGGCTGGGGACGGCCCTGCCCGTCCTTAAGCTAATTAAAGCTTCTGCTCATTACAGCAGTGTGGGTTTTGACAAGGTCATAAATCAATCACTGTCCTAGGAATATGAACTGCCATAATTGTGCATTGTCTAAATATGAACTAATGACTTGATGACAATTCCAGCTGTTGTACACACAATGAATTAAGAGTTGGACATATAAAAACAGTGTGAAAACTGTCTTTTCCCCCAGAGTCTTTCAGACACTGAGTTCCGCCTGACGCATGCTGGCCTCTCAGACTTTGGGGACCAACATGACTGAACCCCCACCTCAGGCAGGAGTCTTTGTCACCTGCCCACCTCCTGCCTGCCTGGAACCTACCACCTTCCCTCCCACTCCTGCCCCCCTGCTCAGAAGCAGGTGAGTCAATCTCAGTTGCTGAGCCCAAACACACAGGACTTGGTCTCCGCCCCAAACCCCATCCCATCCCATCCCCAGGAACCCTTTTCCCAGCCCCAAATACACAAGCCTTTTTTTCTGCTTTTTGGAGCCCCCAAAACAGCTTCATCAGCCCATTTTCAAGTCTGGAAAACCGAAAACTCAGTCTCCATTTACAAATGCAGAAAACACAGAACTAATTCTCTGGGTCTGATGACTCTTGGTCTTGAGGCCCAAGGACGCATGTCTTCCTTTGAGGCCCAGAGTCCATGATTTGCCCTCCTTTCCTGGAGTGAGATAAGCTGGGGTTTTGCAGCCCCAAAACAGCACCCTGCTCCAAGCCCATGTCTGGAAAACAGGATTTAGAATAGGTGTCAGTGCCCTGGCCTGGACCACCTAGTCTGGTTCCAGCCAGGATGTTGCCTCCCCCATTCCAAGAGCTGCTCAGCTCAGTGGGTGCCACATAATGCCTTCATATCTGGGAACTGATATTTCTGAGAGCAAAAAATGGAGTGAACACAACCATAATGATCTGTTTCCACATCTAGGACAGGCCAGAAGGTTCCCTCAAGGGCAAATATACTGTCAGAAGCACTGGATCAGGTACTGAAAGTGTCAGAGCTGCAGTGAGAGCACACAGACGTGTTGGGAACTGCAATTTCACTGGAAAGCACACAGCTTTGTGCATAGGGTACTCATAAGCGAAAAATATTGAGCAAGGAGAAAGAGTAAAACAAAGAGAGGTCCAGAGAACTCCCTAACATCACATTAGCATCTGTTTTTCTACAGCCAGGTTTTTGCACAGGAGGGTGGACATATGGAGGACACACACATTGTTACCTGCTTCTTTCAGTGTGCTTGAAGGAGAGGCACAAAGCCTTCTGTACTGCTTAGGTAGAACAAGTGCCAGGAGAAAAGGGGAGCCCCATGCACAGAAGCCAAGCCTCAAGCCCTCTAGCCTCTACCCTCCTAGGTAAAGGAGGAATTCAGAGGTGAGCGAAGGCCAGAGCCCTTCCAAACTGGCAGAATCTCACCCAGCCTGACATTGCAGCTGACAAAACTTAGGCTGGACAGACCCTTCCTTCCCCTGGAGCTGTCTGGGTTCAGTTTTCATCCCTCCTTCCTGATTTGGGACAGTGACTAATTCTCTTGACTTTGGGAGACCTCCTCAATGACTGTTGTGTTTTGGGAAGCAAAGATGTCTTGGGAGATGGCTGTCTCTCCCAGAATTATTCAAGGGATATGTGGGAAGATACTCCAAAAGGCAGGGATTTTTTGTCCAAACATGCTTTTAATTTCATTCTATTTCTCCCAAGGAGACCACCTGCTCTCAGGCAGCAAAGGACAGCAGCCCTGCAGGGCTCTTGCAAACCCTTAGAGCCCCTAATTATCCTCAGCTGGGCCCGCCTACTGGTATTTAATCTCCAGCTGAGGAGCACGATGTGCTTCTCCTGCTGAGGGAGCTGGGCTTCATCTTCGAGGCTGACTTCATGACCACTGTCCTGCATTACATTGTGTGCTGGACCAACATGTGCATGGGGACAGGATGATTACCTTCCTGGTGGAATGCAGAATTGCAGTACCGCAGGAGGTAAGAGGCCCTTTTTTGGTTTTTTTGACTCTGGATTTTTTCTTTCTTGCTGGTGAAAAGCTTTTACTGATGTGGGATAACCTGGCCACTGTTGTCAGAGGGCTTTGCATTGTCAGTTTGTGGGTAATTTGCTTTAGTGAAACTGTTCCTCTGGGCTTAGGTGTGTTAAACTGATAAAATAATGTGAATTAGCCTTAATTTGTCCTTTTCAGTGGCCCAGGAGGCAAATTCTCTTTTTGGGAATTTCTGCAATTTCTAGTATGGAAAGCCTTCTTATGAGAGCAGCTGGGATTTTTGTTAGCCTTGACCAAGTTTAGAAAGGTTTGCATGGCACAACCAGCAACTGGAATCTCAGTGTGTGGTACTGCAGTTCATCAGCTGGGAAAAAGGGCTTTTAGGAGCATGCAATGCTTGCTTCTGTGCCTGTTTTTTCTCTGTCCTATGGAACCTTATGTGAGGATAAGGTAAAACTACATTTCTCAAAAAAGTCATGTGTGACCTGTATTTCCCTGTCCCTGTACTAAGGCTGTAGAATAGGGGTAGCTTTGGGGTAGTCAAAATTTGAAAGGTGCAACCTGGTTGCAGACCAAAAACTGTATTATTTATTTCAGAATTAAAACAGACCATGTGTTTTAGATGACACAAACAGAGGGGTTTTGACAGCAGCAAAGATTAGGTTTGGTTCTGAAGAGAAAATCCCTTCATTATGACAAATGGCTGTCATAACTTGCACTGGAGAATTTAATATCAAGCAAAGGCTCTTGCAAAACCTCAAAGGTGGCCTGTAATGAACACCAAAATTACAGTTCTGTTGTTGAAAATAACTTCATTGGTTAAGAGATATATTTCTTGCTTGACTTCCTATCTGCTGCTTTGTTCTTAAAACCTGAATAAAAGTCCCCCTTCCAAGAAGAGATCTTTCCACCTTTAAGACCAAAAGGTGCATTTAAGTATGTATTTATGAAGGTAGTGCTTAGCATGAGCTGTGTTTTCAGAGTTTTGAAACAAGGGTGAGAAGTACATAGTCTTATTTGCTGAGCATTAGTCTGGCAGTCTTGAAATCCAAAACGAGTTAGGATTTTGAAGCTGTTTCATAACTGGAAGGGAACATGGTTGGAAGACTCAACTGCTGTATATGACAGTCTGGCAGGAGAGCTCTTGCTTTAAGTCAGATGAATTTCCTGCCTGCATTGCTGCTGTGTGGAATCTCATGGGTTGCTTGTGCTGACAGCTGAGCTTTACCCCAGGATGTGCTGTTGCCAAAGTCTGCAGAGACACTGGCTGCACTGTCCTTCCTGTGAGTGAGAAACAGTGTCATGCTAGAGATCTGAACAGACATGGACAGTGAGATGGTAAAGGAGCAGCTGTAGAGACTAAAGGAAGAAATGTTGTTACTGAAGCTGTTTAGCATTAATAACATCCCAATCCAGTTATGTTTCATATATACAGTAAGGTGCCAGATGCCCACATTATCCTGGAGTGAGGGAGGCATCAAGGGTGCAGGTTTGGAAGAGGTGAGCAGGCATTTGTTTTATGTTATGCTGCTCACTGGTTCCTGGCTGTCTGGCATGCCTGCAGAATACTTTCTTGTCTGCAAAAGTGCAATATTAAACTTTGAGTGGACAACTGAGTGTAATTTACAGTGTTTTCACATCCCTTTCATTTTAGGTTTGCATAAAATGTCTTGTTTATTTTCCTGATTATTCATTTCAACTGTACATATGATTAAAAATAATGAATGTTATTAATTTTTATCATTAGTGCCATCATTACGCCTACTCATATCCTTTGATATTATTGCAAAAATTATCTTTAATAGTTTTAATAGGAGCTATTCCCCAGGCTAATGAGGATCTAAATCAAACTATTTAACAGGGTAGAAAGTAAAGTTTTGGACTCTATTCTGAAATTGAACCCCCTCTGTGCAGTGGATGCCTTCAGGTTTTGCTCAGAAGAATATTTATACAAGTCTCTTCTATGTACTTGCGTGAGATGGGGTTTAAATTTGAATGACATCAATTAGACTGTCTGTGGCAGCAGGGAGACAAATTCAAAGGTAGGAGAAGGAGCAGCAAGGCTGTTGCTGCACTCTGTTCTTACAGAGGTCAGGAGGTCTTATGCCACTGGCTGTAACAAGGCGGGTAGACTGAGTACTCTGGGGAATCCCACCTCAAGGACTTTAGCAACAAGTACAGAGCAAGAAGCAAGTAGATAACAGCCACTAAAATCCATAGAAGCATGCAGTAGAATTCTGTCTAATTACTAGGATTCCATCTGTTAAAGCTGAGACACGGCAAAAAAGAATAAATAATCTCTCTGGTAATCTTCCAAAGGATGTCTTCTAAACATCGGAAACCACCTCTGCCCTCTTATTGTCCTCTGTTGCTCTGCTGTTTGTAGCAGTGTGCAGCCTAGCAAGGATGTGGTGTTGGCAAGGGATCAGAAAGGCAGGTTGGTTTCCTGTGCTTTTTTGTTTTATTGGGTGTTTCACCCATTAATTTTTGCAAGGCCTTTTTTTTTTCTTTGCTGTAAATATTGAACTAAAGCTCACTTCGTACATCACAACACTCTCGCCAATATGAGCAAGAGCAATATAGCAGATAATACTTTGGCATGTTCTCTGTGTTTCTAAAATTTCCTGTTCAGACTTGAGTTCCCTGCTTTAAGAGGATTGCAGTTTATTTGCTACAGAGCCTGCTAATAAAAGCTTTTCAGATACCCAGTTTAAACTAATTGCTCCTAGTCTTGTCACAGTTTTTGGGGCCAAGGACATTGCTGCACTTTGTGGAGGAATCTGTTAATGCATTGAATGAAGCTGCTAGAAAGCAAAAGCCAAGAAGTGCAAAGAAAACAGAGTTGTGCTATCCAGTCTATTGCTGGCTGAACACTGAGCAATTTGGGGCTTTAGGGACTTCGATAGGATTCTGCTGGCTGCATCTCTGAGGTGCTGGTTTTCTCCTCCATTCTGTGGTGAATCCCTTCCTCAGGAGGACAGAAGTGATGACAGGAGTGAAAGGTTGTAGAAGGGTATAAATTTGTATAACCCTTGCTCTAAATATTTGCTAGGTAGAAGACAGCAGCTAACTGGACTTCAATCTGATCTTGCACTGGGATAAAGAAGAACGTGGGGGATAAATGCTTTCAAATCTGCTTGGCTTCAGTAATGGGCTGTAATTGAGGCAGGCTTGAAAAACTTATTTTTAATGTTGCACAACACTTCTGTGTCGTTGGTGGTGCTTTTTTTGGAAGAGGAGGTGAAAACTATAGAAGGAAATGGGAGGGAATTACAGATGCATTTTCGCTTTGCCCTTAGTAAATGAGGGCTTCAGTGTCAGTCATCTTTCAAACTGCTTGATGGTTTGTAATCGTGTGCGTCTGCCAGGGAGCATCTCCCGTTTGAATAGCAACAGCTCCCTCTGTCTGCCTCGAGTGAACTCTGGGCTGTTGCACTTCAACAGATGATGCCATTTTCTTGTTCCCTGCCCACTGAAATTCCTGCTCTCCAGGTATGTTTGCAGCTTAAATGGATTGACTTCGAGCAGGTTTTAGACATCCTCTGTAGGTTTTTAGGAGTGGCTGTAAACTTTTTGCTGTTACTTCCACTACCAGTTTATGAATGGAACAACAGTTTAAAAAATCCAAAAGTGGGGTAGGGGATGCCGTGGCTGTATTAGTGGGAGAGAGTATTTTCTGTTGAAAGTGAGCTTTGAACAAGCTGTGAGTTGCTGTCACGTTGAACACATCTCTGGAGATTTGAAAGTGTTATACCCTCTTCCAAAATGCTGCTATTGTCTGTGTAACAAACGTGAACTGAACTGTTCTGTTAAAAGAAAGTCGTGCACGCTTAAGAACATGAAACTCAGCATTAACAGTGCTGCTACATTCATTTCAGCAAACTGCTACTGCAGTACAACTGTAGCTCCAGCAAACCGTTTGCCTTGTGATGAAGAGCCAGCATGCGATTAAAGGCATGCTATTAACATTTCCTGGCTCTCTTCTCGCTCTGACATTTGTCCTGTATGAGGTTTTTTGATCACAATCTCAGCGGCAGACTTTGCTGTCCGTAGCACTTGAAGGTTTCATAAAGCTGCCTATAAAGGATACATCATATCTCATCTGGTATTTGCTGCAATAGATAGAGGAGAAACAACCTTGCCTGAACTTTGTTTTGGATTAAAATATTGTGCCCAAGAGCTTCCTTTCATTTTTAGTTTTTTTTCAATATGTGAAAATAGGGCTCCAACTTTGAAGTACAGACAGATGATGACTCAATGCAGCTCTACTACTAGGAGGACATTTGCAATGCTTTAGGGGGCAGAGTTTATTCAGATGACAAGCCAAAAGTTCTTCTTTTCCACCACAGGAAATTTCCTCCAGAGTTTGTGGGAGATGTAGTTCAGCCAGAATGCTTTGGATTTAGGTGACACATAGAGGTGCTTTAGGCTTGCTATGGTTTCTGTGATCTTTTGCTGGAACATTTCTGAATATGTCTTTCAGTTCTAGAGTTTCAGTCTTTGACAGATTGTCCTCTTAACATTGAATTTTCAACAGGATAGAGGAACACATTTTTCTTTTAGGTTGCTTTTGCCTCCTTACTGGACTGGAATAAGGTACTTTCTGAGGAGTGTTCCCCAAGAATACAGATTTAAAAAAAAAAAAAAGCAAACACAATCAAAAAAGTACATCAAAGTATCAAACCAATACACCGTTAAAAAAAATCAAGCCAACACCAGTTTGCTGCCACTCCTGAATTCTGCTTTTGGAGTGTATTACCGAGGTTTTCTTGGTGTGTGTGTGCACAGACAGAGATGTAAGAAAAGTGGCAATGAATATGGAGTTGTGTTTCATGGCATGGCTCAAATAAGTTTTTATGCCTATACTTCAAAAATCTCCTAAAATTTGCCCAAAGAAAGTAGAACATGGTGACTGCAAGACAAGATGGTTGTATGTAAGAAGTGATGCTGCTGTCAGTGGTGTTGATAACTGACCTGCTGGTTAAAGCAAGGGGAGATGGATGAACAGCCCCTTGTTAATGGCATAATGAGTGCTGTGGGGCTGGGTGGGCTGTCCTGTGGTTAGTTGTGTGTTTTCAAAGCCAACAGCTCAGTGACAACCTGCTATTCTGCATGCAAAGTAACTCAGTCTGTGCGGACTCCTGGTGTTTTTCTGTTCACAAGTGATGTCTAGTCTCAGCATTGGTTGTGTGAAGCTTGGTGTGTTTTTGAGAGCAGAGAGCACATGTTACAGGGGGGAAGATACTTTGCTGATGTGTACCAGTTGGGTGAATCTACCCAGATAGATTGGAAAGGCAAATTTAGGATACAACCACGTTCCCTGTGCTGTACTACAAAGGCAGATGTCTGGCATTCTTTTCTTGTTGTGTTGGCATTGCTTGCACAAGCACCCGCTTGTTACCAAGGCCAGCTGGCTGGCCTTTGAGATCAGTGGTCCCAGAGCACAGCCTTGCAGCCTGAAAAACCTGGAGAGGCAGCCAAGAGGCACTGAAGTCTGTGTGCTTGGGCCTTGGGTGCCCAAGTCTTTAAAGCCCAGGGGCAACATTTTCAAATTTAATTGGTATTTTGGATGTCTTGTGAAGTATTTGAGTAGTTGGAGCTGTACTCTTTAGGTGGAAAAAAGACTGGGTTTGTTTTTCAGGTCAGTGAAAACTATATGAACTAGTCCAAGGGCAAATGAACGTAATTCCTAGGTGGTTTGATGTTCAGAGTTTTTAGGGCCATTTCTGCTGGCTACAGTGACAAACGGTTTTAAGATCCCTCCCATGTGCCTTGAACTTTGTTGTGGCACTGAAATTCTCCATGCATGCAGTCAAACCAGGAGAAGAAGTGGTTCTGACCATGTATCTTCTGTCTGAAGGATGGAGGGGAGAAATGTTTCCCTTATGCCCATTTCATGGTGAGTGTAAGGGAGCTAGGATGAACCCATCTGTGCCTTAGAAAATGCTTCTGCAGTGAAGGAGGACCAAGGGCACTTGAAGGGAAAAGAGATATGTCCAGGGACAATGTCTGAGCTGGCCTTTGAAGGCATCTCCTGGCTGGTGGCACCAGCACCCATCTCTGTGGCACAAAGGTGGCAGGCAGCAATCCCAGCTTGTCAGCTGCTGCAGCCAGCAGGGGGGAACTGGGCTAGCACACAGTTTGTCTGTCTCTTCCACCTTTGGGAAACACCCAGTGTTTGAATTCCAGCCCTATATACCAGGAGCACAAACATCAAATGAGGTTTAAACTGAAGGATTAGCCAGAGGCTTTAACCAGTCTCTCTGGTTATTCCATGAGTGCTGCTGTTGCTCCTGGCTTGCTGTTTACTCATCTGCACCTGCAGTGTTGAAAGCTGTACAGAAATCCTGTTCAGTCTGAGCCAAAAAGCATAGCTAGGCTTTGTGTGTACTGAGGGCTTTATAAAGGTCATGAATTGAGCTTTTGTGCCAACCTTTTTGTGATTTACTTCTCATTGTTTCTCTTTCTCCAGGAATTCCTCCTCTGAATTGCCATCTGCCAGTTCTTTTAACAGGGAGTTCTTGTGTTGTAGGTTTTCTATTAGCACAAGTCTTACTGCCTTTGTGCAGGAAAGCTGGACCATGTGGAGGTATCCATGTGTTGCTGATCTATTGAAGTCATGATGAAGGGTGACTTGATTTTTGGAGGGAAAAGAGCAGCTAGCTCCCAGTAGTCTGCAGCACTGGGTGTAACCTAATTGCTGGAACAGCAAGGAAACACAGGGTGTGAGTGAGATTGTTGGTCCAGGCACAAAATAATTTGGTTTTACTATCAGTTTAGGTCTGTGAGGGGTTCATTCAGACTCATTCATAAGCCTTCTGTTACCAGTTCTGAGTATGTTTTTAACTGCTTTCGCTCTAACGCCATGGAAGAGGATTAGCACAAAACACCAGTTGCAAAGATGCTTCCTGTGGTCACTCATTATAACTGGGGTTTGCTGCTGTGCTCCGACCTGCAGAATGCTGATGCAATATACTAACATGGTTCTGTCTCTCACTTCAGTGACAAACACTATAAATTCTCTCTTTAGGATGTTTTGATTAGTTGTTATAGAGTTAGTTATGACATGTGCAGCCTTCGTGTGTATGTCTTTCAAAATAGTCACAGTGACTATGGCATGCTATCAGCATTAAAAATTTTCATAATTCTACTCTTGAAAGCAACCAGCATCTCCTTCTGTAAAGCAGAGTGAGTGAAGCTTCCTCTCTTGAAACTCAGCCAGGTTTTGGTTTAGGAGCTGTGATGCACTGATTGTAAATAGAAGACAGCAGTTTCTACTGCATGTGGTTTCTACCATGGCAGAAAAGGAAAGACAAGGCTGTGCAAAGCAGGAATCCTGGGGAAGGATTAGCTTGCCCATCTGTGGGACAAGTGTCTGAGTAGTGGTTTAAATTCCTTCTGGTATGAGTGAGTTACCTGTGAGAACGGCTTGATTTCTTCAAAATAACCAGCTCATCCTAGATGCCTTTTAGCCATTTAGCTTTGGGTAAGATGATTATCCTCTGCATATCTATATTAAGATACGAACTGTTGATTTCCCCCCCAGTTTTCCACTCTTAAAACATGACAAGATTTCAAGGGATATTCTAGCCAAAGCAGAAATGGGAGTGTGATGTGTCCACTCACTCATCCCTTCCTAATGCCAAAGCCCACTTTGCAGGTGGAAGCCTGGGAATATTGGTGAATTCTGGGTTGTGCTGCACCCCAAGAAAATACTGACTGTCTGTATATTTGAATACTGAAATGCAAGTCACATATTATTAAATAATGACATGTGTCTGCACAAGGTAATCCTCAGGGAAAATGTGTTGCCTTCCTTGAATGTCAATAAACCCCACTTTATGTGTGGAGGTTTGATGAATAAATAAAACCTTGATTTCGTTCTGACAGGTGGCATCACATTTAGTGCTTCTCCATGAAGAGCCAGATCCCTTTGCCCTTTTTATCTCCTGAGGTCTCTGAATTCCAGTTTGTCCCTTGTTTCCTTTTACACACCTGCTTTGAGGCATGAATTAATGTGATGCTATCTAAAGGTGAGTCCCTCAGATTCACTGCACAAAAAATAGATTGTGTCTCAGGAAGCTGTGTTCAGCTCAGAGAAAGAGCTGCATTTTGGAGAGGGCATTTATTAGGCAACCTAGTATCATAGAAAATTGGAGGGGCAACAAAAAAAAACCACCTAAAAACTGTAAATAAAAGGGGACCTATGAAGGCTTCTGCTGACATTGCTAAGCTTGATCTTGTGTCCTTAAAATGAGCATGAGGAGCCAGGCACAGCTTTGAGATCCCCAGTTTTAAAATTAGTTTTAATAGGATATAACAGGTAGATAAGAAAAATACAATGCCATAAATTTTAAAATATTAATTGTGAAGGTTGAGACAAATTAAATGAAGCTTTGTAGACAAGTAAGGCCATAGTAAAGATGTGGGTTTTTTCTTGGGTTTGGTGTGGAATGTTTGGCTGTTATTTCTCCTAGCTAACACTGCTTTATTCTTCTGGGGTAAAACTGAAGCTGAATCACAACCTTGCCGGGTTCCCAAGATCAGCCTAGAACTGCAAGTTGTAGCTGGTAGGGTTTTCCATACCAGTTTTTACATTACTTAGCCTTTACCATCATAGCTAAAACTCCTTTCACTTTCCAAGGTGGAAGAACCTTTGTGGGGCTCAGGTTTTAATGCATAATTCAACCTTCAAAGTCCAAAACAAGCATGCAGAAATCAAAGGCTTGACATGAAGTAAGTTATTTGATTCTGCAAATAGCAGTGCAGTGGTTCTTCCATTGAAGAGGCTGTATTGCCTCTAGGATTTACTGTAATCAAGACAGTCATTTGCTGGATATTGATAATTCAGCTACTGCCTCTCTGAAAAAAGTAATTCACTAACTGCTATATAACAATTTTGTTAGGAGTTGTCCCCCAGCAGCCTGCATGCTTTTCTCAGAGTGTTTGTCTTTCAGTTTTACATATATTAATATAGATTATTTTTCTTTTGCATAACATTCCCAGCAATAAGTGGCATTCTCATGCTGAAAAGCAATATTTCTATTTTAGATAGTCACAAATCCACAAATCCTGCAAAAGCAGGAGCAGGGCACTATACACACAGCTAGACCACTGAGCAGGCTTCTTCCTGTGCTTGCTGAGCAAGACTGGATGGAAGTGGAGAGACAACATGCAGCTGACAGCTAGGCAGAGCCACCTGCCTCAGAAAATAAAATCTGATACCATCTACCAAGTCCCTATAACTAAGGCCTGGATTTTACATGTTAGAGTCTGAAGATTTCCAGCCTCATCAGAATTTTTGTCTAAATGTTGGGGGTTTTTTAGCATTTCTGTCCCAGGTGTATCACTGCACATGCCAGATTGTGTCTTGATTCCAGTTTTGCCAGCTGTAATGCTGTTCCACAGGTTCAGGTGTAAGTGCTGGCCTTGCAGCACTCAAGTTTACAACTCAAACAGGAACTGACTGTTGTAACTTTGCCTCCTAGTCTGCAAGTCCAGCTAATCCTGGCCCTGAGGTGCTGGTTTGACCACACTTATCATAAACCATTTCTTGAACATATTCTAGTGTCTGCAATCATAACTGTTGTTGTAGGGGCCCTGTGGGGCTCAGGTGAGGCCATGGCATAGATGATGGCCAGTATAATCTTTTTCCAACCCACATCTTCAGATTTTGTGTGATTCCTGGTAGGAATAGAAACCTGGACCCAGTAGTAAATAGACAAGATCCAGGCACTGCAGCAGTGGGGAGCACTGGAGTAAGTCTTGCAAAGAAGGCACAAGTCTTTGCAGGTCTGAGGTATGTTGCTGAACATATTATGATTTTCCCTGCATGCAGGCCTGCAGAAAAAATTATTCACATGGGAAAGCATTTTCCTCTGTACAAGATTTTATAAACAAATCTCTGAGCTGTGTTTCAAGGACAGATGAGTTTCTCTGCCTATCTCCTGATAATGGGAGATAGGGAATTTTCTTCCTTTCAGCCTATGAGGTGAAAAACTGTTATCTCTGATTGTGTAAACTATTCAAACATTCCTTATACGGAGCTTGAAGCAGCAGCTTCTATGCTCCGGACTAAGCAGATAATAGCCCAATTCTCTAAAATATAGAGTCATGTTAATAAATCATATTTAACCTTCTAATATTATCATCAAAGAGTCCTCTGTCACCACACTGACCACAGCAATAGAGGTACACTCAGCAGAGCAGGGAATGGCTCCCTAAAAGCCCAGTAGACTTGCTGTGGCACAGTGTTTAAAAGGGTACCATGCATAAAAGGGCTCCATGTTCCTACCTGAGGCTGACATGCACCTTTGGTGTCCTGCCTGGTCTGTGGGGCGACAGGAGAGACATGTTCCTGCTGCCTCTCCTGTCTGAGGCAGGTGAATCCATAGAGGGATTCATAGACATGCTGAGGCAGAGTCCTCAGCCAGTTATAAATCATTGATGCTTTCTCAGTCCTGTGCTTCTCAGACTTCAATAATTTCATTGTTCCAGCTGAAAAGGAGTTTTACCTTGTTAAATTCAGGGAGTGCCACTAATGGCAGCAGTCTTTTATCCTGTCCTTCTCATTTTCTGACAGACCCATAATGAATGATTAATCTCAGTGTGCTGCAAAGGGTTCAACTACCTGCTTCTTTTTCCTGTAATAAAATATATGCTGTTTGACTGATTGTGCAGCATTTGTGTTTGGATTTTTTTCCATTTAATCTCTTTCGTAATGTGAACCTACTTTAAAAGCTGTACTGTAACTCTGGAAAATGTAGGTTTTTTTACCCTATTGTCCCTTTTATTTTTAAAGAACTGATTTCACTGTTTTTAAAGCACATCAGTGTGAGGGCCTTTACCACCCATCCATGCTAATATTCAAGTTTATCGATTCTAAATACATATATTTCACTAGCCTTTGTGATTATTATCAAAAAACAAAGCAGACAGAAATACCTCTAATTTACAAGCCCAGATTGCCATGGAGGTATCACATTAAAAATCCAATTTCCCCTCTCTATTCATGGTCTAGAGCAGATTCTCCAGGCGTGTAAATTACTACAGCTCTGTGGAGCTGTGGTCTTCCAGAGCAGCACATTTTCTGACATGGATGAATATTGGAATCATGTCAGTACTCAAGTAACTCAAGAGCATGGAAACACTGGGTCCATTGATTTGTTCATGTTCTTGAAGTTATTAAAAAAAAATTTCACTGTTCTTTTTGGGTTGAAATACTGAAAGCACAGTAAGATGCAAAATGAGTTGTATGGAAACATCTTCATAGGAGGCCTGATTGCTGTTAGTAAATTAATATATCTGCTCTTGGCCTAACGTATCATTTATGTCAAAATAACCTTGTAACTTTATGTTGTAAATTCAATACTTGCTATTTAATATTGGATAAGCTGTATTGCTAGTTCTCACCTCGAGACTTACCATAATAGCGGTATTTCAATATATACTTGCCTGGATAGTTTGAAAGTCTGGTGGATTTCTTGCAACAATTTAACAAAGTCATTGCTGACAGACTTGCTGCATTGTGGTTTGTCACAGATTAACTCTTTGGGTAACTAGAACTTTACAAGTGGCCCTGAAATCCCAGTGTATCCCAATTATGTAAACATAATAATAAACTGAAAACATTTATGTAAACATAATAAAATGAAATCCCGATTATGTAAACATAATTCTGCAACTTGCTTGAAACTTCATGTCCTCAGGAAAGTAGACAAAGTGGTCACAGATTTTTAACTCATTGGGTTACCTCCCTGGCACGAGGACTTGCTGGTGTGTTATTTTGCTTTTCTGCCTTGTTGAAGTGCTGTCTTGTAAGCTGGTGGGATTCAAGGCCAGGAAATGTGTGGTGATCTTTTTAGTAGTGGTGGTGTGAACTTCTGTTTGTAGCAACTCCCCTGCTGTCTGTGTAACTACCCTTGGCATTAGTGATGGTTTTCAGAAACCTGCAGCTGATGAAATGCTGAGCTAATGTACATTTTTCCATCCCTTATGTTCAGATAGTACAGATGACCTCAGAGGTATCTACTCATTTTATGGGCACCCTACCTCTGAAGTCATTAGTGCTTAATTTTCACTGCTACTGGCACTCAACAACGTTAGTAGTGGCTTCATGAATTACTAATGTGGTGCTTAAAGGTGAAAAGTAAAGACCTCATCAAATTCTGGATATTTGCATATACATTGCAGATAATTAAGTATCTGAGAGGCAACACTTTTTTCTTCTCTCCTCCTCTGCTGTTAGGGTGTTCAGTAAGAGAATCCATTTTGTGTCTCTTGCTGCTGAGGATTAACCTTTGTTTAATGCTGTCCGGTCCTATCTGGTGTATCACATGCTGCATTAACCCTCATTTGCAAAGCAGCTTCCTGGGTTCCATCGTGTTTACACTGGCAAGATCCAAGAGGTAATTACAGGGCTCCTTTGAAAGAAATTAAGTGCTGCAGATGATGTCTTTCCCAGTAAATCAGAAATCACATATCCAGTTCAGTTTAAGAACTCAGGGAGACTCTCTGTTTCTTTTCCCTCTGAAACTCTTCTCCATCAAATCAAAAGCAGTTCTTCAAAGCATTGAAGTGTATGCTTAGCATTACACTCTTGAATTCAGTAAGACACTTCTGCCTTTACTAAGGAGACATGTCTTTAAACAAAGCACTTAAACACATGCTTAATTAGTTATTGAGACAAGATGCATGGTGTATGTATTCTGCTCCCGTTTTAAAAAGGGAATTTTTTTCTGCAGTATATATGACCTCTTTAAGAAAGAAATGTAATGCTAACTTGAATGATGTTGTTTTTTCCTTTTTCAATTGCATTTCAATTCAGTTTAGATAAAAATGATCTTTTAAGACTAAGTCAAAAGTTTAAATGCCTGCTTTGCCCAATGCCTTTTGAAACCCTGTTCAGACATGGAGCCTCTTGAAAACAAATAATTGTGCCAGAAGCTATGTTCATCAGGAAACTCTTTTTAGTATCACCTGCAGAAACCAAATCACAGATGTTATAATCAAGGATGGTTTTTATTTTTTTTTAAAGAAAGGCTTTCAACTGCCTGCTCTGCAGTATCACATACTTACTTGTAATTTATCCAGTGGAAAGTCACTGGGATTCGTTTCTTCTGGAATACAGAAATGATTAGAAAATTAAAAATCCATATAAAATTCTGTGGTATTTACAGAATACCAAAACCATTTTAAATAATATTTAAATTATTATCATTCTTATAATCATGTTCTAAACATTTTTTCTGAAGTCCGTGAGGGGTGGGGAGTGTGAAAATTACACTTTGGGTTATGTGTTATTTGGGTTTTTTGAAGTTTTTCTCTTTATTAAGGACTGATACTCTAGTGTATGTGGGCACTACACAAATCATTACTTGAAAGAGGAATTGTGAGGGATTTTATCTCTTCTACAGCTGAGCTGATTGCCTTAGGGACAGAACTGTGAGGTTCTCCATCTGTCCAGCGACAGGTAACAGAACACACACTGTGTAGACTCTGTGGACATTATGGTCACCCCTCACGAGTTCCAGTGTCACGGTGAAAATCACTTTTTAGTAACAAGAGCAATGCATTCTGAGTAAAACTGATTGTTCAAAGCTTCAGTGGAAGCTGGTCCTGACCTGTGCTTATTTGTAACAGATGCTAGAGAGAAAATTCTCAGATGCAGGTACACGTTCACCTGACTGAACTTGTTGATACAGAGACTGAATCATATGTTTTTGAATCTGTAACAATGAAGTTCAGACTTCCACACAGAGTAATTTAGGGCCATTGATTGCCAGTGTTGAATGGACATCATGCATCATTTGGAAGAGCTTCCACCTCTAATTCATCTAGCTGTGTCTGAACTGTGAGCAAGAGGCACAGGGGGTTTTAATGTCTTTTAGCTAGTTAAAACACAAGCCTGGCAATAAAGCCTGCTACAGACCTGGACTGTAAACTCCATCAAATGCAGAGGTATTCGTGTTCCTTCCTTGCTGCATTTCAAGACAACAGGAAGAGAGGTCCCTTGCTCTTCCAAAGATATATGGAAATTTTCATTGTTTTTGTTGTAAGTCATTCAAATACCAGTTTGCATTATAGACTAATGATATTCCTGAAAGGTACGATTGGCTGGAAATACTTCACACTTGCGTAGAAGTTGTCAAAACAACTTCATAGTTAAGAGAATGCTTAACTTAATTTTCCTCCTTCCAATCTGTGTGGGCATTTCTAAACTACCATCCTCTTTGAAGCAGAAATAATTAATTTTTCTCTTATTAATATGAGGATGTAGGTCTGCATTTGGCAGGACTATCTTTTGTGATGCATGAAAATATCAAGGTGATTCACTTCTATGGAAAAATTAGGATTGGAAAATAGCAGTTAGCTATGCCTTGCTTTCACATTCTCATGTTCTCCAGGATAGCTCTCAATTCCAGGTGCAGAAGTGACCTAGCACCTCTTTGTGGGACACTGCAAGATCTTCAGTCACCACTGTATCTCTGCCTCTTGCACCATCTTTGGGAAGCAAAGAAGCACCATAATCCTACATCATTCATTCAAGATCAGAGGCAGGGAATGGTGGAGCAGGACTTGAGCCTGTGCCAGCACTGTAATCTCTCTGCCCTGTCACTCTCTATGCTTAAATGACTTTAGGGGCTGACAGCAAAACCTTTGGAATGCTGCTTTGCTGTAGAGGATTTGTCCATTGTCCAGTGCACAATCCACCTACTTGTGCAAAATGCCCCAAAGCCTAAAGCGTTCTTGATTGTAATCAATGTGGATGCAGGAAGTACTGAAATCAATAGACTGTCAACACCTGTTTAATGGTAAGCAGGTGCTTAAATGTAGTGTTGCACAGGAGGGAATGGTGATAAAAGCTGCTGGGTTCTGGTGTTGTGTTTGGCAGCAAGAAATTCAGGAGGAACGTATATTTTATTAGTTAGTAGATGTGGCTGTGCTGCAGTACCAGGGAATATGTTAAGTCAAGCTGTCCAGCTCCTACCCATAATTTGTGCTTGGATAATGAACTACAAATTCAGTCTCATGAGTTTAAAGTCTGTACCTTTAACATGAAATTCACTTGAAGTGTTGTGGAGAGGGTTGGAGTGAGACAGAAGAGAAAGGAACATCTCAGCTCTGATCCTGTTTTTCAGAGACACATCAGCACATAATAAGTTTTTCCATCGTATTCAAGTAGATGATCATAATCCAGATTGCATTAAACATCTGAATTGATCTAGACAAAAATGCAGTGACTTGATACTTAATCAGTGTGGACCTGACCTTTACAAAAGCAGTTTTAAAAGTCAGATGCCATCCTCTTTCTAGTTTCTATTCCTCTGCAACAAGGCTACCCTTCACTTGGTTGTTTACTTACCTAACTTTCATTGAAACAGTTTGCCAGAAATCAGAGTTGCTTTGCTTAGCCACATAAGGCTCTGGCTTTAAACTCTGAAGCATGTTACAAAACATGCTTACCAATTTACCTTTATGACAAAAAAAAGCCTTCCAAGAGACATTAGGATTTCTGTGTTCCATATTAGGGAGGCCATTTGCTAACTAGGACAAAACCTGAAAGTGGGTATTCATGGACTCATGTTTGGTTTGGAGGACAAAGGCCTCCTGTCTGCAGCTTTTTGAGGGATACCTACTTATCAGTGAAGCTCTGCAGGGGAAGGATTGAGTAACTGTCCTATCAAACATCTTACTTTTTTTTTTTTGGAGCCTTATCTAAAACAGCTTCAGGCTACTCAAAATTTTATAACCTTTCAAAACCTTACAAGCCAGCTGTAAAGAAGAGCTCCTCTTGTTAAATAGCCAGCAAATCAAGGTGTGAAGCTCAGGACATGCAGTAGCAAGGGATATAAGAAATGTGCCTCTTCTGCTGCATTTATCTTTAATAAGAGGATGCCTAAAAGCTTCAACTTCCTTTTATCTTCCACAAAGATTTACCAGAACAAGTGGTACTAAGCCTTTAATGCTGTTGCTTTACATAAACCAAAATGTTAAATTTTGTTTCCATTTTCATTCTTCTTGATTTGAAAAACCTAACTCTGTTAAATAAGAGTCTATTATTTTGGAAGTTTTTTTTTGTTGTTGTTTTTCTGGTGTTTTTTTTTTTTTTTTTTTTGAAATGCCAAGCAGTACTGATTATATCACTGGAGTATTTTGATTTTTTTTCACCCTCATATTTGCCTTATATAGCCATGTAGCTTGGTATTTGACATGATTTTTTTTCCTCCTTTCATCTTTTTGTGGAAATAATCAGTACTGCATTGTAACCAGCATCAGAACTTCATAGTGACAAATCTCCTGTGCTTGTTCGATGAAATGCAAAATGCACAGTGCAGAACTTAAAGCCTTTGTCTGACTCTGTTCATGCCAAAGTGAACTTGACACCTTTTCCTTTGGCCTGTGGTTGCATGGTAGATGATCTTCTGCAAGATCTGAGTCTTGAAGGTGATGCACAGCTCCTGTAAGCAATTTGCCTGACCCTTTGGCGCTGGTAGAGGGCTATGGTAGGGCAAGGACAGTTGACCAGAGGATAGGACTGGCCCACCCTGGGTTTGTGATGGGTTTTTTTGACATATAATGGGACCAGTCACTGTAGACTCAAAGGGAAGTACTTACATATCCCCACTCTTTCTCATCTCTGCTTTTACAATGGTCTGCCGTGGTCTTGGTTGCTGTCCGTGACCAAGATCTATTAATTTTAATCAAGTAATGGTAACTTATGTTACCCACATCCCAGCATGACGAAATTTCACTCTTAAGGCCAGTCCTTCCTATCTGTCTGTTACATGGCTTGTGAGACCTCCTAAAACCCTGCCTTCCCCCTTCCTGACCACAGGTGCTATTTCTGGCACAAGCATGTTGAAGTGTTGTTTATTCCATGACAGCATGCCTGTCCTCTTGACTCTGGAACACAGTTTGCTTATTGGATTAGCCCAACTGGTTGCAGCCAGGCCACAGGAGTTTGTGTGGGAAGCGTGTTTTTTCCTACCCAGAAGCCACAGAAATACTTCTATGTAAGTTAGACACGTAGAAAGATCCAGATTTTAATTTGTTTTTCTTTACTGGTGAGGAGAAAAAAAAGAAGAAAGCACAACACAAAAAAACAAATTAATTGGTCCTGCATTGCACAGAGAGAATGATTAATCTCCTGCATTCAAGAGCATCTGTCTACTACTTCTGCTTGAATTCCTCAAAAGGCTAAGAGTGTTTCTAATGGTCATTTAAATAATAAATGCCACCACACTCATTAAGGGTGTATCAGTCGTTCTTTTTCTGCTCTGGTGCTTGTTGTATTCTATTAATATTTATTGAATTCCAGGAAATTCATCCTGAGCTAGTGGTCCACATTTCTTTTCAAGGTCACCAAATATAAATATTTTATTTATCTAATTTAGAAAAACGACATTAGATGCGATGCAGCAAGCATGACAAGAGTATGAATTAGTGGAAAGCTTCCCTCAGGAAATGTATCCAGGTACCAGTAATGGATAATTATAAGTCCAATAGCTTCTCTCCTAGTAGGTAATAAAGATACATAATGGCAATACAAGCCCTCACCTGAAGGTGTGCATATGGCAGTAACAGTTAGTATCACAATAGACTACTTCCTGCGAGGGCATTGGAAACATCCAAATTTCTTTCTGGAATTTGAGCCCTAAATAAGCTTATTAGAATTTCATCTTCAAATTTTGACATGGGTATGTGGGCATGTGGGCTACATGACAGATTTTCAGCAGCCCTTTGGGAGTGAATATGCCTAAATCTGTCAGATGCTTGATGTTGTGTCTTGTGCTGGATCAAAACCCATGCCATCAGACAAGTGGCCAGAGTAGCTCATTTTGAGTATTGTGTGGGTTTTCCTGCCACTGACATCTAGTGTTCTCACTTCAGACAGGGCTGTATTGTCTGCTTCCTGTACATGTGTAGTCCAGGAGTGTCCTGTTGCTTTATCACCAGTTATGAGATGAAGAGAAGATTCTGATGATATTTTGTGTACTGAATATTCCATGCCCTTTTCTGCTGCATATTCGACTTCTGCACTCTTGGACTCTTGTCATCTTTGCATTCCCTGGAAATACAAAAATTCCTCTTATGATGATTTCATTTTAAGCAAGCACTATCCTGTCTTCTCCAAAAAGAAGGCAATATTATGGGGCGGGGTTACATTTTAGAAATTGATAATTGCATTCTTGTAAATGCTGGCTATAAGAAAACAATGTTTCAGAAAGGAAAAAGCCAGTAGATTGTTTACCTCCTCAAAATGTTTATGAAAGAACAGTTCCCCCAAATTGAGTATTGAGCTGTCAAGACTCAAAGAAAACAAATGAAGTGGCATTTAATTTAATTGAATATTGTGCTAGTGGGTTTTTGTTTCTGTATTCAATTTTTAGCGTGTTGTAGTCTTTTGCTACAGCTAAGGTTAAAATTGAAATTAACTGTTTGCTGCTATTGTCTAGAAATATCACAGACAGAGCACAGGCTTCTAAAGAAATGGGTGGTGAAAAACTTGTGGGGTTTAGCAGTATTGGTTTTTAAATTCTACACACACAGCATCTAAGGGGAGATGCTACAGGAGAATTTGTTACAGAAAGGAAAGGCAGTAACTCTGGAGCTCTAAGTGTTGTGTGACCTGTCCTGCTTCCTGACTTTCCAGGTAAGCATTTCTAGGGCCTGTTGTACTGGGTTTGCCTGGCAAGGTTTTCTTACTGGATGGGCTACAGGGGATGGCTCCTGTGAGAATCTGTTGAAGCTTCCCTCATATCTGACAGAGCCAATGCCAGCCAGCTCCAGGATGGACCTGCCAACTGGCCAAGGCCAAGCCCACCAGCCACAGTGGTCACACCTCAGGAGTAATGTATTTAGGAAGGGAGAACAAAAACAAGCCCTGCACAACAGCACCTGCAGCCAGGGGGGACTGAGAATATATGATACCAACAGCTCTGCAGACACCGGGTCAGATGGAGGGGAGGGGAGCAGGAGGTGCTGCAGGTGCCAGAGCAGAACTGCACCTGTGGAAAAGGACCCACAGTGGAGCAGTTGAAGAACTGCAGCCTGTGAGAAGGACTCATGTTGGAGACCCCGTGGGTTGGCCCCCATGCTGGAGCAGGGAGAGCAGTGCGAGGAGTCCTACTCCAAAGGAGGAAGGAGCAGCAGAGGCAGCGTGTGACAAACTGACCACAATCATCGTTCCCCATGCCCCTGCACTGCTGGGCAGAGAAGAGGTAGAGAAAATTTAGAGTAAAGTTGAGACTGAGAAGAAGGGAGGGGTAGAGGGAAGCTGGTTTTAGGTTTGTTCTTATTTCTCATTATCCTATTCTGATTTGAATTGGTAATCAATTTAATTTTTTTTTCCCAAGCTGAGTTTGTTTTACCCATGCTGCTAATTGGTGAGTGATCTCTCCCTGTCCTTATCTTAACCCAGGAACTTTCATTATGTTTTTCTCTCCCCTTTCTACCTGAGGAGGGGGAGTGATAAGAGCAGCTCTGGAGGGCACCTGAAATCCAGCAAAGGTCAACCCTACACACTTTTTCTGATCTATCAAACTGGAGATTTACAGCCCTGTCTTGTTGTTGACATTACTGATAGTGAGCTCTGAAAATGCAGTCCTATAATTGGGAGCTCATTGATAGTCTCAGTGGCAAGGCCGTGATGAAAACAGATATGTGGAATAAATCACTCCATCTCCCTTCTTGCAAAGTTTGCTTCACGCTGTAGGTAATAGGCCTAATCTCCTGGATCCTGGTTGAAAACACTTAAGATGGGTCTATGGAAAAAAAAAGAGGAGCGCCAAGGTCATTATGTAGTCACAGGAACAAACAGAACTCTGATAAATATTGAGCTGATTTGCTAAAAGAAGTGTTAAAAGCATTGAAGGTCCTTATGACTCTAACCCTGAGCAGTAGTTATGGACAAGAGGCAACAAGGATATGAAATGCTGTGAGAAGAACTGAGGTAGCAGGAGAAATTGAATGAAATGGAAAGAGCAGGTAGCTCTGGAGCTGCATATATAATGAAAACTTTAGATTAGTGTCTGGAGAGCCTTTGTCATTAATAAAATGGATCCCCGTGTAAAGGGACACAGGATAAAAAGCATAGAGACACCTGAAAAATTAGCATATGGGTGACCAAACAGCTCAGTAAGCCCCTTAAACAGGTAGGGAAGTGTTACAAGGAGCTGAACAACCTGTGGCAGAGCAGGAACAGGGTACATATGACAGGACCACAGAGAGTGGAGTGCTCTGGGGACTGCCAGTGAAGCAAGCCAGGAGGGCAGAGCAGCAGCAGGGTTGTTGAGTGGGTCTGAGCTGGAACCAGATCTGGAGACAGGCCTGTTATTGCAGGTACTTCAGAGCATTAGGCTGGACAGGGAGGAGAGGTTTAATGGGTTTGGCAAACAGCTGTGATAAGGCTTGGAGGTTATCATGTGCTTGAGCAGAGCAAAAGTATTCGTGGCACCTCTATTCTTGCTCCTCTCTACAATCACATCAGAAATTATGTGTGCTGCATTCATGTATATATCTTTGTGTAATGCACCACATCCTCTCCTTATTTCAAACCAACAGGGAAAGCATGCATGGCAAAAATATCTTTGGCAGCAAGCTAAGCAAGTTCTATCATGATAAGCTCCCAAGTAAATACTGAACAGTTGCTAATTAAAGTGAAGCGTATAGTCCTTAATTTTTCAATTAACACACCCAACATATAGTAATGCCTTAATTATTTTTGTGCCTAAATATACTTGAAAGAAATCTGTAAGTGTGACAGTGAACTTTAAAAGGCAGGTGATTCTCTCTGTATTTTCAGTGGTAGGATAATGGTGGATTTAACTGAAATTGAAGGGAGGCTCTCATGGAAATGTACCATAGTCTGAAAATTTTTGGCCTCAAATAATCTTGGCTCTTCCTGTTATTTTCCATTTACTTTCACTTTACTCTCAAATGAGCCATTGTCAACCAATTACTTGCCCCTTAATCAGCCATGTGAGCAACTCATCTGCAGGAGAGCATGTTGTCCTTCTCTAGGTAGTTCTGTCCACAGAGGGACCAGCATTCTCTGCCGTGAGCTGTGGAGTGCTCTGGCATTCTGTTCAAACCAGGCAGCCCTTCCTCTGGAATTGTTGTGGAGGAGACTGAACAGTTCCATCATGAGATCAGTGTTTGATAGGTGAGGTGAATTGGGGCTTGGGCGTGCCTGCTTTCACTGGGGACAAACGAGCCTTGAACAGGTCACCTAACAAGGAGGAACAGGGCAGGAGGGCAGGGAGATGCCCATGGCTTTGCTGCTCTCTGGACTCCAGAGTCCTAATGACAGCCTGCTGCTTGCTTGTTCCCATGGCAGCACTCCTAATGGCCATTCCCGTGGAAACCTGCTTCAAAAAGGACACACGTACACAAATGAGGGGTAATGGTTCAAGTCGCTCAGTAGTGGAATTTTTCAGGAGTGCTTAGCATTAGAGCTTGTCAGGAAATGGGGAAATGCTGGCTTATGGAAACACAAAGTTTGGGTATGTTTGCAGAAAGTCAGCTGCAAAATGTAAGAAAACCAAAAAGGTCAGATTTAAGACATTTTCAGGCCAACATGTGCTGAGTGAAAAGTTTGTCTTCTAGCCTGAAATGAATTTTAAAAGCATGTGTTACTTTGGTGATTTTTATTTTGATTATTGGTCATATTTAGAAAAAATTCAAGTATGATTGACTTGAGCTAATACTGTGCATTTAGTTTTTGAGTGTGTTTTTGTGGTTTTTCAATTTTTGTATAAATATCCATTTATACTAATACACTTATATATACATATATATTTTATACTATACATGGGGGATATTTTTTGTATTTTATATTTTCTCTTAGGTAAAATAATCTATCTATCTCTATTAATTGCTCATCTAAATATGTTCCATTTTAGTAAAGTGTGTTGGGTTTTTTTGGTTTTAGGGTTTTTTTCTTTGTTTTTTTTCTTATTCCTAGTGGGAGAAAACGATAGGAAAACTCAGAATGCCTTTGAAAAACCTTTTTTATATTTCGCAATGGAAACCCTACTACATTTTGAGTTTTAATATCCAAAACTGTATTTCCCATTAGCATGAGGGCTATGAAGTTGTCTTCACTTTGGAGGGGCTGGGGAAATGGGGACACAGGTCCATTGAAGTTTGTTTCTATTGGTAAAAAACGTATGGTGCTGCTAAGCCACAAAATTCAAACCACAAACCAAAGTAATTGGTCTGAGAATTTCTCTAGCAGTTGGCTGCTAATTCTGAAAAATAATCTACCACCTGTTGTTTAGTCTGTAGGATTAAAGGTTTAATGTTTGAGGCAAGAGAAATTTATTGCTCCAGATGGAGCACAATTATTTAAAAAAAAAACTATGGGTGAAGATCAATTAGGTGCAAGAAGTCTACCTCGTTTAAAAAGGTAACTTGGTACAAGCCACAGCACTCTTAATAACAACCTGTGGACAGAGATGTTTCCCACTTTCAGAAAATTGTTTTCTCTATTTGGAAGTCATCACAGATGAGTTTATCACAATTCTTTAATAGATACACTGTGCAATTGTCACCTTTTTTTCTGCTGTGTATGTCAACAGATTTTAATAAGAGGCAATAATATTATTGTCCCACTAAGAATGTAATCAAAGATGTGTTTGATGCACAGGATAAACAGTTGCTGGAGAGGAAAATATGAAAATTCAAGGGGTTTTTTTTGGGGTTCTATTTACTGACCATCTGGAAGAAGGAAATACTGGCAATGAGAAACTTTGAGAAATCAGTGGTATGAAGTCAATGAGAAGACAGGATAAGGTAAATCTATTTGTTGGAAAGACTGGAGCATACTGCTTGGAATACTTCTGCTCAGCAAAAAGCAGAAAACAGTTTTCTGATAGACACATAATTTTTGTGACAGAAGTGCTTGCAGAGACTATTTCCCAGTTTGGAGAGAAGGTAATGGGGGGGTGGGAGAATACTTTCTGGTAGGGCTAGAAAAGAGGACTTCACTGTCAAACAGTAATTTGTTCAGGGCCTGGGGAGTTTTCAGGGACATAGAAATGTGGGTCCCATTTCTGGCCTGGGATATAAATTTGAGGCATTTGTTGGCAATAGGGGGAACTTGACTAACCTCATGCAGAGGTGTATGTTGTCACAGCAGGCATGTTGGTGTGGTGTACAGTCAAGTTTTACACATGGTGCTCTGGAGTTGATAACCAGGATGTTTGGCAGGAGCCCCACACACACGCAATGCCCCATCCTTGGGGCATATTTTGGGACATATTAAGTGGAATCTTGTTAAGATTCCACTTCTTATTAAGAATCTTGTCTTGCTTCTGGTCAAGCTTTGTACTGAGCCTTTTTTCCAGTCCTGTTTCCCTCACAGACTCCAAGTTTCCCATCTGGTCACCCTCAATCCATGTTTTCTCCAGTCAGATTCATCCAGCTGGGTGTGTGAAGGCTGGAAATCCACAGTGACACAGATCACTGTAATCACAGCAATCCTGTTCTTTCTGATGCTATTCCCTGACACCTCCAATGTGCCCAGCCTGTTCAGCTTGCAGAGTCAGCAGAAAACCAGGGGCTTACTTGGCTTGCCTTTATGGGGATTTTGCTCCTTGTTTTTCAACAAACTGAGCAGGCTGGACACAGGGGACCTGCACAGCATAGAATGGCACTAGGACCCTAAAAATTCAGTCTGTTGTAAAGCCAGGGCCTCAGGTCTTTTTGTCAAAAAAGTGATCCCAGCCTGTTGGATGGGTCCTACAGTAGCCAGAACAAGGCAAAAAACTTGTTGCCTTTTGTTCAGCTACAGCTTCTGTAAGACAACATAAGGCAACGCAAACTGAGAACAAATCAAACAGTGCTGCCATCTGTAATAGGTGTATGGAGTGGCAGCTGATGGCTTTTGGAAAGCTTTGTAGAAAGTAGCTTGACCAGCACAACCTCAAAGTACACATTTCATACTGGTTTAAAGAACTGAATTTAAAGCATCCCGTTTTTCACTACCAGCATTTTGTATTTCAGTGGCAGTAAATATTCAAAGGCCCCAAGACATAAAGAATCCCCAGGGATGCTGTAGTTCTCCCTTGTTTTTTCTTCAGCAGAGACATGAACATTAGTATAGCTGGTTAAGAAGAAATAGCTTTGTCTAAGTGAAATCATTAAACCAAAGTTTACTGTTTACTAAAGTATCTTGGTTTTCTTGAAATTTTCCAGCAGAGAAGATTTTTTTATAAAGTTTGTCACCTTCTAATGCTTTAAGGAGTGTTGATGTTTTGAAGTGAGTTATGTCACCCAACAGAAGGTTTAGCAGATCAGCAATGATACTTGAGAAATTCAGTGGAAGGAAGCATCTTTTAAGCCATCTTTCTGTCTGGAGCACCTTCTGGTAGGCTATAAATGTTTAGCATTCTCAGTGTCTGACCCAGCTCATGGTTTTGGTCTGCTAGAGTATGGTGGGATGTCAGTGGGGCTGTACAGCTACTGTGCTTTTGTTCTGGATGACCTGTGGGCTTTGCAGAGCTGGGTCCCACCCTGGCATGCAGCCTTTCTGCCACCTGCTTTTGAAGTGGCTGCACACTCTCCATTAGCAAGGCTGGTGGACACATTCGTGTAGCAGCCCCCCAGGCAGGTGCAATTGTCCATCAAGTAATTCCCAAGCCACCTTTAGGAAACCTCTGCATCAAGGAGCACTTGCAAGATTTTGAGGGAATTCAGAACTTTGAAAAGCAGGTCTTAGGCAGTGACTAACGTACCAAGAAAATGGATAATGTTGTGTTATGCAGAATATTCACAAATACTTCCTTGCAGTCACACTGATACTGCTGTAAGAAAAGCCCTTTGAATTAAAGCTTCAGTCCAGGGCTGTAATACTTCTGCTGCCCCAAAGGGAAAAATAGCCCATATTAGAAATATTTGGTGGACTTCTCCTTATCAATACTTCGCCAAAGTATTGATAGCATTTGAAGGTCTTCAACCAAATGTCTTAGCAATGTAACGGTATCTAGCAGTAATATTTTGTTAGGTGCTAGTCTCTCTAGCTCTCAGTCAATGTCTGAGTATCAAATGTCTTAGCACAAAATCTGCTGAGAGAAGGAATCTATAGCTATAGTGCTGTGCATGGAAACTTGTGCATGTACATCACATGTGAATTAAACTCAGAAATTATAACTAAGTTAAAAAATCCCCAAACTAGCCAAGATCTCTCCCCAGATCCAGTATTTCCTTAATTCTTCATTTATTGTAGTGACAGTGCAATTCTTTGTGGATATAAATGTTATTTTTTTTAATCACTGAACTAAGAGACATTTAGCAGCATTTCAGGTGGAAGAAAACAAATCCATTGACTTTGTCTTAGTCAATTGGTAAATGTTGACCTAGGCAAAGTGACAAATGTCAAGAATTTTCCTCATGAAGGAGCTGGATGGAAGGTAGAAAGCATGAAACAAAAACCTGAGCCAGTAGTACACATGAATGCTGTGGTGCTGCATTTTATCCCTCTAAGGCTATTCTATTGTATGTAGCACAATATTAGTGTGTTCCATGTTTTCATCTTTACATTGAATTCACAGCTAATTTCACAGGGGGTGAACAAAAACTCCTGAGTTTGTCGAATGAATAGTGTGTGATATAAACAGTGCTCAGGGAAAATGCCAGCCATCTCCTGGAAGTTTTGCTTCCATGGTGGAGGATATATAGTGTAGGTTGTGTGTAGACATATTGATGCAATTCAAGCTGCAAAGATTTGTCTGGAATCTTGGAGAAAGCACTGGTTTGGGTTTCAGAAGATGTGGTATTTTAAGTGTCTGGTAAATAATGTCTTTGCGAACTTGAAAATTTCTTTTTTTCAAAAATAGTAGAAGTTCAGTGCCTGGATAGCCTAAATCTGACCCCAAAACATTTCTGTCTGCATTCCTGACACAGCAGTGATACAAAGGGTCAAGCTTTTCCTTCTGAATCTTAAGACTGGGAGGTCTTTGGGGGTGAGGTCTTTGGGAGGTCTTCCCCTCCTCCAGTCGGAAGGTCTGCACCAATGTGAATTAGGCTTATCAGTGCCTTTGATTTTCATATTTGGCATATTTTAGCACCTATGACTCCTTAGGTGTGTTTAAAATCTGGCCTCTCATCCATATCACTCCTCATTCTGATATCCCAAAGTAGTAAATTTCCACCATTTCCCTGGGATTGCTTAGAATTATTTTGCAGGCTGATGAAGTCAGAAGGGATTGATACCAAATCTGCTAACTTGTCTTGGCATGTGTGAGCACCTTGCCAAACCTGTTATGAGTCAGTGACTGGCCTCATCCAAGTGAGGAAAGGTAGATCCAGAGGTATTTTGTCCTTCTCAATTAAAATGGTCATCATTTTAATCTCGTTCATTCTGCTCTTAAGGTGAGGTGTATGTATGCGGGTGGAGCTGGCTAAACTTCAGCTTCCACAGTAACAGATCTTTTTTTGGCATCAGAAAAAAAGATAGAAATTGTTTTTATGTGGCATGTGTTTCAGCCAAATATCCTGGGATCAAACCAGCATTTATCAAGTAACTTGAATCCCAGCTTTGTGCACTCGGTGGGCTTTGCCCACGAGGAGGTAATGCATCAGTAGGCAGAAAAGCTTAGAACACAAAGAAGGGGAATAAAAAATCACAAATCAACAAACTCAATTGTATTAAATTTGCTGTCCAGGGATGCTTTCCTCTGGCAAAAAACCTATTCAGATGCAAAGCTACCATAATGATTTTATAAAATAAACCAACTGTAGGTAGATCATTGTTTTGTAACAAACAGTCAGGACTCTGAGCTCCATTTCAAATATCTCCTTGTCATATCATTGGTCCTGGAAGGGATCATTATTGCTGTTCAATTTAACTGAATTTGGTATGACAGAATCTTACCAAATACTGGCCTCTGAGGGGGTTGTTCTTGCTAAAATTTGAATAACATGCTGTTATGAATGATGGTGTTTTAAATTAGTGAGGATACTAAAAGAAGTAAAAATAGACAGGACGTTGTGAGATTTCCCAGCAGCTGACGTGTTTGGCCTATTATTATATAGTTGAGTTAATTTGAAAAGACACATGAGTTTCCAGGAGTTTTAAATGCAAATATGCCCAGTAAATTAAATACGTGGGTGTGAGCTTTGCAGTGTGTTTTGGTTAGTCAGAATCAGAAAACTTCTGCATGTTTGTTTTGGTTTTTTTTAACTTGTCAGTTTCCGGGAGGGTGCTGAATTTAGACTCCACATGACTACATTCTTCATGTGGCTTTCTAATCCCTTATTACAGCTTTGTTCTAGGATCAAAATTAACAGTCAATTAAATACAAGGTGATATGGGGGGTTGTTGTTTATTCCAGTCTTAGATGGGTTAACCAACCGGCCAGAGGAGCCCTGGTGGTTGCTGTGGCTAGAAGGTCCACAGTGGTTTGCAGAGAACTGCTGCAAGACTGAGAATATCCTGGGGGTTCCTGCAGTCTGGGAGCTCAAGAGTTCCCTGCTCTGGCCCCTAAACACCTGATTCTCAGCATCTCAGCCTGGCAGCTCCAAATTTCTGTCATAGGATAAAATGAGTGTCTACAGTACCTCTGGCCCTCATGTAATGCAGTATCAGGAGCTGGTAACAAACATGGAGACCACACTGAAACAAGCCTGTAATTTTTCATGTGTTCTGTTTCTGCAGGAAAAGCAGTGTGTTGTTCCTTAGTGGCATTGCTCAGATGGGATGGATTTGAGGCTGTTTAGACATACGACATGAGAGATGGCCTATGTTTTCTCCAGCCTGTTTTCTTGTTTTCTGGTGTTTTTACCTCAGTTTGTTTCCCCTTGTTTCTGAGGGAGAAGCTTTGGGGCAGTTCTCACTCTGGAGGGTTGGAGGCAAGGCACTGTTACTTATGCCTTGTACTTCAATTAAAACTCTGTATGGTTAATTAAAGTTAACAGTAAAGCTGCTTGCCTGTGTCCTGGCTCTGCCATTCCCCATTTTTTCATAATACCTTCCCTACCAATTAGAAGCCATGGTCTCTGTCAGTGACAGCTCATAACAAAGCCTATATTGGAACATCTCTTAATTGAGCATCCTTTAGCTCTTTACTTTCTTTTTCATTTCTTAGCTACTTTAATACTGTCTTAATAACAGTTTTCTCTGAAGACTTCTTTTCAGAGCTTCTTTTCAAATAAATTGCTGTTGAAATGATCATAACATAGCTTTTCTCTTTTTTTTTTAAGCACACAGAATTATCTCAATTGGCATTAAGTTCAGGGAGTCAAAAAGGTCAAATGTACCTTCATAAATCTGAGATGACTTCACTGAAATCATTGAATTTACAGTCTCTTAACAGAGAGCTCAGTTTGACCCCAGAGCCCACAAAATTAGCTCTAATGGGAAATCTAGGGTTTTCTGGTGCGCTGAGTACAATGACACGTTGTTAGGATTATCCAAGGATGGAAAACAAATGTTTGCTGTACCGTAGCATTCCGTTCTCCTCTGTATTCATGTCTGCTCTGTTTGAATGGTGAATGACAGTGACTGAAATTGAGGGCAATTGCACTAATAACCACTAATTGAATTCAACACAGCACTTTTGCTGCCAGGATTTTTCTTTCTTCTTTCAAGTAGAGATGTTTTGGGTTTGGGTTGATTTTGTTATTTGTTCTTTCAATATTAGTCTTCTTAAGGGCTTCTCTGTGGCTGCAGCATTGGCCGGTGGCTTCTCACCATCACAGCCACTTCCTACAATGTTACCCCAGGGATTACTTGGGAGCAGCAATTAACAGAAAGGCTCCAGGTTATTAACATAGGATGCAACAAGAGAGGAGTAGTGTTGTGTGGAGTCCTTGAACCTGCAGAGTGATGCTCAGCATGGCAGTACCTCATCTCACGCTCAGCTTTTTTCATTAGGTTTTTGTATTCAGACTGCAATTTATTAGCTGCAAATGACTGACTTTATGTGTCTTGGTCATGCAGGATTCAAGGTAAAACCACTTTCTTTTTGCTTGTTAGCTTTCTCAGAAATGGAATTCAGTATTTGCAGTGCCACAACTCCTATTTGTTTGTTTACAATATCAATTACCTCCTTGTTCTACCTTGTCACAGTGCTGTGTGTTTGTTTGCCCTCTTCTATCAATGATAATCAAGGGTCTGATCAAATCTACATCTCTTTGTCTTGACTCTGAAGTGCCTGCTGATTAAAGTGGGAGAGGTAATAGAATGCAGTAAAAAGGATATACATTTAGTGAGTTCTGTATACAACATGATGTGTTAAACTTCACCCCAAAAATGCTTTTCTTCCATTTCCTGCTGTCCCCTGCTTATCCATTCATGCCTGTTTTCTGAGCCCCCCTTCAGAGAAATGTTGGCCTTCTTGGCAGGACTGAGGAAGTCAAGACTGCAGACCTGCCTCTGCCAAGGCAGGTCCTGCTGAATCCCTTTTCCCTGCCTTGTTGGCTGAAGTGCTGGGATGGTAGTCACTCCTGCCAGATTTATGTCGTGGTGTTGTACATGATAAGAGCACCCAGCCAGTGCAGCTAATCTGGGTGCCTGTGTGGGCAACCTGCTCCTATTTGGACCAGGCTGGGGGCTGCCCCACCCTGCAGGACAGCCACTGGTTCTGTGCTAATCAGTACTTGTCACTGCAGATGTCAAAGGGTCCAGGTAAACTGGGAATTCCATGAGCAGGCCTGCCAAGAATAGCTGTTCGGTAGGACATGTTGGCAGCTGGCATGTACTGGATAAGTATCCAAACTATTATGAATCATTGCAGAACACGTATGGGGTGTGAAGGCAGGCTAGGGTGAAGCCTTGGGTTTTTTCAGTGTCCTGAACAGAATTTGGCCACAGCCAAATGAAATCTTAAACTCTACTACTACAAAGCAACCTCACACACACCTTGACCTGCTTGGTAGGGCAAATGCTTCCTGTGCTATATAAATGTCAAACCACATCCCATAGCAGCAGCATCCATGTCACCAGTTCAGTGATAACCATGTTGTAGTAATCTGCAAATACTAAAATTATGCATGATTGGCTCGTCAGTTTTGTCACATATGTTTATATCCAAACAGATCTTATGACTAGCGCTTCTAAAAGTAACTAGGAATGTGTCAGTGCCGAACACTCTGCAGGTTTTGTTGGTTGGGCCTGACCTGAATGTTAATCATGTTTTTTGTTAGATGAGCATTAAATCCCTTCTGCTTCTGGAGACCAGCATCAAAATTCAAATATTTAATTTGCTCATTGACATTTATTAAAATAGCTTTGTGCTTGAATATCAAGTTAAGGCAGTGGTAGCTAATTTCGTTAGTCTAGATGACGTTGGAAGTAAATTTAAATCTGATTGAGAAGCATTTAATACTCACGAAGAAAAGGAGGGAATTAAAGGTCAACAGTATAAAATGTTGACATCTACAAACAGCAGAACTTTAAGTTTGGCTTTTGAAGTACTGAATGAAGCCTCAAAACCAACTGTGATACAGATATTTCAGAATGTTAGGAGAGGTTCTTCTACTGCTTCCCAAGATAGGCCTTAGTGTCCTAATGAGACAGAGATGACCTCAGACCATTTATGTGTAAGTGTTACTCCTTAGGCTGAAAATTCTTTGGTTGGGAGATTAAATGTGGATTCAGCAGAGATGAGTGTCCTGTGAGTATTTTGCTTTATAGAACCATAGAATTATTATGTTTAGAAAAGACCTCTAAGATCATTGACTCCAAGCTTTGACCAAGCCATGAAAACTGCTGTCCTGGTTGCTCACGCTCCCTGGAGCCGCTTAAATCTCCCCCTTAATCTTTGGCACTGCCACGAATTTATCAGCCTCTCTGGTGAAAGCTGCTCTGCCCTGCCAGGTCTCCCCACTCTCACTTGAGTTCCCCTAAGTTCAGGAACCTCCCTCCAGCTCTTTCAGGAGTTTTGCTCCAGAATTTACCATAGTCACCATTGCAAGCACTGCTGTCACCACGTACCTCACTGACTGAGGAGAGAGTTGCTTATTTAAATGCTACCATTTAAGTGGGAAAATATTTACTTATACATGCACACGTGTTGTGAAAAGGCCTTGTTTTGAATGATATTAAGCATGTGAGGCCCTTTAACTTCCATATAATATGAGGAAAGGCATTTAAAAGTATAGATGTAAGGAAAGACTGCCTTTTTCAGCTGAATTGAAAATACAGAAGGAGGAACAAGAATATTTGGCCTCTTGAATAATCTTTCCAAGTAGCTAGCTGGTCTCCTCTTAATAACTGGCTTGTTGGGTATAATTCCAGTTTTACACCACTTGCTTACATGATTGCTTGTATGTTGGCCTGGAATACTGAATTGTGAGTTTATTGTTAAATTCCTTTTCATTGTGAAACCATGCGGCTGTAACTGAGAGAAATATGTTTAATCCCCTGGGATGGGGATAAACTAGAGGCATGTAAGTACAAAGGATTATTTTTTCTCTTTTTAAGAAACATTTCTGTATATTTATGGATCAGTAGATTGGAACATACTTATTCAGTAAACAAAGAAGAGCTAGTCCTTTTAACAAACAGAGTGAGGTTTGGTTTGAGGGTTTCTGGTTTGGTCCTGTTTCATTGCATTTCTCTAGAAACGCTTCTTTTGGACATCTCTGAGGGGGGTTTGTTGTTTCTTTAATCTTGGCTGTCACGCTGAGCTAGCAATGACCTCCTGAAGAGAAGGTTAACGTTAAGTGAAGCTTCCCTAACTTAAAATACAGCTGTCAGCCCCTGTGCAGAGGGGTCCAGTGACTAACATCTGTTTGAATAAAGCTGTCAAGTGTCCTACAGAGAGCCTGAAAATTCATAAAACTTCACAGGCTGAGAGCCAGTTTGAATAAAACCCAAGTGGGATTTCACACCTGAAAGTTTTTCTTGGGTGCTCTATTTCAGGAATGTGTGAGAGGTACCATATGGTAATATCAAAGAATGTAGATGAGGACTTTCCTGGTGACAATTATTTTGTCAAATGCCTACCATAGGAAAAGGTGGCCATCCTATTTTGCAGGCACTGAAAGCAGACATCAGTCCTAGAGCATTGTGTGAATTACATCTTTTGCTTGGGTTTTGGCAGACATGGTTTTTCTCTGACACTTGGAATTCCATGTGCAAAGCTTGGGGTCAGAAGGAACTTCTGTTGATAACATTGTTTTGGTAAAAATGCCTTGAAGCCCTTTAAGTAACTTCATAGATAAATAAGGCTTTGCAGAAACTAATTTTTTTCATTGGTTTGTTTTGCAGTATGTTTTATTGTCTGTCTCCTACTCTCAGTTTGGCTGAAGGAACATAGAAAAAATTGATTAGGCTTTCATTTTAAACATAATATTGAAAGGAAATGGAATAGTACTGTCTCATTCAAGAAGAGGAATTTGGACAAACACCCAGTTGCCCTCCAAGTACAGTTTCCCTCTGCTCTAGTACTCATCTCTGAGAAGTGGTGCTTGCAGCTAATTTAGAGAATACCTTCAGCAGCAGCTTTTCATCCACTGTTTGAGGAACATGCCTTTATACAATCTGGAAAGACCATTTGTAGGAGAAAGCTGAGCCTGTGAACTCTTGTAGTCTTTGAACTGAGTCCAAGAAATGTCAGTCTTCCTGGGTCCTTTGTGCTGAGAAGGCCTCTCTTCACAGCCACTAGAAAACAACTGAAAGTAAACGGCTTTGTCACAGCAACACACTCTTGGAGAGGAGATCTAGAGCTTATGAGGAGAATCCCCACCCAAAATCTCATAAAATTCAGTTTTATAACTGTGTAAGTCAGTTACAGGAGTTTCTGTATCATTTGAATTCCCTATGCCTGGCAGAACCTAGGAGTGGCTCAGGTTTGCTAGGGCTCTCAGTAGCATGGTGCATACTCAAACTTTGTGAATCTGTGGTCCTGTGGTAAGGATGTAAGATTGATCAGCTTGTGCTGAAGGAGGTAAAAAACATCCCGAGACCAGGATTTCCAGGTTTCCCATGTTCAGTGCTAGCTGGCAAAGTGTGTACGCCTACATGTGTTTGCAGTTGGATGGACTGTGGCTTTTCTTTGCACAGATGAAAGCAAGCCTTTTAAATTTATTTCTGGCTCCTCCTTTTCTCTTGCTTCCTTGTAATTTCCCCAGCCATGTCCAGGCTTAGATTTACCCAATCTTTCTTCACCCAAATACTTGCTTTTTTTCCAAGGACTGGCACAGCTAGGAGCTAATGCTGTTTGTATTTGATGTAATAGAGATACAGAGTTGAAAGGCCTGACATTTCTGCCAGCTGGGTCTAAGCCTTCTCACTATCTATCTTTGCAGCTGTATGTAAATGCCAGACTAGCTGGAGAAGGAGACTTGCTCATTTTTATGGTCCATTGTTATGGGTTTATCAGCTCTAGCAAGGGAAGGAAAATTCACTAGAACTGATTGCTTTTATGCATGCTATACAAAATCTTAGCATCACATCTCCACTGTTAATTAAACTCTCATGATTGCAACCAACTCCTTTGACTTTGGGACAATATTGAAGAATTTAGGCTTAAACATGAGCTAAAACCCTCTTATAAACTACAAGAGAGTCCTAGGGCCATGAATAGTGAGTCCTATGTCTATTGAAAAATATTTTTAGTAGTGTAGTTACTGCTCTTGTGTAACTTGTCTGCCATTCAGAATATCTCCCATGTTATCATCTTAATGCTCTCATGGGAACTGCTGCCCGTGACCTCAAGTGAATCATCCCATCTGACTGACTCTATTGTATTGCACACACCTCTGTGGCTGCAGAGAGGCCTTTGAATTTGGGGGGAGAATGTGATTTGCACATGCTTCATTTGTATTCTTGCATCAGCTGTGCTCTGCCAATTATGCTGTAAATAAACTGGTTTGTAGGAAGGTACTATACAGTATGCTCCTGGCTGTCTTCTGCAGTGGGAACCATGCAGGTACAGTGAGGGAGCGTTTCAGGGATTACTGCTTGTTTCACAAGCTGGTCAGGGAAAATAATTGATATACCTGCATGCCCATAGAACTCTGAGTATGCAGCAGTAGAGTGGATTTCATGGATTTAAAGCCACATGCTGTGTTTTGGAAACTCATTGCTGTCTCTTTGATCTTTGCCAATGAGCACAATCAAGGACCTGATGGATTTTTTTTTACCAGGAACCAGCTGTCATATACTGGCATGTCAAGCTCTGCTCCATTCATCTTCTTTAAACCTTTACATTCAACCAGCACCAAAAAACCCCATAATCAAACCAAACCAAAGTTTGCGGTACAGATGAATTCTATTTGACCCCAAGAGTAAGGAGTTATAATTTTAAGATCCACCTTGGCCAGTAAGGAGTATGGAGGAAAAGATTTGTAACTAAAGGATGCAGAAAATGGCTGAAGGGATAAATGAAAGAACAGAAGTGGGTAGGGTGCTTTGGAAAACCCTATTATATTCCCAGTCATCTTTCCATGCTAGCCCATGGCCTCTGTTTCAACCACTACGTGAAATTAAAAAAGCAAATTTTAAAGACATCCTTCAGTGTAATAGGAATCTTCAGTAGAATTTAGACTCCTCAGTGATTTCTATAAGGGGATCTGAAGATCCTTAAGCAAGTAGATGTTTTGTAAAATTGTACGATGTGGAGCTTACTGACACTCAGGCAACAAAATTCTGGTTCCTTCTTCATGACTTCAATCTATGCACTGCTGAGAACTTCAAAGAGCAATCCCCTTTCCTGAGAAGTGGCAACACTTGACAACATATTTCAATTTTGGGAAAGTGAATGTGACATGGAATGTGAAGGGCCAAATAAAGGAATTGGTAGTTCTTTCTAAAAATAGGTGAGACTTGGCTTTGAGATAGTGAAGGTAACCTAGAATACAGATAATCTGTTCCCTCCTATCAGTGGAAGAGACCCCTCTGGAGGCTCTTTGTACCCTGTGGCAAGGTGGGAGCCAGTGTGGTGACACATCATTTACAGGTTTCTACACAAAATCAGGAGGATAGAACCATCTCCTCTGGTGTCCTTCAGCTCTTTCCTAATCAGCTTCAGAGCTGTTGTCCAAGTCTGGACCCTTAATAGAGGCTGGCTGTCCCTTATAATTTTTCTCCCACTTAATCATTCCATGTCTTACATGCTCTGGTAATGCATCTACCTTTCTTTTTTCCTGTTTCTGTTTTTATGTCTTGGGGTTTTTTTCCCTACTCAGTCTCTCAGGACTTTTTCCTCCAACCCCAAATCCAATCACAAAAATGAAAAAAGGAATCCTGGAATCAATAAACATTTTTGTTTAACTGGCTGACTTTATTCAGACACTTTCTTCTCTTCTATAAGAGAAAACTGACACAGTTATCTTTTTCTAAGTGCATGAATTATTTTTTGTGTTACCTCAAACATATTTTTTTGTTATGGAAAGGCAAGTAGTTTTTCACTTTAGAAGCAACTTCTAAGCCATAAACAAATTGAAAGTTTGATATTATATCAGCAATGAAAAGGTATCCAAAATTCCACTAGAAGCAAATGTGTGTGTACATGTGCACATATGTGTCTATTAATAGATGATGAAGGGAAGATGAGTTACCTTGTGAAATGTGATGATTGCCAGGCTCTAAAGTAGCTGGTATCTAGTTCTTTAGTCCTGATTTTTTTTTTCACCTGTTTCCTAGGGGAGAAGCTCAGGCAATCATACAGTTAGACAATTCTTTCAATAATTTTGAAATCTCCTGGAAAAATGAATATTTAAGACCATTGTGTTCTTATGGGATTCCTGAAAACTGGTGGATGGAAGAGGTGAGCTATGCAGATTAATGCACTTGCTGAGGGCATTAAATTAACTAAATTTAGGCCTTAAATCTTGTTAGACAATAGCCAGCTCTGTTGCTATCTTCCTTGTACTGAGTAGTGTTATCTGCATGAGTTTTGCTCTAGATTAGCCACAGCATCCAATAGCTTCTGCCAGACTTCTTTGTCCAAGAGAAAGAGAGGTATAGGGATGTGCAGGAGGTAATGTCCTGGAACACCCATCTTATAGGTGCAGGAGACCCACATTCACCGGTTTCACTGCTCACTGAACAACGTCTTGGGGTTGTGTTTTGTTTTCCATGCACCTTCAACAAACACCAAATTATTACAACAGTATTTAACGGTGCTGAAAGGTATTAATGGGACCTACCCACAGGAGACTTGGCTTGTGGTTTTAAACTTTCTTACCTGTTCAAATGTGGATTCTAGTATTATAGCATAAAATATAATGTGTACTGAGTGCACTAAACCCAGCTCTAGTGTAAAGCCTTTTATTTTTCCAAATAATTGAATATCCTAGAATAAAGTTGAAAATACTTAATATGGAGGTAGAACGTGGCACTTTTAGGTGACTTACAGGTCCTTGCATAGAAGAGCAAAACAACATTTGTTGACATTGTTAGGTGGATGTAAAATACAGGGTGAATTACTGGGTTGTTTGTTGTTAGAAAGATCATCATGTAAAAGATGCACTTTCCTTGGACTCTGAGAGAAATCAGTCACTCCATTTAATCTCAGAATTCAAAAAGGTGTTATCAAGATGCACCAGCTTCTTTTCATTGGCACTACAGCAAGCCTGATGCCCACTTTTGAGAAATTTTGCCTAGCACTGGGGGGAAATTGCTCTGTGCAAAAAGAAGTTAAGTTTTTTGCGTGTGGTGTGTAGCTGGTGTGACCCAACTGAACCCCTTGGGGAGGAGGTAGAATGTCCTAGTGAGAATTTGTCATTCGTGCCTCTGGGTGTACTGTATATTTTGTTTAGTTGTAACTATGGTGCCTTCTACAAAACGTTTGGCTTCTTTCTTGGGCTCTGCTTTGGGATATTTCCATATTCTAAGTAGCTTGGCTTGCTGCTTCTCTTACTCAGTGGAGCAGCTGGATTCCTTGATGTGTTTTTTCACTGCTGTTAAAAGCAAGTTGTGCCATCACCTTGAAATCTTAATCTCTCTGTTTTATGAAGTGCTAGGTCTATTCCTAGAAGCATTAATAATGTATGCACTTTGCAATTTCACTATTCAATTACTGAAGATGCCTGGTACGTGAGAACCTATTTAAGTTGATAAGGCAAAGCGAGATGAATAGGATTATCTGTTTCTTAACCGTACAGAATACAATGGTATATAAACCTTATACCTGCAATGCTCTTTATGAAAATGTCTCAGAACATGCATTAGTTCCCACTTGAATCTATTAGAATTTGCATTAAAGAGAATAGAATTCTTAAATTTAGAAGGATATTAATGGTTGGATAAGTGTCCTGTTGGATATCTAGGTTACCCTTTTGACAGGTCTGAGCATAGGATATGAAAAATATCATAGAAAAAATGCAAATGATGGGAAAGTTTCTCATTCTATGTTGGTTTTTTTTTCTGGAAAACCAGAATCCAAATCCTTTTTCCAGTTTGGGAAGTGATGTCAGAGCTTACACTGACCGCTGGCACTGCAGAGAGCCTCAACTTGAAGAACAGCACTTCTCACACACTTCACTTGACTTAAGAGAAATGTGCTAATGAATCATTAGCAAAACTTCTTTAGCCCCAGGGCATTCATCAGAGACTCCACAGCTACATCCTTATCCGCTTTTGCTGAGGCACAGCAGGAGAGTGCTGACAGGATCAGAGCTTGGGGAGTAGTGCTGCAGGGTCTGAGCTTGTTTTTATGTTGCTCCAAGCTTCCTTTTTTTCCTTTTCTTTTAATAACAGCAGGTTTTTCTGAATTTTCTGGTTTGAGGTGAGCATGCTACAGAACTGAAGTTTGGGTTCTTGTGGGGACTTTTCTAGAAGCTTTGTATAACCTAACTGGAAAGGTACCTCGTCAATTAAAAAAATGAAGTAAGGGAACTGAAAATAAGAGTTGGGTCAGCTGGTGCATAAAAACTTTGCCAGGCTTTTTGGATTGCATGGCACAGAAGAATCACCCAAGCCAACTTTTCTCTGGAAGGCACTTTACACTGTTCCAAAAAAAGGGCCATGCCCTTCCAGAGTAAGTGACCCTAAATGCTGGCAAGCACATACTTTCCAGCATGGTTTCCTCTGAGAGTGACGTGCCTCCCTCATGTGATCATACCATACAGGCTGGATTTCATGATTTGAATCTGGCTTCACCTTCCACTCCACCTGATCAAACTGGACTTCCTCTGGATCCTTCTCAATCACATCATGCCTCATTTAAGTTTCAGCAAGATACATAAGAACATGCCTTACCAGCTTAGAATAATCCTTTTAGTCTCAGTGGGTTTACTCATACACTCTAAGCTGGAAGGCACTTTGCTAAATAAAGACCTTTGTAATGAACTCAGCATGAGGAAAATGCAACTTCTGTTCCTTTTGATTCCTTAGAAGACTCAGTCTGACTCTGAGAAAAGGTTTAATCAGGCAAAATTTCCAGGCACATTAGGAAAAATTTTAATTATCAAACATGCCTGTCAGTAGGGGTCATTGCTTAGGAAAAGTAGCTGATGTTAGCAGTCCTTGAAAAGATGAAGTTTTAAGTATTCCAGTCCAAATTAAAATGGTACTGGTGCTTGCAGTTGCTAGACAAGAAAGAATAGAGAAACAATAAGATACTTAAAGGCTGGATACCTATTGATGTCAATAGGAAAACTCTTGTCTGCTTCACAGCAATCTGGTCTTGCCTTCTTTTCCTTACCTAGCAGAGGAAGCAAGGGTGATGTTCTGGAGGCTGCTATTTGGGAAGTGCAGTGTGCAAAGTCTTTTTAAAGTCAAGTATCTATGTTTTGTTGTGAAAAACACAGCAAGGGCTGATGGTCTTTGGATTGTGCAGAACACAGGTTTAACTTCCTAAGCTCTTACCTATCTCAAACCAGAGCGTGTTGTTCGGGGCAATGTCACCAAACTGGAATCACAATAACGTAATTCTGCTCAGGTCTTCTGGGTTTTACCTATGATTGTTAGAACCAGGTTGTTAGGGAATGAAAATACAAGGGATGCATGTCAGACAAGGAGACATGCTCAGAATTCAGTGGGGATTATGGCAAAAGCTGTGGAATGAAGTAACAAACAGATCCTGCCCCTTCTGTATACCTCCCATTACAAAAGCAGCCATCACCTCCCACAGCCAGAAAATGAGTGAACTGCCTACTTTCCTGAGGGCAGCTGGTCCTTTCAGGAGCTGAAATAAGCTCAAGCTTTACTGCAGAAAGTAATAAGAGAAAATGCCCATTTGGATGAAGGAAAAAACCTCCTGAGATATTTCCTGGGGGATAGGGGAACTTTAAAAATCATATGGCAGCAGGAACAAAATATGCCTCGAGTCACAGGAGAATTATAACTGTGGCCCTAGCACTGCTCTGTTGCTTCCACAAATTGTCCCTGCCTTGTGGCTATGCTGGGAGGGGTGCTGAGACCATGAGATAGCTCAGCAAGTGGAGACAAGGATCAAGGGTTATTGTGCCTGTCAACCCACCATGAACAGATCTGCCATTCTAAGATTTGCATGTGAGGGCTCTGAAAAAGGGAAGCTTGCCATGTCCTGGTTGCTGGCTGGCTGCATGCCCAATAAGGTGCCAAAGGTTTCTGTTTCAGCCATATTCACCATTGGTTTTGCAAAGGGAAGGGACAGAGAGGCTGCTGCATGTTGGGTGGTTTGGAGCTTGTCTGTAGGTACCTAACCTGGACTGCAGCTCCTGGAGAAACCTTATCCTCTGTCTGTGTGGTTAACATGTGAAATCTGGCTCTCAGCTCCATGGTATGATGATCCAAGGCGGCTGCTTTACAGGATTGCTGGTAAACTGATGCTCACAAAAGTACAGCATGGAGCCCTTTTGTCACTACCTATGACTGAAAAGGCACCGATTTATTATATCCCAAAGTACTGTTAGTCATCATATCTTAAAATCTTAGTCTGATCCAATAAACAATTCTTTATCTAGGGCAAAAGCACTCAGTGTTAATTGGAAGAATAATTTAGTAAATAAAGGTCAGAGCTTTTTAAATGCTTTATATAGGGCAAAAGAAAACTTAATCTCAGGGTTACAAACAGTGTTTTTCTTAAGCAGACAGGAAACACTTCCAGCCAGAGTCTCTGAAATTTAAATGAGCCTGTTTTATCCCTTGATTTTCACAAATCTCTCACCATGTTGCCACTACAGAAGAGGAGATAAAGAATTCTAATATTGCTTCCAAAGAGATCATGTGTTTACTGAAACCAGGCTGGAGCTAGTTACGGACATACTGTTTTGTGGAATTTGTAGCATTTTTTTTTAATATTGATTCAACACAAATCATAGACTGATAGTCTGGTTTAGGTCAGAAGAGACTCAGAGACCATTTAGTTCCAACTCTCCAGCCATGGGCAGGGTCACCTTCCACTAGACCAGGCTGAGCAAAACCTCACTCAACCTGGCCTTGAACACTTCCAGGGATGGGGCAGCCACAGCTCCTGTGGACAACCTGTTCCAGTGTGACTCACTACCCATAGAGTAAATAACTTACTGAAATGGTAGCTTGCAGCAAAATCTGGTTTTGTACTGACAGATGGAATCCTGAGTCTAAGCTCTCCTTGTGTATGGACAGTTCAGGATGGTGTGCACACAACTGATAAATGTACACCTAACAAAGGCCTCCAGTGCCATCATCATATGAGGAGATAGCAACAAAGCAGAACAGAGCTCGCAACTTATCATCTTGGGAGCAAACCAAGGAAAGAGGTGAGTGGTCTGGCTCATGTCATGAAGTTTTGCAGATCCTCTGTAGGGATATACTTGGATCTTACATTGGTTCTCATGGCATCCTTTGATTTAGAGCTTACTCCTAGGCTCTAAGTGCAGTTCCCTTAGTTATGATGCGAGGTCAGAACACGATCCTTTGCGGATAGATCAGTGAAAAGGGGTATTTCCATGAGATGAAGTGTGCTACATAGAGCTCAGGAGAACAAAACTAGAAGGGCTGCTGGTTTCACAGGTCAAGTGAAGAGTCTACCCAAGGTCTGGAGCTACTTATATTTCAAAGGTGAAAGAAGGTGCAAGGACACACTGAGGGGCTTGGAGAAGTGATGTCTCAAGGAATGGTAGAAAGCTAGGAGGTTTTTAAGAGAAAGAAACACAGGCATTTTTGCCCTTTTCTCTTCTTTTCCCACTAGAGGTTGGAATCTCCTGTGGTTCACAGTAGTCATGGGACTGTTATCTCACAGACCTTCTATATATCTCCACATTTGGAAGATAAATAAACTTCCACCAGTTTCACCTGCAGAATTTGAGACTGGGAGTTTGAATGGCAACTGCACTGAGGAGGACTGTAGCTGCTCTGTGATAATCAAATTTGGTTTGCTTGACACATAATGAGATTATTGATTAGACACACACAGCTTGCCATTTCAAATCACATCTCCTCTTCATTTCCAAGGGATGATTGACATAGCCTAGCATGCTCAGCATCATTAAATGGAAAGAGTTATTTACGGTGTTGCATCAGAATTTATCACTAATTCCCAGATCTGACAGAAAAGAATCACTTTGTGTGCTAGGCATTTTTATCTTGCCATTAAAAAGTGTATCAAAAGCTTTAGATAAGAACTGAAGCTGAAATTCCTTCCTAGTCTATATCCAGATAATCTGGCCTGCAAAACTGAGGCAGGGAGTAGTGGGATGTGTCAAATGCAGTTCCTGATCCTTCAGTGACTTCTGACATGTTCTGGCTGCTCCAGATGTGGGTCTCAACTCAAAGAGTTCTTACACTGAACATCTTCTTTGTAAAGTTCTTTCAAGCCTCACTTTCTCCATATACCATTAGTTATCAGCAGCACCAGCTGTGGGCAGACTTCAGTGGCCAGATAACGTGCTGTGTGAGCCTTCATTTAGAAATTCATAAGGCATCACTTCCATTCAAAGCAGGTGATATTTACCAAGAGCAGGTTTAATATGCTTTTATTACCTTCTCCTTTTCTTGAGGAGAAAGGTGCCTGGCACCCAAAACTGTGCAGGAAGGGCTGTGAAGGGGCACTGTGCTCTTGCTACTGATCCAAGCTTTTAGATTATTTTTTTTTATCCTGAATGTCAAGCATTTCTCCTTCAAAATCACCCTCTGATAATTTGAAAGAGCTGAACTGGAATCCTGCCTGACAGGACAATTTTGCTGTAAAGTAACTGTACATAAAATCATACTGTTCACCCAGTTCTCTTGCAGATACTCATGCCATATTCTGCCAATGGAGCTAAATAGGTCTTCTGGGTAAAAGTATATTTGATTTTTATTTTGTGAACAGTCTTCTAGACTTTGTGACAGTACCTCTATGTTTCTGAGACACCACTAGTTCCACACTTGGGCCCATCTGGAGCACCTCTACAGAGTCCCATTCCAGCCTTCATGCTTCTAGAAGTGTTGTGAGGGTGGAGGGTGTTTGAAGAAAACACACACAGTTAAATGAGCTGTAAAAATATGCATTATACAGAGGGACTCCGGGAGCTCTCTCTCATTTGTCTCATCAAAGCAAAGATAAATGAGCAACTTCCTCGTAGGCTATAATTACCTCTAAGGGGAACAAAAACATTGATAATTGACAGCTTTGAGCTTGACCCTTGGAAATAACAAAATCCAGTAGTTGGAAATTGAAATTTAGAGTGTAGAGAGTGAAATTTAGAAACTCAGAGACATGAGTTTAACCCGTAGTTAACTAACTATTGGAGTAGCAATGCTGAAATTATGTGATCGTTGATTTTCAATCTAAATTGTGGGGTTTGGGTTTTCTTTAGAACATATACTCTTCTTCATTTTAAGTCCTTGGCCTCTATTGCCTCACAGAAAGGGCCAAGAGGTTTTAAGAGCTTAGCTCTTGTTTTGGCAAAAAGATGTTATACAGATAGTAATCCTGTCTGAAAGGCATTGTCCATCTTTAAGCTTCTAAAATAGGGGAGGACTATGGTTTTGAAAATCTGGTCCCAGCTGTGGGATTTGAGAATCTGAAGTATTGAGGCCATGAAGCTGAAGAATAATTCCATCCATCAGCATGGTAGATGGAAGCCAGACCCTATGTTTTGAATTCCTCTGTCATTTCCTCCCCTGTGTTCCCCCTGAAATTTCCACAGTTTTATTTGCATTATACCTGAGATTTAGGCCTTCTAAAAATCCCATCTGCCCAAGCAAAAAGCAGTGTGAAAGCTGAACCTGGTCACAGAGCACCTCTGCAAACTCCCTAAGCAGTGGATATGTTTCTTGGTGTATTCCATGAGTTCAGTTGCAATTGCTTCCTACAGGATATTTTATTTCTGTATCTCTTCCAATATACAGCAGATGAAAAAGACTGACAGGCATTCTTGGCCTTGTTTCAGTTTTCTCTGTCCTCAGTGTCCCTGCCCATGAATTTGGGGTTTTTAAATAACTCTTTGGACTTAAGGGGTCCTTTTGCCTTTCTTCTGGGTTTATCAACATCCTTATGCCTATGCAAGGCTTGGCTCATTTGGTACTTTGCATTTATTCCCAAACTGTATCTGATGCTGTGCTCACCTTTAAAAAAAACAGTTTTTCTTTATTTAAAGGCTTTCTACTTTCTGTGTAGCATAAACCCAAAATGAGAGCATGAATATGCAGTTGAATCAAGGCATTCTCTTGTCTAACCAACACAAATTATTTCTTTAGATTGTCCTTTTCTTCAGATTCTGTCATAGGATCTGAGTCAAAAGAGAAATCAGAACTGATGCAGCTGAATCAGAACTGATATACAAATCCAAAACCAATATGTGATAATTATAATATTTATGTTAACTAACAAATTTCTAAGTATTTTTTACCTGACTATGCCGTGTCCTGCCATGTAGCTGCAGCCTTTTTTTCACGCTTCACAGCTGCAGCAAAATGGAGTCTGCTGGAAAATCAATGTTTGGGTGTTAAATGAGGGTTGTCTTTTTCCCACCATGTGTCACTCTGCAATCCTATTTTGTCTGCCATTGGCCAGTCACAGTGTTAGATGTCCTTTCTCTGCAGTTCCCCAGGAGGTTCTCACCTCTTACACTGTTCTGAATAACTTGGTGGTCTTACCATTGGAGGTGAGAGGAGTTGTTTCTACATGAGAGAGAACTTGGCTCAGTGTCATTATAATGAGACCAACATTACACCCTAAAAGCCAGAATCCATTCAGGGTTGAGCTGGCCATTAGGGCCCAAGCTGGGACCAGGAAATTCGATTGCAAGCCATCCTCCAGGAGAGCTGGGCCTCAGGCTGAACCTTATATGCTTCCCAGCCAAACAGGAGACACTTCAGTGATCTGTGGGAGGTATTCAGAAAATGGTTTGTGATGGAACACCATCCCTTGGCTTCCCAGCCCGGTCTCAGCTCATCCCTTTCTGCTTTTCCTCAGGAACAAGGTTGCCTCATGTTTTACAAAGTGAAAGATGCATTTTGAATGGCTTCTGAATGATTTATCTTAACCCTAAATGCCACTGCAGCCAGGCTGCTCTTGCAGTATGGCTTTCTTAATTGCTCCCAGCAGGGAATCACAAAATGTGAGGACAGGGCATGCTTCTCATTTCCAATATATTTACAGAAGGCTCTTCCTTCCAGCTTTACTCATAAGCTTTTTGTTACTGTAAATAACATACAAGCCACGGGTGAGTAATATGTTAGACTTTCAAACCTATTTGCTGAGGCTACCAAATAGGTTTGTGATGCTGCCAGTCACAAATAAAGCTTTGTTTTTGTCTGTGGAGAAGGTTGGTGAGGGTTTTTTTGTCTTTCGTTTAGCTTTCTGAAAATGTAGGCTTCTGACCTTGATCTGCTTGGCCTCCCTTCATTTCAAAGAGTTATAGAACAGTTGTGACATGCAAAAAAAATACCTGCAAGAATCCTGACTGCCTTCCCAGCCAACCTTGGCAATGGGAGCCCTTGAGTGAGACTAACCTTACCTTCACTGGAAAAGGTTTTGCTCAGTAGTGCCTACATGCAGCTTGTCAGGGCCACAGACACTTTGTCATTTGGCTCCATCTTCTGGGGTAAGGCAGAAGAAACAGAAACCACTTGAGCTGACACTTTCCAAGTCCTGTCACACAACATTATTGGTCTTTTCTTACTCTTCATTAATGCTTCTATGCAAGCTCACACTGGATGCAAACACAGTTGGAAACCTTTTGCTTTTCTGGAGACGTTTTAATGGGAGCGAGAATTCAGTACAAAAAAAAAGTGCTGAAAATCAATAGCTTTTTTGTTTTCCAAGACTAAGAAAGGACAGTTAGTGAATGTTTGACTTGCAATTCAACAGTGATGGAAAAAAAGAAGAGCTCAGGTAAATGGCTTTTTGATTCCTGCACAGTCTTGCAGAATTAGCTCTGACTCTGGCAGCACTGTATTTGTTCTCTGCTGCTGAAGCTTTGAAGAAGAAAAGGGGATAAGGCATTATTGCTATAGCAACCTTCAAGTGGGTGCTGTAGGTGATCAAAACACAGTATTTGTTGATGGAAGTTTTGGCCATCACAGTCTTTCCATGCAGCGCCCAGAACTGTGGGCCAGCTAGCTGAGCTGTAGCCACATTTGCTTCCATTCAGTCTTTGAGTTTTTCCACCGTTTAACAATTAACAAAGTCTGAAAGTCTTTTCAGACTTTCATCTCTGAAGACTCTGTGCTCCTCAGCTGTTGCTGAGACAGCCTGACATTAGTCCCTTCCTAGGGGCAGCAGCAGGGTCCAGCACAGCTTCTTGGCACTTTGCTCTGGCTTAGGCAAAAAGCAGTAGCTCTACCATGGCCATTCACTGCATCCATTGGGCAGCTGTGCTTGCTCCTGGTGCTTAAGATCTTGCTGAAGTAATATTTGGCTTTTGAGATTGTGTAGATGGTGATTTGATGCTGGCAGTGAGCTCCCAGAGGAGGTGTCTGCTGATTCCTGACCAGCTCTGACCTGCAGGTATAATACCTGCTTTCATCTTGGAGTAGTGATGGGAGTGAGAGACCTGGGAATGAGGTCTTTGTATCCCCAGCACAAAGCTGTGCTGGTTATTGGCATGTCAAGGGGAGTTCGCTGCAAAGAAAACTTGCAGAAAATAAATTAAGTGTTAAATCAAATCTCTATTTTGATCATAATTCAGCAATAGTTTATACTTTTTTCTCTTATATGTAATTCATGAGGGGTGACAAAATGGTTAATGCAATTTTAGATAAACTGGTTTGAAATAGGTTGCCTGAAATCATGCTGTATGTTCATGTATATATCTACTTCTCAAGCAACATACTTATACTGTTTACTGAGCACTTAGTGAGCCCTTTTGAATGTATTTTAACAGGAGTCCTAACATAAAAGAGAATGCACCTCTTCTTTTTTTCACTTCTATGAAAGCCAAATTTATTTAAAATTTGTGGGTTTGACTTGAAAATTACTTCTTAATGTCTAAGATGAAGCTTGGTAATGAAATAGAGTGCACACTAGTCATAAAAATCTGTAGTTTTAGAACTCAGGGATGTACTGTGCAACCTTTAATTTAGAATAAATTGTAATTTGGATTAAAAGGAGCTACCCATACAAATGCCTCAGACATCACAGGCATGCAGGTGTTCCTTAGGTCAGTCTTGTGTATTGGACTTCTGGGAGCTGTCTTGCTGGTTTGATTCTTTCTCTCACTGCCTTGAAGAAAGATCCATTACCTGCAGCCTTTGGGATGATAGGAGTCTACTGCTGTCTGAAAGAGGGTTTTGGCCTCTTTGGCTGTGTAGTAAGCCTAGTCTGGCTGGGAGAAGGCTTTGCAGGTCAGGTCCCTTGAGAATTACAACTCGAGAATGGGTTGCTTGGAACAAGAGGAATTTAGCTGCTAGGGATGCTGGAATTAAAGCTTTAGGTACAACTGAAACTTTGGAGGGGCAAAATATTTGCAGAATTGATGAGAGTTCTGCATTATCCAGCAGTTGATATAGGACTGTGCAGTCTGGGGTTTGTTTGTACAGTCTGGGGCTTCCAGAGGACATGTAACCATGCAGGTCCCTTAGCAAGGCTTGCTGTTTCTTACTCTTTGCCCTTAAAGGTGATTTGGCACTTTGCACACTGTAAACTTTGGTCATTTCCATCAGGCTCTTAAAAAACAACCAAAAAACACCGGAAGACAAGAACCACAAAAACCACAGAACTCACTTTTTTTTTTCCTCCTCAGTTTATAAATTTAGCATAGAATTATAAAATCTCTGAGGATAAAGAGCAAAAGACCTCCAATCCCCACATCTTTTTCCTTCATTATTGCTTATGCCACAAGAAAGCCAAGGAGACTTGTGCTTATAAATAACAGTATTACTCAGACAGACATGGGCAACTGGAAATATAGCTGCTATGTTCCTCTTTGGGTTTCCCCACTTTTCTCAAAATTATCCTTACCTAGGTGTTTCTTCAGTTAAATCTTTGAAGATTTCTCTCTGCAATTTCTCCTGTCCTGCTGGATTTAACACTAATGCCTTGTACATGCTGTTGAATATTTGGCTTTTCCACTGATTCATAAGAGTGGAGCCATTGCCCTGCAGGTCGGCACAGTTACAGGAGGTGACAGAGGCTTTGGGGGTCAGGGGGTGAGGAGAGCAGCTGTGTGTCCTGCCTGGAGGCACCTGAGGGAGCTGGCACCAGGGACAAAGTCCCTTTTCCGGGGAGGCAGCTGTATTGGAGGGATGTGCTGAGAGAGGCGAGGAGCTTGGCTCTGTCCCACAGGAACAGCAACCCCGATGGGGAGAGGGAGACATGCCTGAAATCACTTTTTGCTGTTCCTTTTTCTGTTTTCTTTTCATTCCTGTGCAAAGCCTAAATAACACTTGGCATTTGAGCGTGTATGAGCAGCAAATCACTGTTAGCAGTGAGCTCCCAGAGGAGCTGCTTATACCCAGCTGGCTCCAAACTGTGGGTGTAGCAGCTTTATCTCAAGACACTGGCTGCAGGTGCAATAACTGTTCTCTTCCCCAGTGCATTCTTTGACTAAGCTTAAACAAATTTCAGCCAGTATTCTGAAGACAAAGATGAAGTGTGAAAGAACTCCTGTGAGGGTTTTCCTTCCAGAGGAAGCCCAGGCATTCAGGAGCATGGGACACTGATGAAGGTGTGCCCTGCAGACCAGGTACCCAAGGTCACAAGTGCCCTGCATGTAGGCACAGCCAGCTGATGTGTGTCATATAGTTCTCTCCCTTATCTGCTGTTAAATTGTGGAGCTGTTGTTGTATTCTCTCTTAACACTGAAAGACAGAACAGGGACAGTTGGAATAAATGGGTCTTGCCTTTTATTCTCGTGTAGTCCAAGCCTCTTGACAACAGGGAAGAAAAGAGGGGCTAAATTGGCAGTGGCAGTCAAATACCTGGCTCTGCTGTGAGCTGAAGTGGATGAGACAGTAGCTGAGGTCTCTGCAATTGTTTCCATTGCACAGTGTGGACATGCCAAATCAGACAAAGCTCACGAGCAGTGAGTGCTTGACGTACTTGGTTTGCTTCAGGCAACCTTACAGTAATAGACATTATGTGCTCTTATGTGCAGCATTTCAAACTCCCAGTTCAAGACCCTTATCCACATTGAAGTCTGTAGTGAGATAATAAAATATTTTGCTTTGCTGCAGATGGTTAAAAGTGAAGGTAAAGTGCTGGTAAAATTATAAATTTTTTTGTCAGATGTAGTGAGAATTTACTTGCTCTTCCAGATGGCATTTGCAAAGGCACAGAATGTCACAGGTTATTATCTTAAATTGAATAATAAAATATGCACAAGTTATCTTATAGCTGCTTTAATACCTGATTTGTAAAATGATTGCCAGTTAATAACAAATAATAGCTGTTATAATTAGGACTAAGTAATTTGTAATTATGGAACTCTAGAAGACAGACTATTGAAAGAAATGAGGAGAAATAACTTGTCAACTCAACTCAATAGCAATGTTTATTGAATGATGAATACTAATGAATTATCAATTAACTAGTTGTTACCTGATATAAGTTATTTGTAACTGCAGTTGAAATAGGAGTTTGTGACTAAGAATATCTTTGTGACCTATCCAGAAATCTCTGAAAAAGAAGCTGCTCTTCATCCTGTTGGCTTCAGTGACACAAAGAGCTGAGGCTTTTCTCAAGTGAGATGGTTCTCTTCACTCTGCTTTTTGTTATGCAAGCTGCAGAACTTTGCTGACTGCATTGAGTAATGCAGTTTCCCTGAGAGCATAAAAATGGCCTAACCAAATTAAACAACAGGTCTGGCAGGAACATGTGCCTGGGGTAGCAGCAAGTGGAAGGGTGAGTGGTGGTGCTTCCCTGGGATGTGGTTTCTGTCAGCCTGGAACTAAGAGACTGCTTGGAGCCAAGGTGAAATTCTCATTTAATGGCTTTTAATTCATTGGCCTTCTGTAAAAATGTTCAACTGCTCTTTGAACCTGAGTAAAATTTTGATATTCACATAATCCTGTAGTAATAACCTTTACATCTTGACTGTGCATTGCATGGGGAATTGTAGCTTTTTCTTTGTTTTGAACCTATAACCTGCTGATGTGGCTTTGTCTTATAACAAAGCCTTTTTAGGCTTTTTCTTATAACAAAAAAACAAGTCCATATGTATTTCAAATAGCATTTTTTATTTCAAACCTGTATCATATCATCCCTCTTGTATTTTAGGCTGAAAAGCTGCAGGCAATCCAGTTGTTCTTTGTTTTGATATCATACCTCTGGTTTTCCTCTTCCTTTCTAGTCCACAGCATATTTTTTTAAGATTTGGGAAGAGGCCAAACCTTCAAGCAGTATTCAAAGTCAGAGTCACTTTGGATTTATACAGATATTTTCTGTTTTGTTCTCTGTTTTGTTATCTCTATTTTGTCTGACACTTTAACTGCCGCTCATTGAGTGTTTTAATAGAACTCTCCCTTTTAATTCTGAATTCACTTTTCTGAGAGGCTATAGTTTGTTCAGACCCTGTTGTTGTGAATATGAAATTAGGATTGCTTTTTGTTATGTGCATCACTTTACATTTCTTCACCCTTAACTTTATCTGCCATTTACTCAGTATAATAAAATATTTCTGCAACTCTTTGGAGTTAGCTTTTGGCTTTTTTTCTATCCTGAGCAGTTCAGACTCTTTCCTTTTTGTGCATACATCTGTTTCTTGGACTCTTTAGCAAATGTGCAACACCTGTTGGCATGTTCTACCCCCTCTCCTGTTGTAGGACAGTACAGCACCCACTGACATGAAACAGCACACAGGTTTTGGGGTGTGGCCACACTCTGAAGCGCTAGTGCCAGGCAAAAGGGTTGTCTCCTGGCACATGGCTGGTTTGTTCTGCTGCAGGTCAGGGCTAGCTAGCCTTTGGGAAAGCATGGCTGAACAGATCCATCCCCACAACTGGGCTGGCCAAGGCAGCAGACATGGATTAGTAGCAGGTCAAGCATGTCAGCAAGGGTTCTGCTGTGGGTGGTCATATCAAGCTGTGCACCTTGGAATTTTTCCAAGTATTTATCTAGAAGCAGTTGGTAGAATCCATAATTCTGTGTGAATTATCTTGGCTGGCTGTCATGAATCAGGCTGCAGCTCTAGCTCTGTCTCAGGATCTCCTCTGCCTCAGGTCCAGCATTGAGCTGGGACAAAAATTGTGAGAACCCACCCTTACAGGCTTTCCCATCTGTCTGTTAAATAAATGCTACCTAGAGAGTTCACCTTCCTGGGAACTTGTTGTGGTCAATAAATGGTCTGAGTGAGTACAGCATAAGTTAGGGGTGGGAAGGGGGGTTGGAAAGGCACAAAAGCTTATGGAATTGGCACTGAAATGGGGATTTCTCCAGGGAACAGTTGGGATTACAACCGTTTAACTGAGAATGGATATTGATTGTTTGCTTCCACTTTGCTCTGCCCCCCTGAACGGTGTCAGGATTGCTTCCTAAGCAACTGCCATGTCTCTGTTGCCCAGAGAAGAATGTTTTATACAGTGAGCCCTTGAGCGCTGCTGCTGTGAAAACTGTCCTTTCAGACTGAGGGCTCCAAACACGTGTCTGCCAGGTGCTAAACCCAAGCACAGATCTGCAAGCTCACCTGGAATGCATCAGCTAGCCTTCCTGTTGAGGGAGAGAGAGCTTTGGAGCTTTGTACCTGTGAAGCTCCTGCAGTGCTCATGCATTTTATATCCAAGTCATTGCATTAAGGGAGGGAGGGTAGGAAATGGGACCAGGCATAGAAAGTCCTCAATGTAGGTTTTTTACAAAAATGCAATTAAATTAGCTTTTTTTAATTCCAATTTTAAAACATAAAGAATAATTTGGCAAGGCTTCTTTTCTCCACACCTGTATCCTCTCCACCCTAATTTTTCAACCATGTTTTCTGTAAATAACAAAAAAGTCTGCAAAAGTGTAGCGAAGAAAAATTGTATTAGTACTGTTTCTCTGGGGATGTAGATCTTGAGGATATAGGTAATTCTAACACTTAAGGGACTAGAGTAGTGAAAGTGATTGTACCTTTAAAGGCAGGATTAGTCTTTAAAAGAAAGTAACATAATTTTCCTTTCCAAAACCACTACAGCATTTTTTAAATAGCTTTATTCAAAGTTAGACTTTCTGTTATTACAAATTACTGCAAATTGTTACTGGCATAATGTTTCTAAATAGGTATTTGGGGTTGAAAGAGGGGGATAACTTGAATTTACATATATAGTGATAGATTCTGGGCTGGCTGCTACTCCAGAGGAAGTACATTTGGGATTGTAATATTAATTTGTAGTAGTACCAAAAAAGGATCTCAGCGGTTAGTAATTAATTGTCAGATGAGAGAACGGGGAATAAAGTGGACCAGTTGGAGCTGGTCCAGAGGAAGGTCACAAAGATAGGGAGCTGGAGCACATTTCCTCTGCAGACAGGCTGAAAGAATCGGAATTTTTCATCCTGGAAAAAAGGAGACTCTTGGGAGAACTTAGAGTCCCTTCCAGTACCTAAAGGAGGCCTACAAGAGAGCTGGAGAGGTACATTTAATAAGGGCATGTAGTGATGGGACAATGGTTTTAATCTGAATGAGGGTAGGTTTCTATTAGCCATTAGGAAGAAACACTGTAAGGGTGGTGAGACTGGAAGAGGTTGCCAAAGGTAGTTGTGAATGCCCTATCCCTGTCAGGGCTAAAGGCCAGGTTGGAACTAAGTGATCTCTAAGGCAATTTCCAACCCAAACCATTCATTCGTCCTGTGTTTATCATGTGCTCTTTAAATCCACTGATTTTGACTTTGATTTTGACTGTGCAGTCTGGTCCCCTTATCTCAAAAGGGATACAGAAGGAAAAGTATGGACAGGCTTCCATGTGGGTGCATAATAGTCAGGAGAGCAGGCAGCAAGAGAAGGGTGTGACAAATGGTGTCTGTGAAACCTCGAGTGGGATACAGGAGGTGAATAAGGATCCTTTGCTTGTTTTAATGTTGGAAGAGAAAGTACAGCTTGGAGGCAACCAATGAAGCTTCAAAGTGTCAGATTGAAAAGAAGGCAGCAGCTTTTCACATTTTTGTAGGTAATAAACCTTTACATGACTTCCAGGGGCAATTTAATGAAAGAGATGCCTCTTAAAGGACTATGAAATGAATAATAATAATAATAAAAAGAAAAAAAGTAGCAGAAGCATCTCTAAATTGGGATGCAATTCAGCAATGTGGTTGTATGTAAAACTCAGGAAAAAAATTGTCTGGTCTAGAGAGAGAATGGATCTTTCCCCTTATTTGATGTAGCTACTCTTACCAAAACACATGGGAAGGCTCCCAGCGCTGTCAGATCTATTCTATATGGGTACCTTAACTTACAAGCATGCTGAAACAAGAGCCTTGCACTTTTGTGCATCCATATGTGAGGATCAACTATAGATGGACTAAAAGATGAGTGGTAGGCCTGTGATTTCAATGAGAGTGAAAAGCAAGAAGGACTTGAGTTCTTAGCAAAAAGCTACCCCGTCAACATACTGTCTCACCTGAAAAGCAGACTATTTGCCCCTTCACTCTGCATTTTTAAGGAAGCTTAAATGTTAGCAAGTGTCACTCTGCATCTGTAATCTTAAAAAAAGCAAATAGGCTTTTTTATAAAAGAACACAATTACACACCAAGGCGAGTAACCTGCTGTGACAGTGCAGTCTGCCTTTTTTTTCCTTTCCCTGAGGGTTTGTTGTTTTAAAATCTTTTGCATATGCACGTTTATATTTAATATTTTCCACTCTAGAAATGACCCAGAAGATTTGATGTCAAACTGTTGGAGTTACGCAAAGAGAAAACAAAAAGTAATAAAATATCACCTATAATTGTGTAGCGTTGCCTGACCCAAGTGAAACCATGCACAGGGTGAAGTGCTACCCTGCTACCCTCTGCATATGCAGAGCTCCCTGCCTATGTGGGTAACCTGTTTACAGGGCTGAGAGCTCAGATGGGAGGGAGCAAACCATTGGGAGTGGCATGAGAACCTAAACAGCACTGAAGACTTTTGCTGGTTAATTTATATTGACGTGAAACTTCAGTGCACCTCACTCCGCTTCTGGATTGCTCGTTTCCAAACTATTTCTTATACCCTGGTGGAATGGAGGGTCAGTCTCAGAGTTTTTAAAGTTCATTTGAAACTTTATAGGAAGGAAGTCAAGACAAAAAGGAAGGAAATAGGATGGTGACATTTTGAACTGATGATTAACTCAGCAGAATTACAGTGGATCAGCTGACATTTTCTTACCGTGCTGTCTGGGAGACCTGCCAGTGTGGAATTACATTAGTCAATGTGTGAACTGACAAGATGTGTGGTCTCGTGTTTGCAAGAGAGAACAAGATTTAGATTGCAGTTAGAAGCCTTTGTCACCTTATTCCAATGCGAATCAAAAGATAAATGGAAGTCCTTTTATAAAGACCAATTAGTTTTCCACCAATTAACACAGGAATTATTGTCATAAGCTTTACAGAACAGTTGATGTCATTATGAACACCTCCAGTTTTCTAGGAATCAAGCAATTAACAACAGTTGGTTTTAAGAATCTGATCCTGGAAGGGCCACAAATGCTGAAGCAAAAGAAATATTAGCTGTGAGTGGAGAGCAAAGATCCTGGTCCTCACTTTCACAGAAATATTATTTCTGTCTCAGTACCATCTAAGGGTATAAAAATCCCAGAAGCATAAAGTAAAAATTATAGGATCTGAAAATAATAGAACCTGGAGGACCATCTAACTTCTCAGTAATTTTGCATTGCATATAGTAAGAGCAAGGCAGTCAAAATACTGACCCAGTGCAAATGCTGAATGAGAGAAATTGCTAGGGAAAAGCTGGTTCTCTGTGGGATCACATCCTTTTTAAGAAAATAAGAATCACTATGCAGCTTCAAAATGAACTGAAATTGCAGTGAGAGTTAAGGGAGGTGCAGATTAGCAGGGAGTGACCAATATATCTGAAATCTCTATTTTCTATTGTTACTATTCCAAAGCTTGGAACAAGAAGTATGATGTTTCAAGTATTTTTTTAATTTACTTGAAATAGGCTCATAATTTTCTTCTCACAAGCCTGGAGTATTGCTTTTTTAATACATATATTTTGAATCTCTCAGCAGCAGGATAGGCAAAATTGGGAAAAGCTGCTGGTTTTGAGGCTTACACTGCAAACTGCTCTGAAGGTACTGTGAAGAACAAGAAAGCTGTGGGTGAGGTCTGACAGCCTGCTGGCATTCAATATTCCATAGGCAACAGGGCCCCTTGGGTCTGTGTGTTACGGGTTTCGGTAAAGAGAATTTTCTGGAGGGATTCTTGCATTTGAAATGAGGAGAAAGATGCAAAATGTAAATTGGGGAATGGTGAGTAAGAATGAATTGAATGGCAAACAGCTATAGCTCTGCAGACATACAAATAATTTGCAAAGTCAGTTTTGTTGCCAGGGATAGTATAAAATCCTTTTCGTTTTCTCTCTTCTTTTGCAGTTTTTCATGGAATAGTCTGTCTTTTCCCTTTTTGTTTTCTAAGGTTAGACACATTTCAGGTTTTGACTGTGAAAAAATAGTTTTGAATACTTCTTTCTGTGGTTAAAATGTTGTTTCTCTTGCTGTAGGAGTGTCTTTGATTTCATAAAGAATTGTGCTCTGTGTCCTGTTGTTGATTTATTTCCTGGGCAAAAAATAATGAAAAAATAGTGAAGCAGGTAGTTTGAGATTGCTCATGAGTCACAACTGCAAAATACCGAAGGCTGGAAAGGACTTCTGAGCTTTGCCTAGTTGGGTTTTGGATATCTCCTGGACTGGAGACTCCAAAACCTCTTTGGGCAGGCTGTTTCAGAGTTTTATCACCCTGATAATAAAATAGTATTTTCTTACGTTTAAAAGGGATTTCCTATATTTCCATTTGTGTCCATTGCATCTTGTACTGTTGCTGAGTTCCACTGGGAAGAGTCTGGCTCTGTCTCATTTACCATCCTTCTCCCTGCTTCAGTCAGGTACATACACACATAATATCTCCTCTAAACTTTCTCACCTCCATCCTCAGCAATCCCAATGTTCTCAGCATATTTCAATCATCTCCATTGGCCTTTTACTGGACACACTCTAGTGTCCAGGAAAAGAAGAAAACCTCCAAATCTGACCCCAAACTATAATTTTATTAATGTGTTGCCTTTTAATTATGCTATTCCAATACTGAATAAGTGATACAGAATCCTTGTTTTGGTATTTTCAGGCTCTTAAAAGATAGATAACACTGCAAGAGCTGGAGAAAAGTGATATTACTCCATGGGCACATGAGCTATAGTAATATTGAAACATTTCGTGGAACTGAAGATTGGATTCTGAAAAGTGTGCAGCTTCCAATGATTGCTGTAAACAACACCATTTTAAAAAGGCAGCTTTTCAGAGGCATGGAAATGAGAGCTAAGCTTTATAGAAAATCTATTCTGGATGACTTCATTATTTGAACAGAAAAGAAGAGCTAGTAGTGATTTCACATTAACTAAACTATATAAGCAAAATATAAATATTTGGATAGCATTTGAACACAAAATTCTTTTGCATTTTTCTTGGAGCTGAAGTGAAGTCAGGAAGTGGTGTTGGAATAGGGGAATGAAAGGATGCCAGCAAACACAGCAGGGGCAAGGCTGGCTCTCCAGCAGGAAGGCAGAGTGGGAAGTGCAGCTGAATGGAGAATGTCATAGATACTGCCCTGAGAGGGGTAACGTGGCATTGGCTTGCTAAGAGGCAAAGCAAGGAAAAGAAGTGAGGTTGCTATTTATGGACCAAGAGAATTTAATCCTTCAGGTGCATGGTATGACATGTTATCTGCACATTTCCAAACTGCAAAAATAGCTGCAGTTCCCAGGGTTAGAGAAATCCCTGTCCCATAGCTCAGGGTGGGACTACTGCTGTCATCGATGCTAAGTACTGCCACTGTAACAGCATGGTGAGGTTTTTTGCCCTGGAAGTTCCCCACCATCCATGAAACCAGACTGTCTTGAAAATCGTTTTGTAAAATGAGCTCAAGATGTGATGTCGGGTTCCTTGAGATGTAAAGCTTCCTCTTTCACACAGCACCTTTCCCTCCCTCCCTCCCCAAAGGCTTTGGTGGTTTGAACCTTTCTTCCTTCAAATACTGCGCACACAACACACGGAATCAGTTGTTCAAACCTCTGATTCACCAAGTGACCTGAGGCAGTGCGTGGGCCCTTCCTCCCACACTGAAAAGTGTTTCTAAAAAATTGTTTGAGGGAGAAGAAACTGATGGGGGGAGATATCACTTGTGTTGAGCTGATGAGATGGAGAGGAGCCAGCTGAAGTCCAGGAGGAGCAGGCCATGCTATAATGTTTGCAGAGAGCTTGAAGGCAGCATAAAAAAGAGGTTTCTAAACATGAGGAAAAGTACCAAAATTTCAAGGACGGACGTGGGATTAATTTAGACAATACAACAGCTCGTCCACAAAAGAATTGGCTCTAATCTATTTAAACATACTACTAATAAAAAAGGACTATCCCCACAGCTAGAGCTCTCCATGCTTAAGGTAAATTTTAGAGAAGTTGCAGGTACTTATTTTCTTTACTAAATTTCAAGGTTTGCAGGCTGTTATAGGAAGGAGGGACGAGAACTAAAGGAGAAAGCCATTACTGATGGATTCAGTCCTGTTTCTTGCCAGAAAAGGAAAAACCTGTGCCTGAATGCCTGAATATAGGCAGAATCAAAACCGGGACAAAGAATGGGAATGTCAAAGGTCCGAGGCTTCTCTATTCTTTTCCACACAGTCAACCTAAAAAAAAAAAAAAAAAATCACACTAGCATTTACTTGAGGCTTTCTTGTTTGGTTGGTTTTTATTTGGAGTGTTTCTGTGCTTCTTTGGATTTATTCCTGCTCTCCTTTATCACATGGGCATGCCCACCCAGATGGATCACTCTCTGGAAGATTTTAATCCAGCTCATAAAAGTATCTCCCTGCGTAGTTTTGGGCTTTCTGTAATAGAGATTGAGCAGTAATCTCACACTTGAGAAAAGTTTCATGTTCTGTTTTAACCAGTCACAGGAAATCATTGCCACTATCAGCAAGGTACAGGAAATTAGGTAGCACACAATATATCGAAAACATTTTGGACATGTACTTTTCCCCCATGAGTTCTTGTCACTTTCTTGAAAGAAGTGCGGTTTGCATGTTTCAGGAAGGTTTTCCTCGAGCAAGGTTTTATGGTACGTTGGTCATTCATTGGGGGTTTTTTGATGCTGGGATTTCTCTGTATCCTACTGCCTAACTAGCCAAAGGCAGCAATGTACAATGAAGGGACTGGCAGCCCGTTTTAGGGACAGCTAATGAGATCTCGGGCCAGGCCCACTCAAGGCAGTGGGTCAGTTAGCATGGCTCGGGGTCAGGTTGTGATCATGAGAATTTGTTTTGCTGCAATTGTTAAATGCCCCCATGAGACCTGCAGGAAGATCATCACCTTCCTATTGTCAGTGGACTTTCCTTTTATTCACTGTCATTGGTATATGCAGATGGTTTTGAGGGAATAAGAGGATGTGAAATTCAGAGGCGTGTTTTTACTTCCTTCTGGTGAATGAACTATATCGGAAATTTGGCTTTAATGATGTGTTTCTTTGACATTCTTCCAACCATAGTAACTTTCTGCCTTGTGAAGTCATGTGTGAACTAAATAAATGCTTTCCTGGGAGCCTCATTTGCCATCTATGCTGGTAGCTAGGTATTAGGTAGTCATTTTGCAGCTAATGAAAGATAAATCAAAGTCACCGCAGGTGATTCATAGAGGGAATATTTCCCTTCTGTTTAGACACAGGGAAATGATGTCTGATTAGCTGGCAGGTCTACATTTTTGTATTTTTGGAAGTTCAGGCCCAAAGTAGGGCAGCTGATATTGTTATAGCTGAAATTAAAATGCAAGCACATTAAACTTAATATTCTCACTTGGAGCGCAGAACACAATAATCAGAGGTCATAAGCATGCTTCCCTTAAGGACAGTGTCAGAGCAAAACAAAACTCAGCTTTTTTTGTGTCTCCTGGATACAGGTAACTTGCTGCATACAATTTTGTTATCCAACCACCCAGAAGAGAATTATGCAGGAGACTATAGGTATGGAAAGCATGTGCTCCCCAGAACTGGAGAATTTCCTGAAAATGTGTGAATTAATTAATTGTAAATTTACCTAGTGTTTTTCTTGTGTGAAATTGTTGACAGATGGATTACAAGCAGCCAAATACTAAAGTTTACTAAGGAAAGTGAGGGCAGTGGTGATGGTCAGATGAATTCCTTTGTTGCTCAGAAATGCTGTATACATTCTGTGCTCAATGGATTGTCTTTCAGGATTGATTTTAAGGTGGCACATTGTGGAGCTTTGAGCAGTGTTCTGCTTCTTCCCCATCTCTGGCATTGTTTATGCAGTGGTGGTACCAGGTGCATCAAGCTGCCCTGCTTTGAAGGAGACACCTCTTGCTGCTTTTGCCCCTGTGGCCCAGCAGCTCTGCCTGGGAGAAAGGAAAGCATCCCCTGGAGCAGCGCAGCTGGCATGGAGGTATGGGGTGTTGTGCTGCAAAGCAGAAGTAGTGTCCAAATATCACTTGCTGGGAACTAAACAGAGGCCAGTGGAATGATTTGGTGCAGCTGACACAGGAATGAAGTTCCTGACTGGCTTCAGCTCTAAGGAGCAATACCTCTTGCCGACTTCTACCCCATCCAGCCATGGCAAGTGAAAGCAAAACCCTCTTTGTTACTGCCTGTAGTGCTGCTCCACAGGGTGTTAAACAATCCTTCTTCTTAACATCTGGAAAGACTTTTGCTCTCAGTATTTTAAGTAATAGTTTGGCTCTCAGTGAGAAGACACCTCTAAGTAGAATTTAAATAAACTAGCTTTCAGCTGGGACATGGTGGCCAAATCTAAGTGCTGGACTTAAGTGTATTTAATTCAATATTTGAGACTTCTTGTTGCCTCAGACAGGCAAGCCATGAAAAATGTGTTGCCACAGCAACAGGAGTCTGACAATGTTTTGGATACTATTTTCAGCTAAGTGCATGTAAAATAACTGCAATTTTTTAAAAAGCTGTAATAACCACTTTAAGTGCATTTATGCCTGAAGAGAATTTTTGTACTTACATATTCCTATCCAAAGAGTTAAGAAAATTGTTGTAAAATGCACATTACCAGCATATCTAGACTATTTAAATGGTTAAAATGTATCAAAATAATCTTTCAGCAGTCTTCAGTTTTATTTATTCTTTGTGGAATATCATGTAGTTAAAGTAATCTTCATTCATCTTTAACTACTGATAAAAAGTACAAAAAATGAGAACTGTTAAACATCTTCCATAAAAAGTAATTTCTAAACCTTGCTCAGACACATGTAAGAGAATAAATTGTGTGTCATTTGCACAGTGTAATTTGGCATCCATAGCCACTAAGGAAGCAAAATTAGGTCAATAATACAACATCCTCATTTCTAATCAAACTATTTATTTGAAGGTATTAGTTCACTGCAGAGCTGATGATCTCCCTCATGGTTTTTACACCTACAGCTTCTTACAAATAGTGTGACTGCCTTTTTTAAGCTGCAATAAAATTGTCTCTTGCCAGGGAGAGTAAAAAGCCTGATTTTTAATATTCTAATATTAAATAATCGTGGCTTTCTTTGGTGTACTTAAAGGCTTGCTTTATTTTCAATTTCCATTTGGCTGAAGAAGTAGGGAAGTTCAATAATGTACAGTGTTGGCTTTAGGTCTGAGTACTTGAGTCTCTGCAACAAAAGATGCAGGTGCAGATACCCAGCAGAAGGTGGTGATGGTGTGAGATCATTTTCCTGCTGGATCTGGAGAGTGTTGTTGGGGTCATCTTCTGGACTGTCCAGGTGGGATTGGGGCAGAGAGAGGCTGACTTTCCATGTGGTGCTTGAGCATTGGTGTTATGCATATGTGATTAGGAGGGTATAGCATTTTACTTTAATGCATCTTTACAAACCCATCTTTATTGAGGAGATTAGAAGGTAAGACCCCAAATTCCCACACATGGGTGGGTGAAAGCAGAAATATGTGTTGGAATCAGGGTAGATGTCTCTGTGTGAGTATCTGGCTATTTCCATAGGCAGAGTTATGGTGTTCTGGAGAGATGTGTGTGCTCAAGTTTGATTTCTCTTGCTGCTTCCATGAATCCACCTGTGAGTGAAACGATGAGTATTCAGATGTGGCAGGCAGAAAAATACCTAATTTCTCTACCAGTGATGCTGATACTAAAGCCTCACAGAATCCAACACAGATTAGTCTTGTTATTTGACTAATTTTGTAGCTGTGTGGAGTTGAATATTAAGTGCAGTTTACTGCAGGCTATTATGTTAGGTTGGACATACTTGAATCGTGTCATTGTTGCAAAAGACCACAACTACAGAAATTGCACAAGTCACTTCTTTAGGATATGCTTTGAAAAAAACAATTAGTGCAGAGAATAAAAGACCATCTCTCCTTGTGAGGAAATTTTATCTTCTGAAGGAAGCATTTCTTAAGAAAAACTGGCAGACAATGATGTCTGTATAAGGAGAATTAAAGCAAATTGATTTTATTTCTGGGCTTAGGATGACTGCATGGGAGTGCTTTGGGTAAAGTATTCTCTGAGTTCCACAGTACCTTATGATGAATGTCACTGCAAGGCACTAATGCACTTCTTCAAGGAGACGGGTGTTTAAGCTGTGGGAGCTGCTCAGGCTCTGAACAATCACATCTCATTCCTGGAACCTGACAAAACTAAGAAGCAGCATAACACATTATGAGCACTAGTACATACAAAGGGTAATATTTCTATGTAAGCAGGGACATGGCAAAATTTAGTGGTTTTTTCCTTTAGTGTGTCTTTCTGAAATTACTCACTGCTCCTTGGTCATTTAACTTGCACCAAGTTAAGAGGTAGAGCTCTTCCTTGGAATCGCTCTACATTTCTGTGAATAATCTTACTTGAGGTCTGCCATGCGTTATTCCAGGTTGATATTGAAGTAATTGCATTGATGTTGATAGGCATGGAAATAGGATAAGTCAAAAGGTCCTTGTAAGTTCATAAATCCATGTTTACTCCAAAGGTAACTCTTTTTAATGGTTACTATTTCCTTTTCTGATCCTTGTGCTGTCCTCTGACTTTTGAACAGTTATCAAATATAAAACCAAAATAAATAGTATATCTTTAAGATAGTCATCCTTCAAAAGGAGAGAAGCTTTTCTTTTTTGAGGAAGAAAATGCCCAGTTGAAACTTCAAAGGGATAACTGCGCAGAACTGATTGAGCTCCTAATGCTTGAAAACACATCAAAGAATCCTGGACTTATAATCTTCATATTTTATTCATGAGTTCCTTAGAAGGAAATGAATCAGCATCAGTAAATTTGCAAACAAGACACAAAGAGGGAGCATTTAGAAAAGAACTCTATTTTAATGAGGGGTGGGGAAACCTACTGTAAGAAAACATCATAATCAGTACTGATGTAGGGAGAGGAGCAGGGTGTCTGACTAGATTAGGAAGTAGTTTAGCCTTTAACCACCGAGTCTTCGTTTGCAATCCGTGCCTGATGACCAGCAAGTCCTTGTCCATGTGATGAGTCAGCTGGCAAGGCTTCAATGACCTTTTTTCTACTGCAGGGACAGCCACATCATAAAATACCTGCTTTTTATGGGTCTTGGCTCCAGTGCTGATTGAGGTTGGAGGCTGAATTTTTGTTTCAACCTGAAGATGTTTGTCAGCATATCCTTGACCCAGGTCATGATTTCTGACCCCAAATGTATTTGGAATGGCAGGTTGACAGCGTTATCAAAAGGTCACCTAGACCAGTCTACTTTCTAAGACAGGATGAACTATTCCTTCTTCCCCCCAAGTGTGTCAAACCTGTTTAAGATGCTCTGTGAAAAAAAGACCGGTCTTCCCAATGCTTCTTAGCTCTCATAGGTGTGAGGAAAAGTCTTTCTAGCTTAAAATGGACTAGATCTGCTGAAAGGAAACACTTCATATCCCACCCACTGTTCACTCAGAGATCATATTTGGTAATTCTAAAATCTGTTAGTGGAGGTAAATGTGATAAAGAGAGATAACTGAATTTTTTTTTATCATTTTTGCCCTGAGTCTGGAAGAGCCTGGGAAATTTTCTGAAGCCATGATTCTCACTTCTATCCCTTCTCTTCCACAGGGTATACACAGGCTTTGTCAGCTGAGGTGGTCAGCCAAGTTTGGCTGGCATGGGTAATTCCCTGGAAGAAGCTGTCAGAGATCCCTGCTGTCCCTTGCTGAGGGACTTTTATCAATAAGGGTACTGTTATTCTTTGAAATGTCTTTTACTGCACTGTTCTTCTATCAGGGAACCTTTAGATCTTTTTTCCTCCTATTTCTTTGTTTAACTTAAATATTCTCCTTTCTTCCCACGCCCAGGTCTTTTCTCCTGCAGCAGTGTTCTAAAAATATTGAACCAAGAAATTAATGTCTGCTTACTTCCATGTCCCAAAAGAGGAGTGAAAATCAAGATGTAAAAGCAAGTTTTCATGCTCTGTTCTTCCCCATTTGTTCTGCAGCACTGAGAAATTGAGATGTTAATAGGCAGTGCAGCAGGCCAGATATCAGCATAGTGCAGAAGGTGCTTGCTGGAAGTATATATGATTTTATGCCTGCATTTTTCTTTTGTAGCTTAATGTGTAAGGAAAGACATTACATTTTTCTGGGAGCGTAGCTGATTGATTGAGAAACTTGACTGGAAATAAAGAGGTCTGGCATAGAGTGTTCCAGAGACGCTAACCTCTTTTTTTTATTCTTGCTCTTCTTTCATCTTGCAAGCTTAGCCATGGTCTTTACACTTTGTCTTTAACACTTGGAGAATGCAGCCTTTCAAAGATTAGAGTCTTTCGAAATTGACTGGAATTTCTAAGGCTGGCTATTGTAGTGGTTTGGGAACTCTAATAATCTTTAATTGTTCCTTTGTATAATGAAATAAAGGTCTTGTGGATCTAAGGAAGAGAAAGAAAAGGTTAAAATGGGTCACCTGATAGCTGCTGAGAGGGCAACACCTGCCTTCTATGCAAAGAGCTCTGGATAGGAAAATGTTCAGTGAAATCTCTGACATCTGCCTGGTTAGGGAGAGCTGTTGCTGTTAGGATCACCAAGTGGAATATTGGCTTATACATTCTTATCAAAACAGATACGGTTATTTTACATTCATACAATACTTTGAGATACATAAATTATTTACTACCAAAACTTTACTCATTGATAGCGAATGGTTTTTTATTACCTTAAAGTTTATTAACAGGTGCGTGCTAAGCTTTGTTGCGCCTTTTGATTTAATGTCACAATTCACTGGTGATTGAATTTGCAGAGACACAACTTTTTCAGACATCTTAACGTCTAAAGGTTTAGTGGAAACCCCAGACCTTGCTGGAATGTTGTACAGTATTCTCTATCTGATACTACCAGTGAAAGCTCTACCTGTATCTTTCTCATACTTTTGTAGCACTTCAGCCAAATTCCATTGAACGTGTGTTCACTCTGTTGGGAAATAAGACTTGAAGGGTTTAGACATTTGAGTTTTGCTAAGAAGTGCGTAGCCATTCATCTTCTTTATTGTCACTTCTTAGCTCCACCAGCTGAGTTTGGTAAGTGAACATATGGGATAGAAACTATGGTAGACTGTCCTGTCTCTCCCAGCCTGCCTTGTGTCTATCTCATCTACTACTTTTTTGTCTTCTCATCTGCTTTCAGAAGGACTCAATTGGTTGATATTAATAAGTATGACAAACTGCAAAATAGTAACTTTGACATATAAAGAGCTGTATCTTCGTGATGACCTCTTCTCTGGAGAGGCATGACAGCTTTGTTGTCTGAAGTGTTCATGGATTGTTCTGAAGTAGTTTAAAACTGATCTTTAAGTTATCTTTGTATCACCTTTCTTGCAAGCAAAGCATTCCTATGAGATGAACTGTGTGGTGTTCATCCCTCCTGTAAGGGTCTCCCTCAAAACACTGCACACTGGGAATTGCGCCAAGTAAGATGCATAATACACATTTTTTTAATATGTAGAGTCCATGTTAGATATGAACAGAGCAAAAGCCAGAAGAAAAATTAGTTATACCTGTGTTGCATCCCATGTGTCTTTTATGAAGCTACAAGGATGTGATTTCCATAGACTCCTGCAGAAGGGCTGGAATTATCATAGACCTCATTGTGTTGCTCAAAGTTATCTGTCTGGAAGGCAGGTCCTTCCACACCTACACACCTTTGAAATTACTTCAGGGCTACTCACATGGCATTTTCCATTCCCTTGAAATACACCTTTTTGTCCACAATAGAAGTTATTTCACAATAGAAATGTGTGTGTTTTCTAGCCTTGTGTTTTTAATGATTGCCTGTCTAGATGCATAGGGAAACACACCCGACAAGGCTCCTAAACTTATTTCGCTGCAGGAGCTTCTTCTACCCATTCTGACAATTTGCAGGGTTTGATGAATGATTTCAGTGATAGCTGTAGAGGAAAACTTCATTTCTGTAGCACAGTGGATTTCAATAAGAGATCTGATCCAGAATAGATGCAGCTCCTACCCTGGGGGTTAAGTGTAAAAATGAAACCCGTGAAACCAACCATTTCCTTGACAACTGCAAACTTTTGATGTGGTCTTTTCAGAGCTATTACACAGGGTCAGGATAAGACTATTAAATGGGTCTTAGCATAACACTGCCTTTAATCAGAGAACTTGCTATTGCATGGAGGAGCTTCTAGAGCATCTTAAAGAATATCTCACCAAATCGCTTGGCAGTCTCACTTTGCATGAAACCAATGGCACATTTCACTTTTGACTTCCTAGTAATGGGATTCTTTTTCTGTCACAAAACATTACTTCATTTTTGCCTTGGCTCAGAACGGATCCAGCTGGTGCTGGATAGTATAGCAAGTGCAATGTTATTCACTGGAGTTTTGTGCTAGGTCAATTTCTACATAGCCATTTCATGGGAATGGAGTCTCTAAAATACATGTTGACTTGGTTCTTCCCTTTTTCCCTACTCTTGCTTTCAATTAGAAGTACAAATTATCCATCAGCTGTGAACTCCCTTTGGGAATTTAAAGTTGCAATTGTCTGCAAGTAGTGAATCTATCTTGAGTGCAGCTTTTAAAAGTACTGTTAAAGTAGCCAGCTAAATGGGTTTAGTATGTATGTCACACTGACAGGCTCTTACTGCTGTATTTTATTGCTTCAAAATGACTATTTACCTGTAAAGAAGTCTGTCCATAATATTAGGGGCCTCAAAAACGTCAGACTACAAATGTTTTAGGATACAGCTAATGTTATCTCCTGTAGATGTACTGTTGTAGCTTTTGTACCAGAATGAAGTCACTATTTGTACATGGCCAGATATCTAGAGTTGGAAAATCAACAATAAAATTCAATCCACGTTGGTGTCTAGCCTTCAAAATATTATTTATACAAATTACTCTGACAGCCATAATACATCTGGCTGCATACGCTCTCTTTATTCCACACTGGATGCCTGCTTCTAAAAGGAAAACTCTGTAGAAGTTCTGCAGGGGAATAAAGAAATAGGAATTAATCCATTGGATAAGGCAAGTTGGAGGGAAGGAATGTGAAGATTTCTTGGTACTCTGTAATTAAGTATTTGTAGTCATTATGGGGAATAACTATTGTAGGCATATTTTGGTTTGAAACTGAATTTCTTCTGTGGGCTTTAGGAAGTATTGGCAGCTTAACATGTCTGGGAGTTGGTACCAAGAAAGTAACAGAGTATTGAGGAAGTAATGAAGTGTCTTAGCAATTGGAAGCACAATTGTGTTTTTAATTACTTTACACAACGTTTTTAAACTACTGGAGCAATCCATGCTTTAACAGCTCTTCCATTTCTATGGGATTAGGTGTTGGGCATGTCTAAAGCAATTTTGCAATCAGATGTTGCAGGTGTTAATTAATGACAATGATCAAGTTTTGCTTGTGTACTCAGCAGAGGCCTAAACTCATACCAAGACAAATTAGAGAAAGCTAAGTCAAGCTTAGCACAACCAACTTTACAGCTGACTGCTCATCTGCAGCTCAGGCCCAAGGCATCCAAATTGTATTATACAATGCAAAGAGCAGTAAAAGGGAGCCACCAGCACAAACATTGGATTTGATGCATTCATTTTGCTGTCAAGTGTACTTACATTGCAATGCTTGTGCATTTGGCTTGTGCAGCTTTCTGTCATCATTTTGTTTCTCATTACTGGGCTGCTGAAGAAGGAGGCACTGGGATATTTCATTTTTTCCCTGATGGTCCCAGCCAGTAACTTAAATACCTGCTTTCAGGTTCACATTTTTCTGGTTAGACTCCCATCTAGAAACATTCCTCTTTACTCCATAAACTATGTCAGGGAGAGATAAAGCTCCTCTCAAGGGAATACTCTTGAGAACTTCTAACACAGATTTTTATCTAAGCAGCATCTGAAGTATTTGCCCATAAGAGAGCTTTTGCATGTTGTTACCTCCTCTTTTAAGCAAACATCAACAAGAAGAGGAATTTGATAGTTGGGTCAGTTGCTTTTCCTATGTGAATTAAATGCTCTTATGAAAGAGAGAAAGAAGGATGTGTTTAATGTGTAAAAGGAGAGTGGAACATCTTCAGTAAAAATGCCAACAATTTACAAAATCTGACCTTCTTTCTGGTGTGTTTCAGAGGGGTTAAAGGATGAAGGAGGTTCTCTGAAGTATAAAAGAGAGGAACTTTTAGTTCTGAGGAATTTGGAGAGGACTGTGGATGCTGTGAGTGATTGGCTGAAGGCCTTTCATGGAATTAAATATCCATCAAATCTAGGCTGCTGGGTTGCGTCTAGAGGGATTTCAAGAAAGGGGTTTCTAGCTCAGCAATTTGTCCAGTGATCCATCCATGTAAAGTCTGAGTAACCAGATTTCAAAAAGGGACCTTTGTTATCCTCTTATTCTGAGAAGCCAGGAGAAAAAACATTTTTATCTCAAGTTAAAGAAGAATGATTGTATTAGAAGAGCTCTGGGAGTTTAGCCTGGGAAGCTTTTCACAGGGTCTGAGGGATGGCTGTGGAGCCAGCTATGCTGATCAAAAGGCAGGCTGTCTGGTGGGAAGACCAGAGCTGGGCACACAATGCGTTATCCCTAGCTGATGTGGTGACTTACTGTCTGCCAGCTTAGCAAACTGAAATGGCTCAGGGCAGGGTTGGAGGAAGGCCATTGCTGGCATAAGTGGGCCACAGTTTGTGACAGACAAAAAAAAAAAATCAGGAATGTGACAGCAAGTGATTAGATCAGCCCAGGCAACTTGGAAGCAGAGGTTTAATTTTCTTTTTTTTTTTTTTTCAGTGTTTTGACTGATTCCATGCCTTGTACATCCCCCAAAGATTTCCCTTTCTTGTCCACGTGTCCTAGTGAGCCCACTGTCCTCTAGGCAGCATTGCATGGCTCTGGCTGTGCTGCATTACTGGTGCTTTCCACTTCCTCCAAGTATGTATGCCCTGCAAGACCAGGCTGAAGTTGCAAGCTGTTTGGCTAAACCTGCTTCCGAAACTCTGAAACAAAGCACCCTCGAAAACATGTTTCTTTCTAAGTAGACAGCTTTGGATCTCAGAGGTGGCACATATAGAGGAGAGAAGTAGTATGGAATTAACAGAAATCTGTTGCTGGATCTTCAGTCAGGTTCACAGGAGCTGCCTTGAAGTGTTGCAGGACCAACAGAGATTTTCCTGTGTGAGACTTTGGACACGTAGTTGAATTCCCATCCTTGTTACTTCTGCATGTTCTCTGCCAAGCTTCAGTAATCCAAATTCCTGTTCAGCTGGGGGGTCTTGAGGGCTTATACTGTCCTTACTTACATGAACAAGAATCACATCTGTGGTGGTTTATAGCTCCTAGCAATTCAGATAGCAGTCCAAGGTGGATGTGGAATAAATAAATCATGGGCTTGGGGAAAAAATAGGTGCATGGCTGCATTTCAGATGTTACTTTTGTTGCAGGAGAACCAGTTGTTCACTGACAGTAGAATCGTGGAATTGTAGAATCATAGAATCGTAGCATCATAGACTCATAGAATGGTTTGTGTTGGAAGGAACATTACAGATCATCTAGTTTCAACCCTCTGCCGTGGACTGGGTTGCCTTCTGCCAGTCCAGATTGGCTGTTTGCCACGTGGGGACTGCAGGCCTTTGCTGAGATTTGGGTAATGACAGTCTTGTCTGAGACATGGTGAGCCCTTGAAACTCCTTTTGTCCAGAGGTTTTGTCCAGGGATTTGCAATGGATTTTCATTCCTGACTACCTTCTGTGGTTGTGGAGGTGACCCCAAGGTTGTAGGTAGCATGGCTACCTGAGCAGGGTGCTCAACTCCCCTGATAGGGCAAAGAGAAATGTGTGAGTCAATGACTGTCACCAAAATGACGCAGATTCTTTCAAGGTTTGGCAAGATTTGGCTTAGTTTGTGGATTTGAGAGCAGCTTTGCCCAGGTCCCTACATGCAGCATGTGGTAATGGCTTGTGCCCGTGAATGTGTCAGTCTGTGGTTTTGTTCTGCAACCTTTCCAATGAACATTTGACTGTTAGCTTTCAATTTACATGTTTTAAATGTGGTATATACACAAATGCTTTGCACTGTGCTATTTGCTAAAGGATGATCAAGATGGGCTGTAAGGATTCTTGACTGTAACACATATGTGAAATATGTACATATGGGACAAAATTAAACAATAGACCCTCTCTTCTTGGCAAAAAAAAAAAAAGTACATGTACCTAATTAAATGCTGAAAAATCCATGTTATGGTCATGCAAACTCCATAATAAAGGTCTTGGTCTTTAGCCTCACTGAAGAAACATATACAGAAAATTAACTCTACCTTTTATTTTACAATACTATTTCTTTGTTAAATTCCATTGTTATAAGGCTTATTTTTCTACCAGTGAAGTAATAAAGACATAAAGGTTCTTATGAAACCACTGTCTCAGGTAAACATCATTTATTCTCTCAAAAGAGATGCTGTGGTTTACTTTAATGGAGCAACATCTGTTCATTCAGAATTAAGTGAGTTCCCTGAACAATAATTAATAAAAATATTTCCACTAAATATGCCTGGCATACTTTTTATAATAATAACATAAACCCATAAAACTGGGGGAAACAAGAACACAATAAGTGCTCTTGTCTGCTTCCCCCCTTCCCCCACCCAGAGCATCTCTTAACAAAGAACTTCACTAGATAGTTAATTTTTCGGTCTGAATGCCTAAACACAGATAATTCATTTTGCTGGAAAGACTTGATGTGTTCTCAATAGCAATAACTGTAGGAAGATCTCTCATTCTTCTGATTGTGTGATGGTTGGAGTCAGTAATCCAAAAGCATTGTACTAAGATGGTGCAGAGCCTGAGTATACAGAAGGAAGTCCTAATGCATGCTTTTTTATGTTCCTCACCAGCAAAATTCACTAGCCAAGAGAGCAGGTCACTGACCTTCCATTGATCAGTGCACAGCAGTTTCTCATTCTTTAGAGTGCATTTTGAGATTTGCAAATAGAAATTAAGTCCCTCAAAGTATCACAGGAAGAGAATGGTGAGTGTTGTCACTTGTGGGGTTTTTTTTGTTGTTGTTTTTTTGGGTTTTTTTTTTAATATTATGAAAATATTAAGTTGCATTGTACTTATCTTGGACATCAGTTGGTAGGGTGTTCTTAGGTTTGGTTACCATTTCTCCTGTAACTTTACTCCTGTCATTCATTGCAAAGAAGTTTACTGTCTCATACAACAGCTAAACAACACATGCTAACAACCTGATGGTAGAATTTACAATGTTGTAGGAAAGATGCTTTTTGTAAACAATTTAATAGTATATCCATGTTATACAATGATCTTGGAACATATTTTCCTCTGTTGACAATTAAGGAGAATTGCAAATTGGACTTCTCTATTTTTTTTTTCTTATTTCTCTATGGGCTTATGCTGTTAAAGAGGAAGGGAAGACTGGGTGGCTGACTTAATGTCCCTCTATTTTTAATTTCTCTGGCTGTGATTACTACTTTCAGTGACACCTTTTCCCATTGTATTTACATGTCAATTGATCTGGGACTGACAGCATCTCTATAAAGATCAGTCTCTAAAAGAGCATCCTGGGATTTAGCTTCCCTAGAAGCATAGATCTTCACTGAAAGGGAGGGAAGNTGTTCTATTATGAAGGAAAAAGGCTTTCAAACAGTTCAGGCTGCACGACTGTTAACAATGCAGACTATTAAAGGGATAGCAATCAGCCTACACACCAGACACACAGATTGAATTCTTGCTGCTTGTCATGTAACCAGAGATAAGAGTATTTTCCAGTGACTCTGATAAAATAAATGCTGTCATAATGATTCTGAGCGAGACTCATCCAGATGTTGCAGACTTCTTACTGTGGTATTTATTCATAAATCTTGTTAAAATATAATCAGAGAAAGCACGTTTCAATTAAAACCATTAAAACTGTGTGACAACGTTCGTGCAAATGCAATAATAATTCTAATGTGTTGACACAAAATTTGTGCAGTAGGTTACTGGCATATTTGAGCCTACTGATTAGAGCTCACTAATTAATACAAAACTAGCTTCTTACAAATGAAAGAGGACATGTAAGTTCCTTTGTACATGAAGAAGGATGGATTATGCCCTTTTTGCCTGTGTGCGTGTGACTGCTGGGACTTCCACAGTGCTTAAAATTCTTAAAGATTTTCATGTTTATTAACCTGTGCATGTGCTCATAACTTGCTTCCCCCACTCAGTCTATACAATTGTTACCTGGTACTGGTGCATGATACCATTTTGTTCAAGAGTTTGGTTGTGTAAAATAATTACAGAAGGATATGAAGATGATATGGAGTTTTTATGAACAATTTAGAGAACAAAACAACTTGCATAAACTAGGGTATCGCCACTCTTCTTTCAAACACTTGGCTGCGCAGCCATAGCAGTCTGCTTTTCGTTTCCCTCTGGTGAGCTGTATTTAAAGAAGCAAAAAATACTTTAATTCTATGTTTCCGTCTAAATAATCTGCTGCCCTGCTGTAGGAATACTACTCAGTTACCACTGGGAGAGGATGGTTCTGAGCTGATGATTCTGTTAGGATGTGGTCACGCCATGACAGATTTAACTGTGAAGCTTCAAGACTACTTGTGAATGCCAAAAGGAAACAACTTAGCTTGAAAATTGTAACATCATGTGTCAAATATCATTTGGAAGCAGAAAGAGCTCAATGATAATTCTTGACATTTAGGCTCAACGTTAAAGCTGGATGAGCTTTTTGGGGACTGAAGCACTACAACATAGTCTTGAGGATACTTACAAGTTAAGGCATGACTGGCCTAATGTATCTTAGCAAGTTCAGGAGCATTCAGAGTAGCTGGGTGGAGGAGGGCTAAGCACACTTGGTTATTTGACATGCAGTAGCTTGCTGCTCCCTAGTAACTTGTTTGTGACTGACACTGCGGTGAGACAAGTTAGGGCTCCTGCTAAAAATTTGTAGCAAACCTGATAGAAACAAATTCTCACACTGCAGGACAGAAACCACAATGCTGAGGCTTGTAAGCTGCAAATTGATTCTATAAGGCACAACTGTGCAAGCCCAATGGCTTTATCTTTCAATAACACTGTGCACTGTTGCAAATGGTTCCCTGGGATTCAGATATGCTCTGATTGCCTTACCCCATACCAGTGGGCTTTCCCATCAATCTCTGACCACTGGCAGGCAGTTCCTCCTCTCCTGTCACTACACAGCTAACATTTTCACACTTGGGAGAAATGTGCAGGAGAGGTGTGCTGCTGTTGGTCTAATACCTGGCTTTATGCATTTTTACATCCTGTCTCGATGCTAGCCAGGCATCAGAAAATTCTCTTCGACTCAGACTGGGGAAGGTGAAACTGGAAATAAAAGGACATAAAACATGCCCAAACCCTCCAAATTACAAACTAGATCCAAGTTGCAAATTATAAAGGAATGAAAGAAAACTGCATTTGATATTAATTCACTGAGCTACAAAGTATCTCTCCGTGTACTCCGGGGAGTTCCTTTAGAGTTTCTGCAAGAGAGATTGTGTCCTCCCACATGCCCTACATCTCAGACACTCTTTATGCAGAGAGGTCCTAGAAGAGGAGCTCAGCTATCACACCTGATGACTTGCAGCCCCCCCAGGGATTCTCTTCAGTCACCCCATTTTCCCTTCCAAAATGCATTTACCTTTGAGTTATTGAGGGAATATATTTTTAGCTTCTGCTGGTAAAAGGACTCTCTCACTTTTTGAAGATGCAGGTGCTACTTTTGCAGACTAGATGATGTTTCCTGTGCTGGACTGGCCTGGGGTCATTCCTTAACTCTGAGAGTTATTTTCATCTCCCTCACTCCCACAGTGAGCCAATTTGTATGCTTCAGTGTGAAGTGTCTCCATCCACTAACCCTGTCTTTCTTCGTGCACAAGCTGATGTAAAATGTATGTAGCTCATTTTTTCTTTTGAGAGCGGATGCTTTGGGTGAAAAATAGGTTTGGAGTGATTGACTTTTCAAATCAATCTTTGGTATTCTAACACACAGAATTGAGCTACGTAGGTTTCTTTGTCCTTGCAAACCGCAATGCGAGGCAGGAAAGTGCTATTCTCTGTATTACTCCTAGCACACCAGAGCACAAAGAGACTGAGAAGAGATTCCTCCAAGTATTTCAACAGTCAGTATTGTTTAAGTGCCCCTCTATGGCTGAATCAGTGTGCAGGCTACAAGTCTGCTACTGAATACCCCAAGTACCCAAGCAGTCTTTGCATCTTAAGTCCTCTGTGTTCCCAGAGCAGTCCTCATCCCACATGGGCACAGACAATGAGCAGCTCTTTGTGCCTTCTAGACATTTCTCTGCCTGTCCAAGAAGAGATTGAAGGGGTTGGAGAAGCTTATGTTCAAAAATTATTGATTAACAGACAGAAGCCCAACACCTAGCCCGTGTGTTGGGGATGTGGGGAGATTAAGGTTTGATGCCCAGCTCTACTTTAAAAATTCAAAACTTTTCAGCATTTCAAGAAGAATAAGAAAGAGCCTGGCAACTCAGGTGTTTTTTGGTGGGAATAACTCTCTCACAACTTTAATCCCTCTCAAAACATTTGAGCTTATGTTGGAGCATGGATGAGTGCTGTGGGAGGAGGTGGAAGATGCCCCATATGAACTGCTGTGCTTGCCATCTTATGGTCCCAAGACTGATGTCTGGATAACAGTAGTGTGACATTTGTTAATGTCTGAGAGTCACCTAATCCATTTGGTTGGATTATACATCTGTCTCACTCTTAAAATCTTGGGGTGTGGTACTGTTTCCCGTTTTCATGCTGAAAAGAAGAGTTATTTGCAAGCTTATCAAGATTCTGCTGGTTAAAAGCTATAAACTGTAATTTCATAACCCTTTATAGTCTCGAAGTGTGTATCTAAGGAAGCATTTCAGTAGGCTGAAGTAGTACTGATTGATTTTCTAATGGATCTACAGCAAACACTACTCCTCTGTGGAGGGCAATCTAAGGACTGTGGCCCAAAAAACAAATAATAGCTGAAATGTAATCATCACCAACAAGAGAATGAGTTTATGACAGGAATTACTACAGGGAGAAAAAAATGTTTTGGACAGAACAAATACTTCCTGAAGGATGGATGCATGGCTTTGTGCCTATGATTGAGAAAGTTCAGGTTAAGTTTGCTGAGGGCGATATTTCTGCGAAATCTCTCTTGATGAAAGTCAGGTCCTTAATTTTAAAAGGCTGTCATACTGTCTGCAATCTATTTATCAAAGTAGGATGGTAGACAGTTCTCTTCAAATTTATAGCATCGTCAGCTTGTAAATGTATAAGTAAACTGAAGTAGAAAGTGTTGTGTTGTTTTAAAAACTGATTACTTTCTGGAAAAGACCTCTGTCTCTGTTTGCTTGTCTCATTATTGTGACAGCATTTCTCTGATAGCTTGCTGCTGCCAGTCCTTGTTAGACAGGCAAACACATAGGTGCTCTGTGGGAGCTGCTATATTGTCCTCTGGATGGACTTTGTCCTCTGTGTTCCCAATATCCCTGTGGTGGGCTAATGCAAACTAAGCATTGGGAAACTTGATTTCCAAGGTGAACGTCTTGCAATTATGGCTTCAATTTTCATCTGTCAGAGAAGCCCCATAGTCTTCATCTTCCCCGAAAGTGTGAGATGGGGTCCATGTGCACTAACATTTGGATGTTTAAATAATCCAAACTGTTGACTGAAATCCTCTTTAAAATCACTGAACTGCCTTTGGAGAATGATCTGTCTGGTTCTGTCACAGTGGTTGTAAAGTGACAGGCTCAGGTGTTTAAACTTAAGTGAAAGCAATGTCACCTATTTTACTAAGATCATACTGGAAAGAGTTCTGGCCAGGCATAGAGAACACAAGATGTTCTGAGGAGTTCAGCTCTCAGGTTAGGCGCTTAAATGAGGTCAGTTTTTCACTTTTGTTTCTCTCCGTGTAAATTAGAAGAAGCTCAGCAGAGCTGCAAAGTACACTTTTGTGATTTCAGCTCAGTGTCAAAAATAAAGCAATGACAAAAGGATCTGAATATCTCAGAAAATTGCAGCGTTTTAACACCATTGATCTCAAGTCAGGGAAAGAGTTGAAATGCATCAACAGAGAGTTCACAGAATGCAGGGGTCTTTTACTTCATTATTTTGCAGTGATAACAGAATATTTCAGCGTTTATAAATTGCACTTTTTTTTTTTGTTAATCTCTTACGGGCTGCAGGACTCATATGTGGGGGGCAGTTCCAGAATATTTTGTGCCTCTTTATCCTCCATTTCTCACAGCCAAGATTAGCAGACAGTGCTCAAAACTCTTGTTTGTCTGTGGTCCTTCTCTCTGTCCTATTCAAAAAACAAATGCAGAACTGGACCTTTGAGAGTATGAGAACAACCACTGTGACAGAGAGGATAAGAGAAAGTGCTCAATTTAGCGCCTGTGCCAGTCCAACAGGTGAACTACTTGCTGGAAAACAAAGAAATTATTGCTGGTGCTTTTGTGGAAAGTTTAGAAGCTTCTCATATTTTTTTTCTGCTTTTTATTATGCTGCTCTCTGAATGTTTGACACATGGCCTGACTTACACAAGCACATGGTGTGTTCTTTTTTTAAAGCAAACAAGTAAGCAAGCCTGTTTTGTTCTATACAGGAAACAAAATCTGCATCAATACAGTAAAAAGCAAGGAATGCAAAGTGCATCCAGCCTTTACTCCCTGGTAGCCACCTTTCAAAAGGGTTGGATTCTTATACACACAGGAGTTTGGGGGATTCTTCAACTCTGAGTTAGTTTGTCAGGCCTGTGAAAAACCCGGACAAAGGTTTGTCAGGTTTGGCTACAAACCTCACCAGAGATGGACCAGGTTTATAGCATCCTCTTCCTTCACACATGCAGATGTCCTCAGGAAAAAGCTGCTGCATTAAAAGATAGGGTACAGGATTTGTGGCACCTGGGAGAGATGTGTCCCTCTGTCCTGCTGCTGGGGGACGCAGCCACTGAGGAGGGAGGGGACATGAAATTTGGAGTGAACATCTCCTCTAGTCAGCATGGGAAGGGCTGGAAAAACCTGTCACTCGGAACCAGTTTTTCCACAAAATCTTTGGCTCCTTGGAAACATTGCATTTAGGAGAAACTGAAGAAACAAAGGGCTTTGGTCAGAAGAGTGAGATGCTATTGCTTTTCCCCACACACACCATAAGCAGCTAGATATGCTGAATTTGCTGTGTGCAAGGCCACAGTGCAACAATAATTGTTTTCCTACTTACACAACAAGTTAGAAGCTTTAAAAAGGGAAAATGGATGCTTGGATACTGGGCATAGCACAAGGTCTTGGTTCTAGCTTTTTCAAGTAGAAGAAAATAAACACTTGCTCCCATAAAATGCAAGGTTTTAAATCCATGTACGCTACATATAATTCCTTCACATAAGTGGATAGGTAAATTGTATCAGCCAATGTATTTCCAGTTTGGGGGGCTGTCTATTAAGGTGATTTAGCTAATAATTTTAAATTGTTTTCCCCATCAATAGTTTGGGGTTTTCCACAAGGTATTTCTATTTGATTTTGTGTTGTTTCCTTGAGTATTAATAAAAATTGATTTAGGCAATAAACATTGTGGTGGCAACCCAATAAATAAGAGAGACCTTGTGAAGTGGTATTGAAATAGGAGACTTTTATTGTGAATTGCCTGAGCAGCAGCTTTCCCTTTCAGGTGCCAAACCATCAGCAAGTAGCACTAATTTATGTGCAGTAGCCATACTGCTGTAAGGTAAGGACAGGCTGTTTTTTCTTCCAAAAAATCCAATAAGATCTTGACCCTTCTAAGAAACTTCTTCGGCACAAGTCTGTCATTCAACTGCTTGTCAGCTGTTTCTGGATTTATGTTAGAGAAGTGAGGTCTGGGAAACTGATGTGCTATACTTTTCCTCCTCTTCTGTTTCAGAGAAAGGGATGGTAAAAGGGGGAAAGTGCACCGTGAAAGGGTATGGACAAAAGAGCTGCAGTACCAAAAAATTGTGTTGAAATTATAAGGTACTGTGCACTTCCTTTGATCTAGAGGTCCTGAATTCCTCAGAATCAGACCTAAAAGAAAAAAAATTGAAATACAGGTAAACAATTAGATAGTGATGTTTTCACCTGAAATGCTGACTCTTACCAGGGCGTCTGTTTCATGAAATGCTGCATTAAAGTGTTGGCTTAGCCCAGATGAGAGGCCTCTGCTATGAAGGTCAAAGCAAAAGGATTGGCTATGTTGCAAAGAGTCTGGAATGAGTACAGGACTGGCTTACAGAAGGGTAGATAGGTCCAAGCAAGAGAGAAATTTGGATGGTATGGTATCTAGTGGCCCATCCTGCTTTCTCATTCTCGGATTGTGTTATTATCTAGTCAAGGAGAATTCTGGTGAGGGTTTCTAGTGAGATGATCAGTGACGTTTAGCAAATATTTACAGCTGCTTTTGAAGACAAAAAAGGACAAAGAGGCATTTTTTTATGAATTGAAGTTGAAGCCACTGGTTTTTATTCCAAATGGCAAATCTTTGGCAATTGTTCATGCCTGATGTATAGAGTTTGCGTTTCTTCAGCATTTTTATGATTCACCATTATTTTCTCCCATTGAAAATAATTGATTATTTATAAGATTAAGTCAAAAGGGTGTTTTTCCTGTTTGTCCTGGATTCTGCTGGTGTAGAGTTAATTTTCTCCCTGGTAGATGGTACAGTGCTGTGTTTGGGATTTAGTATGAGAATAACGTCGACAACACACTGATGTTTTGGTTGTTGCTCAGTAGTGCTTACCCCAAGCCAAGGGCTTTTCAGTTTCCTATGCTCTGCCAGCGAGCAGGTGTACAAGAAGTTGGGAGGGAACACATCCAGGACAGCTGACCTGAACCATCCATAGGGATATTCCACACCATAATATGACATGCTCAGTGTATAAACTGGGAGCAGTTGGGCAGCACTTTCTACCTCAGTGTTTGGGGTCAGGCTGTCCTGGATTGGTCAGCAGGTGGTGAGCATCTCTATCGTGCATCACTTTTGTTTCTTGAGCTTTATTTCTCTCTCTTTTAGCTGTCTCCCTTATTATTGTTATTGTTACTATTACTATTATATCTTCATTGCAATTACCGAATAATTATTTTCTCCACCCACATGTTTCACCTTTCTTTTTTCCACTCTAGAGTCGAGGAAGGCAAGCAAGTGGATATGTGGTATTTAATTGTTGACTGTGATCAAACCATGACACTGCTGAAACTCTGATAGTAGGAATAATGCCTAGTTTTCTACTGATCCTAGATGTGACAAAGTTGGAAGTTAGTGCTGCTTTTTGAGGGAGCTGGTCTATTGCATCAAAAGTCATGCAGGGTTCTTTGAAAATCCCTGCCAAAATTCCTTCAAAAAGTATTTACATGGTGTGTATATCAGTGATTTGCACCCATGAATGAGATCACTGGTTTTGACACTAGTTAAACCATTAAAAATAGCTCTGTTATCAGGAGAGATGTGTTTTTATATTCAAGAACAGTTTAAACTTTTTAACATTTGCTTTAAAATTCTTAAGACCACTCTCTTAATGCTCTGTGACATATTCATGAAGTGCTGCCCACCCTTTTGAGGGGCTAGTCCTGTTCAGGATGACTTACCAGGTCTCAGGTTTCTATGATGCATAATAGAAAATAATAATTTTTAGGTAGGGCTATAGGTCTGGCAGAAAGTTTGCTGTTTGCAAATGCTGTTTGCATCATGACTATGTAAAAACATGCCAGCCAGTGGCTCCTAAGAGGAAGCCATCCCTTTGGATGAAGGAGTACAGAGCAAAAGCTGTGCCTAGACCTGGACATCAGCTGGACACCTTAAAGCAGCCTCAGTGCTGGAAAGAGAGGAGAAGCCACTGTGTAGGGAGTGGGAAGTTAGGAGCTTCTTTGCAGCCCTGCACTATCTGAGCAGAGGAGGAAGAGCTTACCCCAGTGGTGGACAAAATTTCCAGTCATCTCAACCACACTCTGACTACAAAGAGAATGGGAATCTGTGATCTGAGGCTTACAATGCCTCAGTGTAACAAGCCTAGTGGAAAGTCCACAGCCATGGATATGGCCTGTGGTGCTGGATGTTAGAGAATATTTAGAGCCATAAATATTTCATTTGAGTCAGAATCCACAATGGAGTAGCCTGGACAAGGGAGCATTTCTAAAATGAAAAGAGAAGCCATAAGGTAAAGATGAAAAGAAAAAAAATGTATTTTTGAAAATGAGGTAAAGGGAACGAGTGGAGCTGTGTAATGATGAAAGCACAAAGGACTTCAGAGCTTCATGGGCTTGGCTTGAGAGGCAGAGGAACAGCAGGATTTAAGAATGTCGTAGCCTAGCAAAGGCTTTACATCCGTTTTTATTTGGGAGAGACTTCTGTTTCCTGGCATGGAAAGGAGGTGATGGTGAGTTATTACACAAGTTTAGCAACACTGACTTGGTGAGACTTGTAATGGCTTGTGGGGACAGGCAGCAGGGGAAGAGTGAGAAAGCTCTGCAATTAGGAGCGCCCTGTATGTGAAGATTCTTGTCTAGTGGTGACCCTGCCCCATTTTCAGCTGCACCTCTCATATCAAATAAAACAGAGTTAGAACATGAAACATCCAGTAATAAAGACCTTTTTGTCCTCCTTATCTTGATCCTGGAAGTGGCAGTCAGGTTTTGGGAAAGCAGTAAGGAAGAACCACTCTGGTTTTGGGTTGTTTCTCAATGTATTGACGAGTGTCTAGGGAGTTGAATGTAGCTTAGAGTAAAATAATTATTTTGAAAAAAATTAAACCTGGTGTAGTTTTACATCTCTTTGAGATGTTGTGGTGGCTGGTCACAAATCAGATTCTTACCATCTGAGAAGGGATGTCTTCTGTAGAAGATACTGGCTTCTGATAGTGAGAGGAGAAAAAGTGCATGTGCATAGGACATGCAGCGGCCAGCTGAGGCAGTCTGAATGCAGCAGTGTGACCAACACTGAGAAGTGTTGGTGGGAGACACCCTGCGCTCTTGGTGCTGGATTTCCAGAGGTTTTGCCTTCAGTAAGGAGAGGATGAACTGTGAAGCTGAATTTCACATCTTTTATCTGAGTGGAGAATGTGTAATTAATCTTTACATGGCAACCCGTCCTATCCATCTGCAGTCTTGTATGTACAGGTTAATACCTTCCTTTACAGTAAGAATAAGAATTAGAATAGTAAGAATAGAATTATAGTAAGAATTTTCTTATAGTAAGAAAATGTTACTCATTTGTACTTATGGGAAAAGTGTGAGAAACATGCAGACCCTGTGAAGAAATGTAGTTAAAGCCTTGCAACTTGGTGAATTGGAGAGGCAAAGTTCTGCCTGTCTCCTTCTGGACAGTCCCAGGTATTGGTTCCCCTTTCCCCCTGTTTTCCTGTCCTCTCCCCCAGTACAGGACTGACGAGGGGGAAGATTTCAGCTTGGGCACTCCCTTAAACTGGTCATGCCTTTTGCACTTCTTTATAGTAATTGCCCCAGTGAGCATCTTACCAGCCCTGTGTTTAAGTTCAGGGTGTGAGGGAAAGTGTCTTCCTAGTCAGCAGTATCACTTGATGAAAGAGATTTTGAGGATGTCAGTTTGCACAAAGTGTTTTCTAGGAGAAAATTAGGAAAGGTTCTGTTTTGTGAAGTTCACCAAGGTCCTCCTGGCAATTTTAAAAGGAACTTTTTTGAGCCCCCCCGCCCCAAGCCCTTTTGTAACTGTTTTCCTTCTCTCCTTAGAGAGTATTTCTAAACTTTTTTTGTACTCTTAAATGGAAGCCAGAATTATTGTTTTGTTAAAACAGAATGGTGTTGTCAATGTGCTGTTCTCCAGAATTCCATTTGAAAGAAGCTTTGATGGGATTTTTCCATTTGGTGGGAGAGTAAAGTGTCAGCATTCCATGCTGAACTCACACTGCTCCCTAACGAGTGTCTGCAAGAGGGCTGTGTCTCACTGTGGTTATCCTTCCTTGCTAACACCAGATGCTTCTTCTACAGGGAGAAAAAAAAGACAATACTGTTTCCAAATGTTCACTGTTTGCTTTCTTGAAAACAAGTGTAACTTGCTAAGTGGCCTTGGGGGTAAATATTGACACAGTTAAGATCCCTACAGTTTTCATTGTACGCTGTATATGTCTAAAACAATATTTACTATTAATAACTGACTACTGTAACTGACATTTAATGACTAATTTTCTGTGGTATAATATAGACATTGGGGCAGTTCTTAGTTTTTATTTGTTTACCTGTGACAACCCAGCCACAGACTTGTATTTCAAAGTACTGAATGAGCTCAGGCTACATTTTATGAGGTTTGTTATAATAATATAACTTTCATTTAAGAACAGCTCACTCTTTTCTTGCAAATTCCTGCATAGATTTCAGGGCATCCAGTTGCATTGTGTTTAAAAAAAAAACCCAAACAATCATTAGACTGACCTCATCATTTCTGAGCACTTTCTTTTTAGGGTTACAGGCTCTGATTTCATTGGGCAAAGTAAATGCTTGCTCTTAAATAATTAAAGGCCTTTTTTTTTTTTCTTAAACCAGTAGAGAACACTAAAATTTAGGCTCCCTTCTGGCAAGTTTTCCTCCTCTATATCCTGGCCTTCCCTCAGGCACTTTAACAATTCTGCATATTTTCAGTCTTTGGGATTTTATTACTTTTATATTAATACATCTCTTTACTAATTCTGTAACTGAAAATATTCTCAGCATCAAGGAATGCTGCAAATAGCAGACCCTGAGCTGTGCAGTCAGGCTGTCTTCTGTCGTCAGGAGTTGGTGTGTATGACTGCAAATACATCCTTTTCATCACTTTTGCGTCTCATAGTAAGCGCTTCAATTGTGGGATGGGAAAATATTTGGGCTGCTTAGCAGCAGGAATCTTATCTTTCCTGTGATGTTCAGTGATTTAGGAGATCTGAGTGCTATGTTTAGGAAGATAAATGGAAGCTTAGCAGTTTCTCTCTTCTACCTCCCCACCAATATTTGTCTCCACTTAAAGGTGTGAGCCAAACTGGATCGGTGAGGGTGCGCAGAAGTATTTCATCAGCAGTATTTGGATCAAAACTATGTGGGAGAGTTTGGCAGAGTAGCAGATTTATGACATTTTTCCTCTGCTATAATGTTTTCTTGATTAGGATTTCTATCATATTACAAGAACAAAATCCAAAAAATAAAAAGGCATATACTTTAAAAATGCCAGAAACTTTAAAAAACACCCAAATGCATTTTTAAAGGCATGCAATTAACAGGCATGAAGCTCCTCTCCTAAAGAAGAAAATCTGTGTTAAACTTAGCTAAAGTTTGGCAGTCTTCAAGGAAACGAGGTACACATTAAAATATAAAATATTTTCTGTCATTCCACTCTTGGGTTATGATGCACTGGTTAATCATGAATGACTTGTAGTTTCACTGGAGATGGTCTTTTTCTTTATTTACATTCCTTAATCCCAAAATAGATGCTTAAATGAGAAGTTCACACTAGAAAAAAAATTTGTTGTTCAGCAGCAAAGACCAGCAATATCCTGTTTCAAGTAGTCATAGTTCCTGGAGACTTTGATTTCAATTTGACTCTTGAGCATTTGGGATGCTGAACAATGGGGCTTCGGGTCACTTGTGCAAACATAACCTATGTTCTTAGTTCTTGTTGGTTAAATTGTAAAAGCAGTCTGAAAGCTTTTGTAGTTGACATTAACTAAATCTTAGGCTGGGAATTAGGAGTTTGGAGCTTTGCTCCTGAATTGCCACTGACTGGCTTTCACAGCCAGGCATTACCTACACCTTTTCGGTCTTGTTTCATTTTCCAGGCTTAGCTAATGGCACTATAGGGACTTGCAAGTTCCCTGTACTTACATAGAGTGCTTGGTCCTTAGAGCAGCATGGTCCATTTTCAGTAGCTCCTCTGAATTATACAGTAATATAATGGTCCTGATGAAAGCAGTGGGCTGGAATAGTAATATGATTGGCTTGTGGAGCTCATAGACATGCTTCCTTTTTGCATGATAGCTCCTCCACCAGGCATGTTTCATGCTTTCTTTCAATCACCTCTTTCAATGATTTTAAAAGAGGTTACATGACCAGCAGTCATGTTCCTCTGAGTCCATGTGGGTAGCGAAGCCATGCTGCTGTAAGATAATGCTTATTTTTGAGAAAATAATATTGCAGTTCATCAACAAGGCTATTTTAGCTTTGGAATAAGTTGGTGTATTCATTCTAACTATTATAGCCAAGTATAAATTCTGGGTGAAATGTAACAACAACCGTAGGTTAATCTCATTTCTTTTCAATTGACTATAGAAACAAAATATGACTGATGGTTTACTTGACGTATGTGTGGGGTGTGTTCAGGGTTATTTAGTTTGTTTCTCAGGAAAATCAAAATCAATTGTTTGCTCATCTTTTATTATATGTTTTTTCTTATCGGATTAGTCAGATGATATTGCTGTCTTAGTTTAAAAGACTACCACTAAAAATAGAATAAAAAAGGAAGGAAGGGGAGTAGAAGATAAGGAAAAAAGTGGTGTTTGCTGCTAGCTCCATTTTGCACATATGTATATATAAGGGGCCTTTTAGCATAGTTATCTAATGATGAAGATCTTTGGGGAGTTTGTGCTCCGTGTGTTAAGAAATATGTCTGGAAAGCATACTGACTGTGCTTGTCATACAGCTGAGCATCCATGTTGTGGCATGTATTTACAACACGTTCAAATACACAGAGCATACAAAACTCTGATCTTAATACATTGTTGTTTTTTTAAGAAAGTTACCACATCAATTGCAAACCAGACTGTTGTCCAAAGACTGGGGGAGCAGGAGGGAAGGAGAGGAAACAGTGAAGAGGAAAGTCATATCAGTACCATAAATGAGAAACATGGGCAGTGCAAAGAGAAACAGTAATAGTGTTGACATTGAGTAAACAGTGAAAAAATATTTACCCCCAAGTTAAAATAAGTTAAAAGTTTCAGAATTGTTTGGTGAATAATTCAGTAAGAGTCCAGTAAGAATTCATGAAAATACATGGATGTATTAATTGTTTTGCTATGAAATCTTGGAAAATTGAAGATATTGCATAAGTAGCTGAAAAAGATGCTTCTATACTCATCTAAAATATTTGGATAGCTTCTGCCTTTAAAATACAAAGTAGGTAAGAGACAGCCCTTCTTGGTCTCACAGGTGTAATGAAGCAAGGCTTTTGGCTGTTCTACCTTGTAAATCAGAGCACATCCCCATTTGCAGGTGTATAAATATCCCTTATATTATAGCTAACTGATGCTTTCCTCCCCTTCATATTTAAATAATGCGTGTCACGGGTATCTAGTTCTGCCTTTGGGAAGCTTCTTAATAATTTCTTTGCTCTGAAACAGAGTCCACACTTTAGCTCCCTTGCTTCCATCCCAGCTTGACTCCCATGGTGTGCCCTTGCCTATATTTTTTCCATCATGCTGGTCCAGGTTATGCTGCCCAAACCTGACAGTATTTTACCAAACACACTGTCCTGCTGACTGAAAAAGATTTGATTTGCTGTGGTGGCCCTTGGGCTTTGAAGAACAATATTGTGTTTCTTTTCCATATCTACCTTGGCTGTTTTTAAAAAGGAGGCAAAGAAAACTGACCTAGTAGCACTGCAGGTTCTCCACATATCTGGGGAGTTAAACAAAGGCACCACTTCTTCAGGAGCATTTTTTTCTCAACTTTTTTCTGTCTTCACTGTTTTCCCAGTAGCCTGCTTTTTTTTTTTTTTAATAGGTCTTTAGTGTTCAGCTTCTCCCTCCCTCCCATGAGTTTCATGCATGTTATTTAAGGACTGACTTGCAAGTCCCAGAACTTCATAACAGCTTAGTTGTCAGTAATACAAACTATATTCCTTTAAAAAAATTATTGATGGCAACCAGAAACAGAAGTTTCATTTTGTGGCTGTTTTCAGATAATTCCCTCATAATTTCTTTCTTTCTGAGATTGGCTTAGTGACTTTTGAACAGGCAGAACGTGGTGATGTTTTTAAAAATATATAAAGCATCTAGGCAAAATAGCAATGTGGGGCAGTCCATACTGGGTTAAGGGGTGTGGAGATTCCTTTAAACCCAGTGTTAAGTGCTGTGCAGTTCAGAGTATAAATGGAAAGGGAAGCTGGATTGAAGGGAAACTTGGAGTGGGGATACAGACCACTCTAAAGCCAGAAACTTAGTGCTTTATTTCTGTTTCTTTACTGTGTTATAAAGGCTTCAGGAGGAGGAAATGACTGGAAAGATTCCTGACCCTGTACACAGCAGTGCTGCAGACCCAGAGGGGTCCTCAGGGTGTCTGTCCTCTGCTTTTCTACAGGCACAGAGCACTTTATAGATGCTTTTACAGCAGCACTCACATGAGGCAGCTAATGCTGGTTTGCCTTAGGTGAAGTGGGAGTCTGCACCTAGCCAGATAATGCATGTGGTGTAGAGGCAGCAGCACAGATGGAATTGGACTTGCTTGTGTTTCTCAAGAGCAAAAACCCACTCCTGTTTCCCCACCAAATGACTCTTGGTCTGTGGTCTCCAGGCCAGGAATTAGAAAGGTGTGATCCCTGGCATGCATGGAGCTGTTGTGCAGGGTGACAATTATTCTGTTGTGTATCTATACATGGAATGCCTGCCAAGTTCTCTGCATTCGTTGACTTTCTGACCGAGCTGGCCACATTTCAGATGCCAGTAGGAAAGGAACAGGTAGGAAATGAAGTTATGTTCCTTGGTCAGTATAAGAGCTCAAGGACCTGGTTTCAGTCTCATTTTGTAGAAAGCAGCTGAATTCCTCAAAGCAGCCATCCTAGATGAGACAGGAGGCAAAATGGGGAGAAAGATGGAAGGCTTTCAAGTAAGAAGCAAAAACTTGATGGTACATATTAGATACACGTCTTCTCCTCCCTTCCCTTATACTCAATAACATAAGGAGCTGCTTATAGCCAAAAAGAACCATAATCCCTAATTCACTTTATAAATCTGGCCCTTCGGTATTCATAAATAACACCCAAGCTAGGCTTTATAAGGAATGTGTTCCACCAGTTTTTAATAAAATCTGAGACCATAAATGTGCAACCCATACCAAAATTTTCTGTCAGCTACACTGACACTGCTACAAACAACTCAGAAAGTAGAAATGTAGCTCAACAGTTCCATCCCTGATCCTCTCTAGCTGGAAGACTTCTGCTCATTTATAAATATGTGGACAAACTCCAAATTCCCTTAGGAAGAATGAAATGGAATAGTAGGAAAGCTTTCTTGCTCATAGCCTAAGGCACCTCAGACAGTGGCTTTTCCTGTGTACTTGGAGTATGTACAACTAAACTCCTCCAGGTTATCTGCAAGTCCTTTCTTTTTTCCCATACACTAATAATGTCCAGCAAAGCCTTTCATCCCTCTTTCTGAAATTTCTCACTTAATTCACTTGTGCCTTTTCTGTCCTTCCTCTTGGCTGTCCTGAAGCTGAACTGTGGTTGTTACCCTTGCCAATTGCAGTGAGCCTTCCTGGAAGCTGAGCAATATTTATATGGTTTCTACTTAACTGTGTACATTTTAGATATGTTCCACTGAATTAGAAGCCAGTCATATTAAAAAATAAAAGTCATTTATGAAACTGGGAATTAGAGCCTTTTAAAATGTTAACTCAAATCCCTGTTCAGAAAGGAATGGAGTAAATATAATTTCATAACCAAAACCCAAAGGTTGAATTTTTTCCACCATTTTTTAAAGGCTGGTCTCCTGCTTCCTTACAAGAGAGATGATATTTCTTTTCCACAAGAGAGAGTGTTTGTCTATGGCAGTGTTCAAGGATTTTAATGATCTAAACATTAGACAACGTGGTATGTGATGTAACCTATTATTTCTCTTGGGTTGTCTTACAGAATTTTTGCTTCATTATTTGCATTTAATCTTCTATTCATTTTTACTGAGAATATCTCTTTCAGATGTGTTTAAGTCAGTATTTGTGTCTGCTGTAGAAAGCACAGGAGAATTTACTTTGTGAGCTTGAGTTATCATTGCTAGGGTGAAGTTCTGATATCTCCTTTTGGTCCCTGAAACAGATCAAAGTTTTCGATGCTGGTGATTGGTTTCCCCAGAGAGGTCAGTGCAGTGTTTCAAGGGGGACAGGGTGGAGGGTCATCTGAAGGATGGTGTCTTCCTCTGAGAAGCTTTGAGATGCTGCAGTTTTGTGTGGTGCCACAGAAAAGTTTTATCTGGATGGCAGAGGAATTTATTTCCAAGTTATCCATAGGTGAATTGACTGAATTTCTGCAGTACTTTGTTTTTCTCAGAGACTCCAGAAACTGGAATTTTATGTGAGACTGGCAGCTTTTATTTGAAAACATGCCATGTCACGTTTTTAACTGTTGCAGAAGAAACATGCGAAGGGGGAAGCATGAAAAAGAACATGGAGGCAACTAAAACAAACAAGCATCCCATTACTTTTTTATATTTAAAATCCTTACTTTCTAAGCCTGCTGTGTATATTCTTGGGACTGGGGCCAAGGTCTGTGAGCTGGGTGTTGGCAGCACTGCAGCTGACATCCTGCTCCGTGCATCATCCTGCATTCTCTGTGTGTTAATCTGACACCCAAGTGTTTAAAGCCAAAGGGACCATTATCACCACCTGCAGATCACAAATGAAAGAACTTAGCTCAGTAGCTCCTGCATAGCTGTGTAATGAAAGGGCTGTTAACACAGAGGTGAAATACAGACCACGACTGTTTGGGATTGGAGCAGGAAAAGAGAGCAAACCTTTGGATAGACACTGGACTGTCACCTGTATATATTCCTGTAAGCCAAAGGTATGCATTGGAATGTGTTTTGACTGGAAAGTGTTTTTCCTAGAGCTGTAAAATGACATATAAAATAGGATTGTATTGCATAAATGGAAACATTAGGAGGCTTAGAAAGTCGTTTGGCAAGCAGATGTGTGGAGTTCTGTTTTATAGATCTTGTCAATGTTATTAGGAAACTGACATCTAATAAAACTTAATTCCATAACATTAAAATACTCACTTATTTGCTATAGAAAAAGCCTGAGGTTGTGAGAGAAAAGGGTGGAGGGGAATGCTCCTGGTCACTAGGCAACATGTTGCCACATTTCTACATTAGTGTAAATGAGACATTTACCAGGTGAGCATGGCTGAAATACTGTGATTTTTGGGGCAACTTTCAGCTTGAAGGAATTATCATATGGGGCTAAAATACAAAAAGAATGGCAATGAGAGCATTATTCATGCAATGGGGAAGGAAAGCTGCGACACATTAAATTCTTAAAGGCTGCAAAGCTCTCTTAAGGGTTACAGCCAGGCACCTACTCCTGCTTATACTGCAGAGGGCAATGTTAGTTCTGGTCTTGTGTGGGACAGGCTAACAACAAAAGCTGGCCACACAAGGCCTGAAGATTTTGCAGGTGAAAAGAAATAGAGAATTGACTTGCTTTAGCAATGGGAAAGTCCCTGAGCAGGAGGTCTGGTTTGAAATCAAAGCAGATTGAGCTGAAGGGTAGTAAATACTGTGAAGGGGTTGACCCAACATTTCAGAGAATCACAGAATGGGTAGGATTGGAAGGGACTCCACCTCTCTCAGCAGCCTGATCCAGTGCACAGTTACATGCACAGTAAAGAAAGATGTTCCTCATGTTCAGGGAGAACTTCCTGTGCATCTGTTTCTGCCCATTGCCTCTTGTCCTTTTGCTTGGCACCACCAAGAAGAGCCTGGAGACATCCTCTTGACACCTCCCTTCAGATACTCACAGACATTGATGAGGTCCCCTCCCAGTCATCTCTTCTCGAGGCTGAAGAGGCCCAGCTCTCTAAGCATGTCCTTATAAGACAGATACCCTTAATTAATATAAGAGGTCCCTTGACTGTCTTTGTCACACTCCACTGGACTCACTCCAGGAGCTCCCTGTCTCTGTTGACCTGAGGAACCCAGAACTGGACAGAGCGTTCCAGGTGAGGCTGAGTAGAGGGTAAGCATCACCTCCCTCAACCTGCTGGCAATGCTCTTCCTAATGCACCCCAGGATACCATGGACCTGCTTGGCCACCAGGACACAGCTGGCTCATGGATGGCTTGTTGTCCAGAAAGATTGTGCCAAGAAGATCCATGAAGAGGCTAACGTTAGCTCTCCTGAAGTCCATGGCTGTAATCTGACTTGCTGCCCTGATTCCTCCCGACTTGATGCTGAATTCCACAATCCCATGGTCACTGCAGCCGAGGCTGACCCCAACCTTCACATCTCCAGCAAGTCCTTCCCTGTTTGTTAGTATGAGGTCAAGCAGCACCTTGTTATTTCCTAGCATAATTTTTATTTTAACGCCACTACTATGAACTGCTTGAATAGGAATATTTTGTGTCCATTTTCTCCTAGAAGCACTGTTTTAATTTAACCAATGCATGCCCATCCTCAAAGGCTAAGAGCACACTCCTTTGTAGGTAGAAATGTCCAAATCTCTGAGTCTGATTAAAAAAAGTTTAAAAAAAACAATGCCTGGTTTGTCAAGAATAAGCAACTCTCCAGTACAGAAGGAAGGATTTATTGTAGTCATGTAGATTATTTCTGTAACTTCTGGGTTTTGTGGCTCATTCTTAACTTGCTAAAGATAACACTCCACACTATCATGCACTTGTTATATGCTCCTTTCTGTATTATTTTGATGATTACATGGTGGTAGCAGATTCTCAGTAGCAGTAAAATATTAATAGTATTTATAATTACAAATATATCCTGGCCCATGAAGAAAAATGTCCATGAATTTTCTTTTGTCTAGTTGCAAATGGTGCAGTAGTTAGTAACTTAAACGGTATTTTCTCAATTAAATTCCTCTTGAGCGAAAACATTATTTACTGGCATTTAAATTTCATCATGCTGTTTTCATATATTCTTTACTCAGTTTACATTTATTTGCATTGGTGCCAGAAACACTTCTTCAGAGATCCACAGTGCTCAACAGCTTTGGATGGCTGGCATAACTTTAGCTTGCAAAATTAGTATTTTTCTTCTCTCCTCAAAGTATGAGTCTAATTTCAATTTCTCTGCTGTGGATCCAGTGTTAACCAAATAGCACACAAGCTCAGAAATGTATTTGTTTAACGTGCAAGAATGGGAGCCACAGCTCTGAGCATTTAAAACATTTTTGCTGGAAGTATCCATGCGATATCTTGTTGTGGCTTTCATCTCTTCAGAAACATGTCTCCTACCTGTTTTTTTTTAAGAATGACTATCCCTTTCCTATTTCTGGGGAAAGCATGTGCATGCCTGCAGCCACTCTCATACTCTGCTACATACAGAGTTACAGGATAGGGGAAAAGGGTTTTATTCCTTCCCTCTTGTGTTCCATGTCACTGCCTTTGTTCTCTGTAGTGATGAGAAAACCCCTTGCTGTGCACCATGCAGTGATGTGGTGTCTCCCTATTTCCTCTGAAGGCAGAGGACACTACCAGATGTGGTGTGTGGCCCACCCTGTGAACCTTATGCTCGACCTCCTTGCCATGACATCTGGACTGATAAGCCAGGGAAGGAAGGTGGCACTGACTGTGGTACCTGCTGGTCCCATCATCTCTGTGGCTGTGCCTGTCCTCTCCTCCTGTAACTCAACTGCTTTATCTGTTAGCTGTCATCACCACAAACTGGCAAGGAGATCATCAGCAGTGGAGAAGTCCTACTGCTGCCAGGTATTTTTGTTTGCCTCCAGCAGAAACATGTTTCTGAACAAGTTCAGTGGACTGTTCCAGAGAATGGCTGAATAAACGGTGACAGAAACAAGAACTGATGTAAAGTAATTAGCATTAAAGCAATTTAAGAGCCTGGATAGAAACCTTCTACCTTAATTTAGTATGAGAATACATATTTGTAAGGATTTCCAGGTAGCATGAAGCTCTTAAGATGGGATAAAATGTTGATAGAGCTTAAGAATAAGAGGAGAACTTCATAGTTAACATACTTAGCTGAAGAGGTATCAGTTGATTGGTTTGATCTGTCACTGCCTAATTAGCTTTATATTTAAAGTGGAAAATAAAATTCAACTCTGCCTGTGAGGCAAAAATCCCAATTTTACGAAGAAAACAGGTCAGAAATTGGGCAGGTGGGATGGGAACACAGGGATGGTGCCTTAGCAGAGGCACTAGAAACATGCTGGACACTACAGACAATGAAGCCAAGGAAGCTTCATGGATAATGAGAAAATTACTATCGTGTGACAGTTCCTTACTGAGAAGTTTTGGGAGGGGGGCTGGCTGAAAGCACTGCAGAGATGCATCCCCCATAAATGGATTATTCTATGTTGTCAATCATGTTGGGTTTATGCTTTACCTATGAAGTAGAAATGCACTGCTGTGACCAGATTCAGGAAGCTTGATGAGTGTAGGACAGGCTTAAAATATTCTGGCAGTTCCTGTGTCAAAAAGCATGTGAGCCAAATAGAAAATTAAGCTATGTCAAGTAATTATGAGCATTATTATTGTGGTTTCAACAAAACAGAGATGGCTTACTCAAGATGCATTTTAAACACAGCATACATCTTTCTTTCAAAACTGGGTTGCAAATACATGATAATACGGTATCTAATCCAGTCAATCATTAATTTAAGACTATTTTCAAGTCTGAGCATGCAGGAAATCTTCATGACAGAGATTGCTGGTGGAATCCTGACACTCCTATTTCTCATCTCTAGGCCCTGCAGATGATGATAAATCTTACTCAGAATTCCCTGTTCTGCAGCCTTTACCCAATAAGCTCTGGCCCTTGCATGAACCCTGCATTGGTGAAGAGGTCTGTTCTCTTCTTGAGTTTATTGGAGGATCAAGATTTAATTTCAGGAAATGTGTGTTTTTCATTTACTTTATAATACGGGAAGGGGCTAGGTATATTCTATCTGCCTTTGAAAATCCTATTCAAATGATCTCCTGCTTGGGCAGCCCTAAAATCTCAACATGTACAAACATGAATTCAGAACTTTTGAGAGGTTGAAAGCTGCTGCCCTGTTCTGTTAATCCTTTAATCACTGAGCAGAGAACATCTGAGCACTTTTTCCCAACCATTGATCTGAACTACAGAGCAAAACTTTTAGATCCCCTTGAGACTTGCATCCATGGAACTGAAACCATCATCATCCAGGAGCAAATATATTCTGAATTATTAGTTTCACTTTTTTTTCTATGTGACCTGAGAAGTGTTACAGTTCTACGTCTTCACTGAATATTTTCAAGATGTTCCCAGTTTCTCAGCACTAAGGGTGCTAATATTAATCAGTCCCTCTTAGCAGCTCCTCTCTTTTCCATCCCTTTACAGCTGTTTTGGAAGTAATTCCTCTCCTGATTTTATTACATTGAAGTGCTTGTCTTCAGTTCATCATGCAGAAGTTGCTCTCTGTTCAGTGTACTGCATTGTCTCTAGGTAACATCATTAGCTCAGACATTGATGTTACTGTTTATATCAAATTGGGGGAGGGCAGGAATTAAAACAGAAAGGTTTCCTTTCTTATCAAGTTCTTTTTGATCAAATTACTTCAGCTTAAATGCAGGTAGCAAGGATTGTCCATCCTACAGATCATATGACTGTGGTCAGGAAAAAAACCATTCTCAGCTAAATTCTTGTTTTCCTCTCATTTATAGAATCACTGAAAAGTAAAAAAAACACCCATAGCATACAGGTCCTTTGGTATCTCTGCAGGAGGTTTCTGCTTCCTGCATCTGAGGACAGCTATAGGACTGGGAACCAGATGTTATGGGGCTCATCATCTTGTTAAACCCTTCATTTTTGTTGTACTCTAGAAGAAGAAAGTCAAACGAGAGGTCTCCTATCCTCTGTTCAGATATTAAACTCTTCTTCCCAAAAGGAAAATTTTGCTTTTTGGTGGACTAGATTGAAGGAAGAGGAGGAGGAGTGGCTCTCCTTCCTAAGTGTTCATGGTGCAAGAAAACTGTCTGTTATTTCAGTCCATGCTATATGGAATTCTGCATTTTCCCGAGACTGATAGGATCCTTTCAGCTTTCTCACTTGTGTGTTCCCAATTCAGAGTCAACTTCACATGGCACTGCCTATCTCTAGGTGGCCCAATAAAGGGACAACAACTTTCTTCTAGAACATAGATAATGGAGGGGTTGCCTCTTCTCTACATCCCCAAGGATGTGCTGACACTCATTCCCCTAGAAAACTGCTCAAGAATAAGTTTAGGAATTTAATTTTGTGTTTAGGAAGTCCATTACCCCTTAAAGTAGCCGTAAAATGCTGACCTTAGGAAGTGGTACAATTTTGCAGCAGAGATTTCACTTCTGAGTTGCTGCCTTGGTCATGGGTGATTTCAGTTCCAGTGACAAGTGTACAAAGCCTTTCTTTTGGGGGAGGGTTACCATGGTATAGAGTTAGGGAAGTTTTCATAGTATTTTGAAAAAATAAAAATGTCTGCACCTGCTTGCAATGTGCTGTCTATGAGCATCTTAGACAATAACATGTTCTGCCCTTTATTTTCTCAGGCAGTGCTTGATAACTTGTGAGGGATAGGATACTCTAAGGGAAAGTACTTCTATTTTTTTGGATCACTCTTATGACTGCTTATTTAGGGAGGCTTTATGGCACCTATGACTTGACAAGTCTGGTCATATTTGAGGAGTGCTGTTCAGTAGTAGTAAGGATCAGTTGCTCTATTCAGCTTTTAGCATAGAGCCTTTGAGTCAAAGGTGTTCATCCTAAGGACAAGTAGTGTGAGCTCCACATGGTTTTCACAGTGAGCTGGCTTTTTTTGCTTCAACAGCTCCAGGTTTTAAATTGTAACCAGAAAGAGAGTCTTAAGGTGCTCAGACTACTCACCTTCATGTCCTGAAGTATCGTATCAGCTGTGTTGTGTGTGTGGTATTCATTCAATGTTTATTGTATTCTGTCCATCCACTGGAAATTTGTTGTGGATATGCAATAATATACTTCAGTCTTGGCACACAAATTGTATGTTCAGTGCCTCTTATATAGCAGTGTGAGCTTTACAAAATAGTAGGTTTATCTGCATTAAAATTTTGTTCTTCTATGACAGTGCATCTCTGAAACAAGGGGGCTAAATATTTATCCTTCATTTTGAGATACCTTGGTGAAGGTTGCTTAAGGGAGTAAAACAAAGGAATTCAAAACAGATAATGTACTGTTCTATATAGCTGCAAATTATATTCTCTCTCCTGGCTAGGTGGTAGGCAATACATATGTATTCCTGTCGATAACATGTTTTTCCTACTGTTGGGAGCAACAGCAGCAGCGTTGCCCAGCGTGTTGCACTGATGTTGTGAGCCCACCAAACTTTTTTTCAGTTTGGCAGCTGATAAGCCTCTTGTCAGTTTGGGCACTGATTAAAGTTTTTCACCCGTTATAGCCATAAAAATTCTGCAAGTTATGCTGGCACTTCTTTCTGCAAGATAGTTGGCCCTTGTTTCTCTAAGTGCCAGAGGCTGGGCACAAGGAAAAGTGCCATTTAGGTTGGCAAGTAATGTGTGTTATTCCTATGGGGTCTCAGAAAGGAAAGCACAAGATGCTAATGAGAATTTTTCCTGTCAGACACAGACTGACTTTAATAGAGATTATGGATTGTGAGGCCAGAAGGGTGCAGAACTGTGTGGAACTGCTGTATGAGAAACAGATGTGGTTGTGGTTTTATACCCTGCATGTGACTTGGACAGCCTGCACGAGATTTGTGCACAGCTTGACCCAAAATTGAAGGGAAGCAATTGTACGGACAGGCTCTCCCACACAGGGGAGAAGTGGTTATGTGGTCAAACACGCCTCCTCTGGAGCAGCAGCACTGTTAAAACACACAGCCAGCATATGCCCTCTCTCCTACTGCCCAAGAACGTTCACTCACATTTTGACAGGAGACCCAGAGAACAGATCTGCCCAGCCCTTGTCCACCTCCTACATGAAGAACCAGCAGCTGGCCCTGGAGATGCAGTCCTGCAGAGATCAACCCAAGTCCCAGCTGTTTGTCCTCCCATGGCCCAAAACCATAATGAAAGTGCACAGGTTTGGGAGGGGATCAGTGCAACGTTAATTAAGGCCACCAGTCCATGGCAGCAGTCTGTCACTGGGTTTCATGGGACTTCTTTGGCCATAAAAAGTATCTGCTCTTCCTGTTTTCTTTCCCAGCTGTAAGCCTTATGGCACTGTTGTTTCTGATCATGGTGTTTGTTTGAAAGGATGTACAAACAAACAAGGGCCCTGTTACATCTTCTCACTAATTCTGTTTAAAAAAAAAAAAAACAATATTCCTACCTCAACAAATTTTTAAAAAGGTACATAATTTCTTTTTTTCCCTTTTTTTTTGTAGGACTTGTGGTAAACATAGAAATTCCTCTTTCCTCCAGTCTCTCCAGAAGGAAGCTATTTCTTAAGTAAGAGGAGTGTAGAGGAATAGGGCGTAGAGGCAGATTTAAAATTACTGTTAAAAAGAGTTGCTACTATGTTAACATAAAATTTTCTTTATGTTGGGCTTAGTAAATAAAATTCATGGTAAATTGTAAGAAGAATTACATTGAATTGAAGAGTTATAGTCACAGAACTGTCATTCACTTCTCTGAAGACAGTATGAACCTAAAAGCTCCTACTCTGGCATGCACAAAATCATGTTTTTGGTGAAAAGCTAATGTATGGACCTGGAAAGTTGTTGACTGTTCTGCTCAGCACTATCATTGCTACACTGGCTAGCTTGTAGATTTGGGGGGGAGGGATGGGGTTTTGTTGTTTAATACACTATAAATAACATCAAATGAGATGAAATTGTGAGCTCTCTTTTACTCTGCATACCACCTGGAAAATGAGATCTATTAATACTATCACAAGATACCATCTCTCCCCTGAACAGCAGTCAGAAGGAACAGCTGTGTGTTATTTCTGCCTCGGGTTGGAGCTCATTTCAATAAGCTGAGATTGGCTGCATTTTCCAAGACTCTGCTATCTGGCTCATTTGTAACAGCCATTCTTCAGAGCTCTTGCATCTGTCAAACCTCATACAAATCCTCCCCTAGAGGAAGCAGATGTTAGAAAGTTATAATTTAGATGTTTGTTTTGCCTCTTAGAAGAATTCTGGACAGCAATCACTGTGGTCTGTTAAACATCATTAGCAAATGCAAATTGTTGATGAACCTGTATTAGTTACCAAATGACTTTTTTAACAACTTTTCACCTCAAGAATTAGAGCAAGGGGAATAAAAAGGTAATCTACAATTACAAACATCTAGAACTGACTAAGCTATAGATTCATCCACAGAGTGGAAGGATGGTGCCTAAGTTATAATGCTATAAATGTGTTGCTGGAGTCATTTGTGGTGTAGACTAAATTGAGAAATCCAGAAGGTTCTGTCACCAGTGCTAGATGTGTGAGCACTTTCCAGAGAAGACCTTCCCTTCATTTTTCAGGTTGGGTTTTTTGCCATCTGGTGCTTATTTTAGTGGTTGTCCTTTCCTGGAGGAGTTAGAGCAGATAAGAGCATCTGCCTGGCAGTCTGAGGGACTTGTTGGTATTCCAATGGTCTGCAAAGCTCCAGAAGGAGATACGGGCATTATATGTTGGGCCTTGGATCAGGGAGCATGGGCTCCAGTTCTGTGTGTGTTATCAGAGCTTGTTCTGTATGTGAATTGTGTCATGTTGGTTTGCTTTTAAAGGTCACGGGGAAAAAATATAGCAGGGAGCAGGGTGTGTCTGTTAATCTTGACCTGGCTGCTGCCCTTGGGGATCAAGCAGATGAACAAAGAGGTATTTGTTTCAGCTAGCTGGAGTTGAGCACTGCAGGAAGCAGGACGATTCTCTGCTGAGACAGGTTAAGAGGGATGAGGCTTTTTTCATGCAATTGTCAGGTTTCCTCAAAAATCAAACTCTTAACAAGAAACATGAAACGCAGGAGAGGTTGCACCTAATTTTTCCTCTGGCAAACGTAGCATCTTGTTATGTACTTTTGTAAATATCTAGAAGATGTTAAAAACCCAAAATGTGTTGAAGTAGCACATTCTGCTCTGTCTGCAGTGAAGTACGTGCATCATGGATTCATTAAAAAGCAGATGCTGCACACACAACCTGATTATCACACTACCTCTGCACTTCAGGCCTTGGAGTGCCTTGGAGTGCTGAGGTAGGGTCACAGGGCAGATTTTAATGAATTAAAAAAAAAAAAGTCCTTTAACTCATGTCTCCTAAAATACCACACTGTTGTTGAATCTGATCTTCTCTAGTTTTGCTTTTTAAATCTTAGAAAATAAGATTTTCTCCAAGAACACAACCTGTATTTTTTCTTAAAATAATGATAAAATGTTCTGTCTGTTCACATGCTGAATTATCATTGACATTTTTCAAAAATAATTATGATCTATGGCATACTTCTTTCTTAATTAACAAAAAAGGAGTTGCTGCTATTAACTGCCAACACATTTTGATGTGGGGAAAACTGATTATCCATGCTACAGGAGATGAACAGGTCAGATTTTCAGCTAAGATAGACTGTCAGAACTGCAGCTGTTTCTCTTGTCCCTATTTTAGACTTAATACTAAAATAATGTTAAAAGAATCTTTTGTCAAGGATTGTTTCTCTGATGGATGAGAAGTGAAGCTAAAAGTGAATTGAGTAGAATCTACCCTGTTTTGCTCTGTTGCATAAGTCTGAGCAAGCTACTTTAACCTCTCTCTGTCTGGGATTCCCCCCCCAGCACCTAATCCTCTCATCTAATTAGGCAGAGCTCTTTTGGACAGAGTTTATGGTGCATCTTTCAGGATGCTCCATCACACTGCAGTTACCCAGTCAGCAGCAGTCCTTCAGGCTGGGACTGATCATGGTAATTCTAGAACAGAGGAGTTGTCTCCCCAGGGAGATGAATGAAGCTGAAGGGGAGGGATAACTAGGAAGAGCAGAAGGTAAATAATCTGTCATCTGAATTAGGTCAGCCACTGTTTTGGGGGACACAGGACTTAGTGGGGCACTTAATCCCACTATAACTGGTTATCAAAAACTGCAACTGAAATTGTTTTGCAGGTGCAGAGGCGGTTCTGGTCAGTCACAAACTTGGTCTCCCACACAAACATCCATCATGGTCGTTGTCCTACCGTAGCTGTCTGAAGCTTTTCCAGTTGCTGCCTTGCAGAGCAAGAGTGCTCAGGACTGTGCAAAACTCTAACCTCACCCAAATTGTTTGTCTGTGCTGGTTCTGAAGATTAATTGTCCCATGTGCAAAATCTGTGCACCTAAAATTGACTTATTTTACTTTGTTCTCACTTCAGTTCCAGTTAAAAATGATACTATGACTTTCCTGAGGGATTAAAAAACTCTTCTACTTCAGGTTATTTGCTTCCTATATTGGCACTCAGACATCATGATCAATTCACTTTACATACTATCTGGTATTTTACCAGTTTATTATTCCTGAAATGTGCTTGATGAAGAGAACTGCCAATATAGGGTATCTATTTGCAGAATGGATTGACAAAACTTTTAATGGTTCCTGGAGTCTGTCTACATTTGCTTGATGGCAGAATTTATTTTGTTATCTTTCAAATATCCCTTGTAGGTGCATATTGCACTCTGCAGCATCCCAGTGCTTTAGAATTGTGTGGGATTGAATTCTAGATCACCTCATTTTTAAATTTGTCTTTTAGGCAGAGAAAATTAAATCATAGCATTTTGTTTTAAACTATTTATCTTGATGTTTTTTTTTTCTTTCTTCCCACTGGAAGGAGAATATTCTTCTGCATTATTAAAGATGTCTGGGTCCCAAAAACCTCCTTGTATCACAGAGCAGGGCTGCATAGACCTTTATTCTATAGACTGTCAGCTGGAAGGTATAACGTCTTTCATGGCTGGTGAGATGGGAGGCAGGCAGGAGAAGGTGATCAAAAGTCTGAATGAATTAATGATTCCCAAAGGAAATAAGTCAAGAAAGGCTTAAAGCTATAGAGGTGCAAAGATGCAGGAAGGATAAATGTGATTAAATAAAGCTCTGGCACTCCTGTGAGATAAGTCGGATTTTTTCTGAGGCAAAGGTTTTGCACAGCCTCAAAAGGTCCACTCGGATAATGCAGAAGCCACAAGCAAGTAACTTGAGGAAGGCATTTCCTCTTAAACACGGGTTAAAAGGACAAATTTGAGTAGCAAATTTGACCAGCTTGGCCTCTGGTATTGCTGCCAGGTAGGTGTTTGTAAACACAGTGAGCATTTAGCAGGATAAAGGCAGCATTCATAACAATATGGCTACATTAACAAAGAAAAGGATGTGTGACTGTAATGCTGAGGTGAGTTTTGCAAAATCTTACTTTGTCAGCTGCTTGCAACATTTTGCAATGCATTTGCATGCTCTGTTGTTGGTGCTGATAAGCAGCACTGCAGCCCCACATAGGCTCGGTGTGAGTGATGTTGAGAAACCATCCCTGAAGCACCATAACTACTCGTGGTTTCTTTCTGAGGGACTTGGTGTGTTTTTTGGAGCATCTGCCATAGGCCCACTAAGTTCCTTGGCATGTCAGTGTGCCAGTTCTGCCTTGTTCTCTGAGCTCATGTAGATACCTCCAAATTTGCTTTGAACTCACGGTTTGGGAAGAGGTGGCGTATCATTATGAAAATTTCTGCTTGGCTTCCAGTGTGGATACAAAATCCTTCCCAACCCTGTGCATAAGGGGACTCTGACATCTGTATTAAGACCCTGTTGGCAATGTTTGTGTGTTCCTACATCTGCACAACAGCTTCTCTGGCTTCACAGACTCCCCCAATCTTCTTTATCCAAGACAGGATTTAATCTGCTCTGGAAAACTCATTTCTGATTCCTTCGTAGCTATCCAGTGCTGAGCTCTGGGATGGGTATAAAGTCCCAAGGGCTTGTATTAGCCATTTAAGGACAGAGACACATGTCCTTAAATGGGACACACATGGGCCTGCAGTGTGGCTAACACATGCTAGGAACAGCAGATCATGGCTAAGAATTTTACATCAAGGGCTTAGTGCAAGTATGTGTTAACTCCCTCAGTCATCCTTCTGTATGCATTGCCCAAAAGATTGCATCAGAAGCCTTGAGAAAACTTGACTGTGCAAAATGAGAGGTTTTTAGCTAGAAACAAAAGGAAATAGTCTGTCCCTAACATAAAGATTGTTTTGGTTATTTAAGCATGCTGTGTTTAGGAAGCAATTTTCAGCTTCATTTACTGTGCCAGTCAAAGAGGAAATTGTGGGTGATAAGTGCTGATACTGTCAAGCTTAACTGTCTGACTGAATGGGGGTCCAGGTGTCTGTTTCATGACTTAGTTCTCAGTTAGCAAAGTGCATGTTCCTCCATGTACGTTATTGGTTTGTTGTCTATATGTCTTAAGCAATAGGAACATCAGCTCTCCCTCAGTGGCAAATGGTTTGCAGAAAAAATGCTTTATTTAGTGATAAGCTGTATGCATCACAAGCTCTCTGAAAGTCTGGTTCCTTTAACATGTCTTTAAGCAAAAGAATACTTTTTTTACCCTTTTTGCAAAATGCATCTATCTGGCTACACCAGTGGGAAATCTGCAGAGTGCTGTAAGTAAGGTTCAGCAAAAAACTATCCAGTCCTCCCAGGGGAGGAGCACTCTGCAGCAGTCGTGCAGCAAGGAATGTGCAATTGAACCAACTGCATTATTAGTGCAGTTTTGTTTTGGAACAGCAGCAGTTTTCCACCGAGAGTCAGAACCATTGCACTATATGTTGTTTGTTTATTTGTTCTTCCCAGTAACCTGCTCTAAAAACCTCAATATCATTAGATTGTGATTACAGTAAAAAGCAGCAACAAGTGGGATCTGGTTAATGAACGTGCTCCTTCTGTGCCTCTAAGTGCTGTTGGTTACTGCACCGCTGCTGACACACTGTGCAATACAGAAAGCCTTCCCTGCGCTAGAAACCTCATGTAGCATTTCTTATTTGTTTTGATTATTGCTGTTAAGATGTACCAAAGTGTGGCAGCTGGCAGCTCTAATCAATATCAAGGCCCTGTTATGCTATTGGCTGTGCAATGCATTGTAAGGGACAGGTGCTCAGCCAGTGACCTCACAGGTGGCAGAGCTGGAGCAGTGACTTGACCACCTTGATGCAACAGGCAGCTGGCAAAGCCAGGACTAGTGTACAGGTGCCTTGGAAAGCAAAGACCTTCTGGCTTCTCATTCTGTCTTCTGCTTTCCCAGAATGTGGTCTGTTGCAGATGACCCAGTAAAACAAACAGGGTCAAGGCAGGGAAATAAGCAAACTTCTGCATTTTCATCCAGGAATGAGTCCAGAGCAAGCTGGAGGTTGAAAACTGTTTTTGCAGGAAAACTCAGCCAAATCGTTGCAAATGCAAGCAAATGAATGAAATCCATGACATGTTTTCTGGCATGTTGTAAGTCTGTGAAAGTATTCAGTATGCCAAGTTAATAAAACTTGTTAGGACTTTATTCAGCTCTCAATAAAAAAAAAAATCATGAGTTCAATTTGTTACTTGACATTTTTCAAATAATACAGCTGCTACCTCAAAGTAGACATCTAATAAGTATGAACCTGGTTTTTAAATGTATTCTGGTATTCAGGTCTTCATTTGATAAATTAAATAAATCACCATGTTATGGAATTTAGGTGGAATTACTATTTTTCCTGAAGAGACTTCAGTGCCTTGGGGCAGTTGGTGAGGGAATCAGGGACATAGTTTATTTTTTCCTCTGTTCTTCCAGGTGCAGGTAGTGACATTGAAGGAAACAGATGGTTTCAGATCCCTAGACAGTTAGTATATTAAGACAATGCTCCATGCCAAAATTTTTGTTTTCTTTGATAAAAGGATATCCTACATGACACCAGGCTTGCTGAGTTCAGACAGGTTTCACCTCTGTCAAAGGGGAAAGATGGTCTTTAGTCAAAGGATAGTGGAGCTTATTGAGAGGGCTTTAAATTAGATGCAACAGGGGAGGGGGATATCAGGTTTAACAGTGATAAGGTGTGGGACAGCATGCCATGCCACTCAGCTCAAATCTGGTGCTTGCTCTGAGTTACAGAACTGTTGTGTCTCTGTTGAGCTGCAAATCAAGTCTTGCACTGATGCTTAAGCAATGCAGTAGCTTAAGTTTATATGTGTAATATTCAAGTTTTTCTTGTTGTGAGGAAGAACCAGTGAGGAAGGAAACCTTGTTATTTGGATTTCTGACTTAATTTGAAATGAGCACTTGAATTTCCTGATTTTATAGGATGTATTCAGAGGTGCATTGCTAATGATCTTGCTCCTTTCATCTCATGGGTGGCTAGAGGGGTCAGATCAAGGAAATGCTAAATGTACCATTGCCTTAATGAGGAGTGTAGTGAACACCCCTGTGTCTGGTGCCTGTCCAGGGGAATTCCCTACACCTGCACCTCTTCAATGTCTATGTACTGCCAGGCAGTGAATTAGAGCTTTCTGATGAGGCTCTCAGTAAATATAATTAGCTCAGGTACCTCAAAGGGAAAGGCTTTCTCATTTTTTGGACAAGAAAGGCAGTAGGACTGTCTGTGAGGCTGGATAATAAATTATTAATTGTATTATTATTAGATACTTGCCTGAGACCCACCCTCACTACCTTGCACTGATATCAGCAGGCTTTTTTTAAGCAAGTAGACCTATTTAGGTCCATGTGACTTCTCCTTAGAGCAAGACTTTGCAAAATCTGATGTCAGCACTTTAATAAATTAAGTCCCACAAACAAAAATATGCTTCCTGTTTGTAGGTACTGAACCTATGTACCAGGTCCATGTCAGTGGGGAAATATGCCTGTCATTGAGCAAATGTTCTAGTCAGCAAAGCACAAGGATTAATGATGGAAAATCCTAGATGAATGAGTATTATAAAAGTTGCCAAAGCTCAGACTCCCATATCAGTTACATTTTACCTTACACATCCCCTTGGTGTAGCAGTAAATTATTAATGCTGAAAACTGTTATTTCATTCATGAATAATTGAATATGGCACTGGATGGGTGATGAGGAGATAGTATACAGTGTAAGAAACAAAGGCAGTGGCTCCTGCTGATCCAAGATGCTCTACATGCTATGCAAGAAAAACCCTGGATCATCTGTTGTGCACCTAGTAGGCAAGAATAGAATAGATGGATCCTGGAGCCCTTCAAAGTGCATCTGGCCTGTGCTGCTGAGTGATACCAGAAACAGTAGCTGCAGAGAAGGTTTCAAGGAGTGGTATTTAAGGTGTGAAACTTCACAGGGAGGGAGTTTGTCTCGGCCCAGTATTGCATAGCACTTTCTCTGCAAAGGGTCAAAAGGGGAAACTGTATTTGCACCATCAAACATGGGAGCCAGAAGGAAGAGCTGCCTGAGCTCTGTGACAGAGCCGACACCATATTGTCAGGAGGGGAATTTGGAGCACCCTGGAGCTTTTCAGATGGTTCTTCTCTGCTCATCTCCAGCCAATGGAGGTCCCTCAGAAGGACTGCACATCCCTCCTGGGTTATCAGCCGCTCCTCCCAGATTTGTGTCATCGGTGAACTTGCTGAGGAGACTTCTGCCCCTTCATCCAAGGCATTGATGAACAACTTAAACGATATTGGGGCCAGTATTCACCCCTGGGGGACACCACTAGTGACAGGCCTCCAACTGGACCCTGTGACACTGATTGCAAGCCTCTGGGATCTGCTGTTCAGCCAGTTCTCAATCCACCTCGCTGTCCACTCATCTGTTCCACACTTCCTGAGTTTCCCTGAGGATGTCAGAGAAAACTCTTGTGTGTGTGTGTGTGAAAAGCCTTGCTGGCACTGAGACAGACCACATCCACTGCTCTCCCCTCATCCACCCAGGCAGTTGTTTTGTCATAGCAGGCAATCAGGTTGGTCAAGCATGATTTACCTTTTATACATTTGTTTACTGCTCCTAATCACCTTCTTGCCATCCTTGTGAACAGAGATGGCCTCCAGAATGAGGTGCTCCATCAGCTTTCCAGGGAGAACAGTTTATTGAAGCCAACTATAACATGTATGCTATATTTCTATGCCATATTTAATAGCATTTCCTGTAGAGCATTGGAAAGTGTGTGATCTCTGAGGATGCAAAATTGTGCTTGTTTGGAGCACATGCACATCTTGGCACAAGAGCACCACTGAGTGACCTGCAGGGTTGTCTTTAGGTTGACCTTCCAGCCCAGTCACCACTGGGGTGTTTTCAGTTTTCAGGCTTCACTATCTTTTTAGATGTATCATGAATCACAGGGTGAATTACCAAGTTTCTGGGGTGATTTCTCTTTGTAGAAGTTTCACAGTTTAGTTAATGGTTGCTAGCAGGGATGGAAATGTCAAAGTGTTGACGATGAAGGAAGATTTCTCACTGTGGTACGCCAGTTAATTGGTTCAGGGATGATCTGAGACCAAGGGCTTTTCAAGCATGGAAAGAAAACGAGGAAAAGGTTGGATTTACCACAATTTTTCTTTTCTTCTGAAGCATCTGATGGCTCTGCAGAATCTGCGTTCAAAGAACCAGGAGCCTGATTTTCCTGTGCTGTTTATTTTAGTGTGATTACCGGGGAAATAGGAGGCCCACCTCACCTTATCCTTGCATAAAATGAGACCTTATCATGCATGTGTGCAAATAGAGAGGGGGCTTCTGGGAAAAACTGCTTCCTGGAGTGAGGGAAAAGGAGCCAAAATGCAGTTATTCAGTGTCTACCTTCATCCTGCTATTCTCTGAATACTTTTACCCCCTTGCTGTTTTTATTTCTTTACTTGTGCTTTGCAGTATTGGGTAGGTATTTTGAGTAATGTCTAAATCCATGTTCTGTTGTCTTCAACACAGAGAGAACTTCTCCCCTGATTTTGCTGTCAAGGCAGCAATCCCTTGACTCTAGCATTGAAGAATATTATGTTGATGCTCTCAGCTTTGTTTGGCAGCGTTTATACCTGGCTCAAGTTAGACCATGCTAACAGTTTTTCCCTGACTTTGGGGATATCACTTATCCTAATGAAGGGGATGCATTTTGCTTAACTGGCACTGTTCATGGTGCATGATTCCATTGCCTGTGAGTGACTGTAAGCCACAGAGAAAGGCTCATAAACAAGATATGGATGAAAAGACTAGCTGATGCCTTGTTTTAATTTGCAGAGATATGGTAGAGCTAAGAAAATTAAATGATTCATTTATGCTAATTTCACATGCACACCAAATAATGCATGCCACTTTTGTACTTGATTGTAATATCTCTAATTTATGGAGATTATAATGTAAAATCAGCAATATTGCGAATTGAGTAATTGGTGGAAACTCCATGGCTCTCAAAGAGAAAGGAATCTGCCTCATAGTAAGGTTATCTTTAGAAATTGAAGAGGGGGAAGGGAAGGGTGGGAACATTCATGGCATAGTAAAAAATCTATTCGAGTCAGGCAATCAATCTATAAACAATTGACTTGGAAGAGAGCAGGGTAAAATGAACCATCTGATTTTATAGGAAAAAACCAATCTAAAAAAAGTTTTGGTGTAGCTGGACATAATTTAGGCCACACAAAGAGTGTCCTGCTGCATCAATAATCTTTTTCTTTTTGTGGTTCTTGCCTTATATCTGTAGGTTAGGAAGTAAGAGTTGGCTCTTGCTTGGTGAGAATCTCTTTGTTTCCATGCAATTGCTGTGATGTTATAAAAATGTATCTAATCAAAATAGCCTGCTTACTTGGACCTGATCTCTTCCTGCATGACAATTAAAAGCCTCATTGAGACAAAGAGCTGCAACTGAGGGAGCCTGTGAGTGTGGTAGGAGTCAGGAATGACGTCTCTTGCTTACACGGCTTGTGGACAGCATAACCATCCAGATTTTATCTTTGGAATTGCTTATCATATTGATAAAGGTTAGTTAAGTTCACTATCAGCATTTTTATGAAAGATTTGATTGGAATGGTAATTTGTGCTTGTTAATTAGAAATCACATTGAAGCATCTTGTGACCTAGATATCAGGATAATTTGCATGCAGAGGCCTCTGCGCCCAGTAGTGCTGTAAACTGAATGATTTTTAGATGCAGTAATAATAAAAATGTAGTTATTTCTGTTTGATGTCTTCCCCCTTCTCATGTTTTCTCCTCTTCAGAAATATATTACTGATAGAGAAAAAAATCTGAAATTACCAGCACAATTCTGTGACAATTGTATTGCTAGACTGCTGCCAGCTTAATTAGACCTCATGTAAAAACTGCATAGACTTGTGTTTATTAATAAAGATGGCACCATATTTTGAGGGCAGCAAAATGCAAAATTATTTTATTTATATGCTAGGTCAAACAATATTCAGAGTACCTATTTGAATCATTGACAAACATTTAGTTCAGAGACACAGAAAATTCTGTCTCCAAAAAATGAAGGTTCTTGTAACGCGGGAGCATTACAAATTGGTTTTTCTGTCTGTAAAATGTTCAGATGTTCCAGCTTCCTCACAAAGATATGGGCTTGTGAAGAGGAACTAATGTTAGTTAGCATTCAACTGCTACTCTGAGCTGCTCACACACATCTCAATGAGTTGCTTGACTAAATCTGAGCAGAGCACTTGGAAAGGGTTCCCAGCTGCATCGTGCTCTGGGCTGAAGAGCAGCAAGTGCTTGATGGATGCAGTGCTGTGTAGCCCAGGCCTCTGATAGATGGATCCTGGACACAATCCAATCACAGGAAGGTCCCATGGGAAAGCAAAAACTGAGGTGATGGTGTCTGGGTTGGCTACAGACAATGCTGGACTTTGTGCATTAGTGTGACTAAGTCACCATTACAGAGGAAATCGTCAGAGACGCTGTATTTTCTGTGTTTTTCCCTTTGCAAAAAATGCATTCCTTCTGGGAAGGCCTGAGGAATGGAATTGAATAATTCTGCTGATGCTGCATTTTGAATGGTGGATGAGGAATTCTGGGGACTCAGAAGGCAAAGCCCATCCTCTAAAGAAGCAGACTATTTTTTTTTTTTCACAACTGCTGGTTTACTTTGTTTCCCTCCTGACATGGGAAGAAGAAGTTGAGCTGATTTCCGTTTGAGCTGAGTGGTGAAAAGCAGAGTGGGTGTTATACTGAATCACTAAAGTTGTTTGTCTAGGTAGACATTGGATTCTTTAGTGTTAAAATAAGCCAATCTCCTCCTGGCAGTCGAGAGTTTACGCTGTGCAGCTCTGGAAGATTGGGAAAGATGATTTTATGTGGTGTGGGACTCCACATGCAGCTGCCTTAAATGGAGAGACTCTCTCTAGATGTGTGGACTTGCAGCTATAAAAATTCTTCTGGGCTTTGCAGGGCAACTTTTGAATGGAGAAAAAAGTTTTGCTATGCCTTATTTGAATCCTTAGTTCCAGTACCAGTGCTATTGTATCTTCCACCCTTCCACCTCTTGCCTATTAAAAAGTCATTTTTTCATCTCCTGAAATAGACCCAAGAGTGTTTGCAAAAGGAGAACCACCATCTGGTGGGTGGGATTCAGAGAAAGTCTCTCTTATTAATTTTTCTGGAGTGGAAATAAAATTACCCAAGGGTTTGATCCAGCTGTTCTGTTATCTTTTGATGACGCCCTGAAGTCTTATCTGAGCCCTTCTTGCTGTCTGCAGCACCTGTTTGTAAGTATTAAGCAGGAAAATCTGCCACTGATTCTTTTATTTCATTTCAGTAATCAGTAAAGTAGTGCTGGAATACATTTGGGATGTTTGGAAAACAAGGCCCACTTAGGACGATTGTCAGCCTGAGAATGTTTGTAAATCCTGACTGCTGATTTCCAGCAGGGTGTCTGTGACTTGTATCTGCCTGATCCAGGACTGAGATGATGGTCAGATCTTATCTAATGTAAAGCACTTTGCTGATTAATGCCATGTAGGTAGCTTAGGTCTCAAGGCAGGGCTTTCACAGCCTTGTGGCCGTCACTGCATGTCTCCTGAAGCCTGAATGATGCAAGATTACTTCTGCCACAATTTAATTTGCATTTTACTGATAAGGCCCAAAGTAGACCTTGTTCTCTGACTGCACAAGTCCCCAACTTTTTCCTTTTGCCTTTTATTGAGAACTAAATAAAGCTGAATGGAACTGCTGATTCATTAAAAGAACAGTTGCTTTTGGAAAATGTTAATATCTTGTGAGAAAGCAGTCATTGCCACTTTATGATACCTGACAGAAATTACCCAGTTTCTTTGCACACAATTAAATGGAATTATCAGCCCATTAGGTTAGATACATTTCACAGTAGGAAAATAAAACCTAATGTTTACTTATTGATGTTTAAATAAATTGTAATTATCATTCCATGACAGTCTTGTACTACTGTAATTAAGCTTTAAAATAAGGGGTAATTGGAATTAAGAGGGCTTATCTACATTTCATTTAGAAGTTATTGTTGAAGTCAGCTGTGGTAATGTGCAATAACTTTCAGAAAATAGCACTCACCTGTTTCTGCCATGGATTCCATGCACTCTAGAGAAGGAAATTTGTGTACACCACACTGAGAGCCAAACAGAGCCAGCTGCATGTTTAGGGAAACTTCCTTACACTGAGCACTGATGTTTTGTTTTTTTTCCTTTTCTTGGGACTGAGTGCCTTTTGAGACTGAATGTCTTTTGAGACTGAGCTCAGCTTCTTTGTTTTTCTCCTGCTCTTTGATTTCTGTTTCTTGCAAGAATAAGTTTTTCAGTTTTCAGGTTTTTTTTTTCCACCCAGCGTGGCAAATTGAATGATATGGATTGCTGGCTGTTTGATTCAGCAGGCTGTGCACAGAAGCCTTTGATTTGCCAAGGAAACTCAGGGCTGGGTGAACAAAAAGGGCCCAAATCTGCTGCTTGGAGACTTCTAAATTCCCAAATTTGATGCAGGCAACAGGACTTGGACCTTCAGGGGATTGAGTGTGTATATTCAATAGATATGGGGTAGGTTTGGGGAATGCCTCAGGGAGAGAAATCAGCTCTCCCCTCAATAGCAGCAATATAGGAACAGTAATGCATTAGCTGAGACAGCTCTTGGCACTACTCCCTGAAAAAAAATGGTATGTCTGACTCTCAAACACTCCTTAAAGACTTCAGCAAAAGGATTTTAAAGGGGACATGGGCTCCTCTGAAAATGGATGATTCAGAAAACACTTGGAACAAACAGCCTTCTGTCAGACTTGTCAGTAAGTGGGGCATTCAGGTTCCCACCAGCAAAGGGATGCTCAAGCATGAGACAAGATGTAGCCTCTGGCTGCTTAGGTAAAAATGCTTCTTTTGAGACTGTGCCAGACACCAGGAAAGACTGTGATCAAATCTTTTGTGCAGATTGTTGGGGTTTTTTAAATGTTATTATTTTTTTGAAGGCTTAGAGAGGCATACTGTTTCGTTTCTTTTTAATTTCATTTGGATATTGTGAATATTTTACATAAGCAAAAGAAAGCAGCCATTCATGTACATCAGCCATTTGTTTGAAGCTGTTTGTTCTGGTGGATTTGGGGTTGGTCTTGTTTCCTTCCTTAAATTGCTCAATATCAAGAATCTAAATTACCTAATTAAAGGTGATATTTATTTGAGTTTCTCCCTAGACCCTTCAGTTCACCAAGGGAGTGTACAGACCATAGCCTCACAGACAAAGTGCATTTCCCATGGGATGAGCTCCTTTGGTTTAGGTTTTATTGTTCATGAACACCAATGATGTTGGAGCAGTGTTGCATGTAGTTTTTACTCCTTGTTCTTTTCTCTTGTTCTCTGTGAGTGGGATGGATTTTCCTTTTCCTCACGCCTTTCTGTTCCTCCTGGGGTCAGTGGGATTCCTGACACACTGTCAGGGCACAATAGCAAAGTTCCAAGTACCAGGAGGCACATCCTGAGTATCTCCCAGACTGAGCTGTTGGTGAAGCCTGACAGAGGCCACCTTAGCTGATGGATACACTCTGTCATACCTTGAGATCTCATGGGCTCATCCTATCTTGTGACAATAGCTAGGAAGATACTTCCTGCTCTGTAGTTACCCACAGTAGTATCTTAATTTGAGAGGGACAGCCTATGCCAGAACATGAGAAAGCACTGCACACTGTGTAGGGGTTAAAGTTAGCTTTAATTGCCTAGATTGGTATCAGGTTTGGTCTGGCTTCTCATTATTAAGTACTAGTATTTCTCACAAGCCCGTATAATTTTAGGGAGACACTTTAAACGATGGATTTAAGACCTATATTTTAATTTGGTAGTGGCCTTGGAACTCTCCTTATGAAGTAGAGTCTATAAACATTCAAAATGCTCTGAATTAAAATTCTGCCTCCAAAAAAGAGCGTGTTTTTTAAAAATATTTTGAGGATTGTGGCTTTTTAATATTGAGGGGGAGCTTTTTGAAAACATTAAAGCTGAATCAATTTTTTTTTTCCCTTGGTGTGTTTAAGTGGATTTGGATTAAAGCTCATCTTCACCTTAAATATAATTTAAGAATGTAGAGTGAAGACATAACAACATTCAGGACTAGCAACTACTTCACTTTGAAAACTAATTAGGGAACGAATCAAGCTGGAAGATCATATTAGTTATGCAGTATTGCCATGTAATATTTTTTTTCTTAAGGAAAGTAAACACATGAGACTATTAGCTGGGATAAATCAGATTTGTTACTGTTACTATGGATTTATATTAGCTGTGGATTTACTTTGCTGGGTGGTGCAATTCAAAATTATTTATTTCTGATTACCTTGAGATTTGTTTTTTTAATTTTGCATATTTTAGAGGAAGTCAAACTTGCAGCCTTGGCATTGCAGTTAAAGCACATGAGATGGCTTGGAAGAGAATTTTCACATTTTTTGAATCTATATGCTGAGGTTGGAATGATGGGAATTAGCTACCCTCTAGAGTTTAATGTGGTATGATTTTTAGTAATTTGTCTTTGATATTGATAATAAGATTATTTTGTTTGGTTTTTTTTTTAATTTTGTTTGTTTGTTTTGGTGGTGGTGGTGTTGTTTTTAGTATCTATCAAATCTAGAGTTTGGTTCATGATTTTCATCATAGGTAAATTAGAAGACCTGACCTGATTTTAATCCCGGTTAAAACCAGACAGGAACCTGCCCATGAAGTTATGACCATAATTCAGAATATTTGGAAGTGATTTTTAATGGTTTTCCTTAATTACTCATCAATGTATTCATGGAATTCTGATCTTTTTTCTCTGTTTTTTTAATCTAAAGTGAAAAACAGTACCTAGATTAAACAAATACAAAATAAGGTGTCGTCTTACAATGAAGTTATATTAAGTTTTAGTGTTTAAAAAATGCCTCTGCAGCCAGCCAGGTCTAGAAGCTTAGTTGGATGTGCTAAGCTAACATAATTGAGTGTGGTTACAGATCCACTGAAGTTAAAAGTAAAGATTCCATTGTTAGTGGGCTTTGATCAGTAGTTGAAGAGGGGGGATGTCAGACACATTGATCTCCACGTTAGCTCTATTCACAGTTAAATTAGTGGGTTACACACAGTTTCCTGGGTCAGATCTGCAGTGTTGTGAGCTCTAAGTTAGAGCCTTGTGCTGTGTAGTTTCAAAGGCAAACATCAGAGAGAAACATGGATCATCCGGACAGCTTGCTGAAAAAGAGAAATAATTCTTCGTGGAATTGGTTGGCAAGAGGAGCAGCCGGGGGTGGCAGGTTTGTTAGTTACCAGCAGCTGTGTCTCTTTGGTGAGGAAGTTCTCTTGAGAGTTGTGCAGCTGTTGTTCTGCCTTCCCTTACAACCAGTGCCTACCTTTTATTATTGGAAGCTGAGAAACTTGTGGAGTGAGGTTCTTCCTTCCTCTTCCTATGAGTGAAGACACAACAAGGCACCTCTTGGTTGCTCACCCTCAGGATGTGCTTTGATTTCCTGAAGGGTAAGAGACATGCAGTCTGATAGACAGCTGCACTTTAACAAGCTGGGGTTTGTGAAGGAGCATGCTGTAATACATATGATAGATAAAAGAGTGTTGAAACAGTAAAAGTAGTTTTAAAATTCCAGTGCTTGTTTATTCTCAGTTTGTGATCTTTACCTTGGAGAGCAGATGATGTAACACTTCCCTTGGAGCCTGGAGCGGTGGAGTGCAATCATGCTTTCTTATTCCACTATAAAATTTTACATTGGATACAGTTGACATTTTGGTGCAATGGACCATAAATTAATACTAGTATGAGCTATAAAAGGAAGGACATTAGAATAATCAAGTGGCTACAGAACTAGTTGAGTGTGGGACTGTCTATGGCACAGAATTTTTCGATTAGCTTACTTTTATGAGCCTGCTCTCTTCACTTTGTCTATATCCAACATACCTTAATTTCATTTTCTCTCCAAAGTAACTCAAGGGATTCCTGAACCTCGAGTTATGAGATTTTTGTGTCAACAGAAATTTAATTACTTTAGCGAAATGAATCACTGTAACCCATCTACAATAAATCTCACAATATAATCCAGAGAATATGGTTTTTGTTGAACCATAAGGTGTAATCTTTATCAGCATTTGTCTCTCTATTAGTATGACTGTGTCAGAGACATACTTGTTCACTTTTTTGTTTTGTTTTCCTCTGTGTGTGCTTTCAGTGCCGTTAGGCTCAATCTCTATTATGAAGGTAAGGACCTGTGCACGGCACATCTGCCACACTGAGGTTTGCATTTCACAGAGACACTGTTAGCACTCCTGAAGTGACTTGCTCACGCTGTGTTTGCCAATATCAAGTGGCTACTTTACGCTGGAGTTGACAGTTTTTCACCCTGCCAATTATTTAATCAATGTTAATGGCACATTGATTTACCTTAAATTGCTCCTGTTTTAGAAATTAAGGCCTGGACTTCTTTATTGTGGACTGTTTCCCAGGGCACAAGCATTGGCAGGAGCAGGGGAGTAAGGAATTAAAATGAGAGGAAGGAAGGGTTTTGCTCTGTGTTACAGCTGGAATGGATATAGCATACTCTGATCCATGTGTATTTGACCTTACCAATGTGACCTGTAAATTTGTTAATTCAAACTGAGTTCTATGCAGCAGCAAGATTTTGGTTTCTAGCTACTTAGAGAAATTATTTATTTCTCAGGCATTAAATTTCTCATTTGCTGAAACAACCTGAGCAAGAAAAGTGTGGTTGATGGTTGGTTGGTTGGCTAGGTTTTTCCTTATTCAGAGTTCAGAATGGAAAATAATCCTAGTGCAGGAGTCAGGAGTTCTTTCTCATTAGTAAGTTTGTGAGCAGATTTCTTTCCAGTTCAGAAAAAGGAAAAATTACTTTTAGGTGTACAGTAGATTTGAAAGCTTTACTTTCCACTCGAGTTCCTAAGAAAAATTGTAACTGGGGAAAAAAAAATTGCTATTCTTTTTTCCCACGAGGAAGACCATGCTTGTTCTCCTTATAAGTTTCTTACTGAATGATGGTCTCAAAGGAGTGAAACTGGTAGTCTTCTGGGCATTTTGCTCAAGTATCTGCCATGGCAATACAACACTGATGTATTTCTAAGATGTCTTTTATTCTTGTAACAGCCTGTAATTTGCTCTGAATCAAATTTGTTATTACTGTGTTATTTCTGTGTCAGTACAGCCTTTGGATTTGTGATAGTCTACAAGATGATGTCTTGCCTTGTGTAACCCATCTAAATAATTTTAAATTTTGATCACTGTGATGTTGTATTTCATTCTAAAAGAAGATAATCTCTCTGTTGAAGTAAAGGTGTATAAACTGGTGCTATATAATTTGCTTTCACATAAGAATTCACTTTCTTGCACCATACTTTACAGCAAATACACTCTTCACACTTGGTGACCAACAGTCCTGGGGATATTATTGGAACTGGTGCTGTATCTTTCCATGCTGTCAGAGAGGTTTTCTTGTTTTGGTACCTGCTTGCAGTGAGGTCAGTGGGATCAACTATGATTCAGAGACTCTCTGAATCTGAATTCTCTGCCAAATTTTACACAAAGAAATCATCTGGCACCGAAGAGATCTGGGATGTGCTGTTTTTGACAGAGGATATTTTTCTATCCTTCTGTTCACAGCCTTTAGCAGTCAGGATTACTCACCTTTTCCAGTCAACTTTTTCATAGAATCATGTAGAAATGCTTTCCTATATTTATCTTGAAACTGTTTTACTGCAGCCTACTCCCATGGCTTGTCTGCATCTTTAAAGTTATGAAAGACAGGGCCCTTGGCATGTTTTACGGGTGGACGTTTTATATTTAAAGCTATCATGCTTCCCCTCAAGACCTTTCCTTTTAGGTTATACTCTGAACTCATTATGTCTCATTGGTAGGTGCTGTTTTCTAGACCTACATTATTCATAGTGCTCCCATGTGGATTTTGTCTAGCTATTCCTTTGGGTTTTTTTCCACCTAGTATGTTCAATTTGTCAGGATCCTTTTGGACTTAAATGCAGTTTTACAATTTGGATTACGTCCCTGCTAGTTCTATATGCTCCTCAGTTGTGTTTGTCACTACTGAATCATTCAGATAGTTCACGAAACTACTGTCCTTAGTCAAACCCTGTGGAGAATAAGCACAAAAGCATCTGACTCTAAGAATGGCATTATCTGCTTCTCTTTCTCTCTAGGTGAACGTTACACCTGTTTGAAATTGTGCAACTTAGGTACAAATGGGTTGGGGGGGTAATTTTATTTTTTTTTTTTATTTCACTCTTTCCCGTGCCTGCCAGTCCGTATGCTTCCATACAAATGCTTCTTAATAACTGCCCATCAAAATAAAAATGCTACTGAAGCAGCTCAGACTTGCTCTTAGGTCTTAAATAGGACTTACAGAGCAATTAATTATTGCTATTCCTAATGATACCAATGTCACAGAACATTTAGTGCACGTACCTGCACAGAGAGGAAGAATTAAAATGTTCTTTTTGACCAAGGAAAGGATGAAAGAAATATGAAGGCAGGCAAGTGAATACAAAGGACCACAGTGTACCTTAAAGATATGACACTCTGAAATAAGAGTCTCCAAGATATTTTCAAAAACCTCTGCCATATTGTCACAATGGAATGAGTTATCTGAGGACATCAGCAAGCTAGTGTGTGGTTTGCTTTAATTAAGAATTCCTTTGGTACAGACATATTATATTTTATACACATACATTTATTTGCTGAAGCTTATATGCATGCTAAATAGGCATAAACAGAAGTCCTTGGTTTCTGTCCCCACTGCCTAGTGGTTCATAAGGCTGTCAGCCCTCCCTTACAGAAGTACAGCTTTTTCTCTCAAGCAGCTGTAGCTTGTCTTGCTGTGACCCTGCTTGATCCCTCTGGCTGGCTTTAGGCAGTATTTTGAAATCTGCTTTTTAAAGTGAATAGCACAGCAGCCATTTGCGGGCATATATTGAGGTGATTCTTTGCTCATCTTCTGCTCTGCTTGCCAAGAATCACATTGAAACTAAGCTTATTAATATAAAGTAATTTACTGCACGTCCACTATTCTCAATCTTTCCAAAATGCATGCTCTGGCATTGTACAATACCTTTGCTGTTTAAAAGTGCCTGCAAGATACCGACAAAGATTGCTGCTGTTACAACCCAGGTCCTCACTTGCTGTAAATCACTGCAGTTAATACAGCAATACCAATTTCTCCAAGAAATGATGAAAATACAATTTTCTAACAGAAACTGCTTATTCAACAAGATCAAAACATTTTGTGGAACATACCGACTTCAATCAAACTCCATTTATAAAAGAAATCAAAGTGAAGTAGCCTTTTACCTCATTAAAAGATAGCTTTTTGATTTTTTACTTTGAAATTTAAATGAGGAATTAGAACATGATATTTTTAAATGTGTTCAGTTTTCATTTATTAAATGAAATATTTGCACAAATATGTACTTTAAGGGATATTTTGACAGTTGGCAGTTCATTCGGATGCTGAATTAAGTTCATGAATGGTGTGAATTCCTGCACATCTGAGGACTTTTGCTAGGCATTCAGGGATGCAGATCAGAAGCCATTATCACTGATGACTTCTTGGCATTTTCAAATATAGGCAATGAAAGATTAAGAATGGAGAAGCAATTCATCCCTAAGGTAGGAATGGGTCCCTATTGATATCTTATAATGGGGAAGGTATAGGGAATTTTGCATTTCATGCAATATAAGGCATGCTTGCATGCCTATGTCTAAATGGCTATGCATTTATGGATGAAAATGATGCAAGATTACTTTCAGATTTATTTCTGTATTATATAAACACACAATATGATAATAATGTCTTTAAGTACAGGTTATGAAACTTTATTAGCCTGTGATAGCTATGTCAATAAAAATGTGAAGGGTGTGCAGCTGTTCTGAAATAAGCTTTGAATTGTGTGTGGCAATGGAGTTATTGCCATCTTTGCTGGATAACAACACCTGTTGTAGAATCACCAGAGCTTTGAGGAAATGAGCAGGAAGTTGAAACTGGGTCAAGATTTCCTGCTTTTCTGTGAAAGTGTACACATTATTTTGGAAGAAAAGGGGAAATGCTGGCTGTGAGACTGTGGTTTAACCAAGTGGATAATGGGGAAGGTAAGAGGCAAGCCAATGGAAAACCTCTTGGGAGAGAATTTGCTGAGGACTGTTGACATTAAAGCCATGGACGTGTTTGGTTTCAGTGCTTTCCTGAACTGAAAATCTGATGATGAGATGGATGAGTGGGGGAGGCACCAAGTTCATGTTCCTTTGTAAGAGCAGGCAGTGATGCAGTCATCTTAGCAAACTGGAACTTGCTGGCATTGGCACCCCTTGTATATTTGTACAGTAGCCAGGAATGGGCATGCTGTAAAAAGCCTTGGAGACACCAAAGGTTTGTGGTAGCTGGTCCTGAAATCCTTGGAGAAATTGAATCTTAATCTATGATTAATTAAGAAAAAGAAGCAACTATGACTCCTCAGCTCTAGCTAATATATGATTGTAGTTGACTGCATGTCAATATAAATCTGACAGCCAAATAGTAATATATCTCAAAATAAATTCGGGCTATAAAATCAGGCAGTGAATGCTCTGTTGTTGAGCAATGCTTGGATCCCACATAGTACAGATGATTTGTGCTCTACAAATAACTAATAATCACACATACAGCATTTTATAAATATCACCTAACATGATGGAATATATGTGTAACAATTTGATAATGTTTATAACTTTGGACAGTGCTGTTTACCTGTGGTTCAGGTCCATTTCTGTGTGTAGAGATGTGACTGCCCACCTGTCCAGGCTCTCCTTTTCTATTGGTTTGTCATTAGTGTGGTATGGGTGTATCAGAGAGCTCCACTGCTATTTCTGCAACTCATGTTATTCCATCTCCTGCTGTCCACCTGCTTCTGGATCCCTCATTGCTGCAGCAGCACACTTTTGCTTTCATAGCACCAGGCTAGCTGACAACAGGGAAGGATCCAACCCAAAATACAAAAGTCACCCCAGGACAATAAGAAACACCATAGTGTAATGAGGTATAACAAGTTTCTTCAGAGTTGTCTTGAATGAATTTCAGATCGAATCAAATTGAAATTCTAATGCTGAATCATACCCACGTGTAAGTCCGGCTGAAACTGGGTACCCTGAGAAATGAAAGATGCAAGTCAGTACGGCTCATTTCAGTGCTGAGTTTCCATTAATCTTAAAGATACACAATTTCTGCATTCTTTTGCAGGAAGGAAAGAAGTAAAACACTGTCTGAGTATATTTACACATATATTTGCAGTCGCATTTTTTTACTTTTAAAGTTACTATGTAATTCAAGGTTCAAAACACCAACCTGTTTTGCTAGCAAAACAAATTACTCAAGGGCCCTTTCACTGTAGGGAATTTTTCTCCCTGAAGAGAACAAATCTGTTTTCTTTCCAAGTACAAATTAAAGAACAGGAGTTGCATTACTGTTGGCAGGTAAAAAGATGGCTTTTTATGTGCTGTACGCTGATCAGGGTTTAGAGTATAAAACTGAAGTTACATCAATTGTTTTAACCAATTCCTAGGCTGAGCAGATTTTTCTACTATGTTACAGCTTTTTCATGATGGAGACCATAGTATCTGCTTTACAATTTAACTTCTGTTGCATGTTAAGATACCAGAAATTTTGCTAGACTTGGTTAGCAAAGTTAGCAAAATCTACTATGTCATCCTTTGTTTATATCCAGATATGGCCTCTGGATATTATCCAGGGTTGTTAAGTGATTCAGAATATTTTAGCACATCTTTGCAATTTTTCCATCCCTTCAGGTGATACTATTCATTAAAACTCTGTTCATTAATTTACTACTGTCTGTGCATTCTTTCTAAGTGGCAGCACTAATATTCAAAGTTATCAGTTATTGTTTTCTTCCAAAGTATTTTGTTGTCTCAGCTTTGTACAAGCCAAACACTTTAATTGCCTCTTTTAATCTTTCAAAGTGCTTTGCAAAGATGAATGAATTAATCATCATAGCCCCCTTGTTGAGCAGATACAGTTGTAGTGGGCATAAATTACAGGACTCTGTGTTTGCACCTGAGTGCCCAGTTATGTCCCACGTGAGTGTTGTATCAGGAATATGTCAGAGGGTTTCAGACATTTAGGTTCTCCAATTTTCAGCAATTTACTTGGAGGAATATAGAGGCTTTGGCTGCAGAGCTGAGCCAGCCTAAGGGAGATGTGTCCCAGAAGAACAGGGTCACTGTGGACAGTGGATGGAGGCAGTGATCTGTCTTAGAGCCCTTAAGGTTTAGGATAATGTAGTGGTACCCTTTTCTGTGACATCAAATATTCCAAATTTAGTGCAACTCATGCCCCTGCAGGTCTCGTTTGCTCATAGTGAGAAGCATGTTCCTTCCCCTGAGCTTCCTTGCCCATAATTTAGTTGGAGGCCTGGACACCCTGGTCTTACACTGGCCAGCCCCAGGGACTGAGAGGTTCACCTAGGTAATAAAAATCAATTTACTTCAGCAAAAGCCATTTCCCTTCCCTCTCAACAGTAGTGCTTGCACCCAAAGTCTGCTGGGGGAGCCTTCTACATGAAATGCTATTTCTTGTTGAAAAGCAAATTGGAAGCAGGCGTGTCCTATAAATCTTTGACTAAAAAGATAGGTTGTCAATTTTATCAAAGTTGCACTGCAGAATAGCCCTAAGCAGGAGTTTCTAAAATCCTACTTCATATTCTACAGATAAGGATAAATTATAAGCCTCCTTGCTATATATCTCTGAAATATAATGTACCTATGCCTGTAACACAGGCTATAAAATGGAAATGAGATAGCCAGCACTGCGGTGTTTTTCTGATATACAGAGGTTATCCTGGTAATATATCTCAAAAACCTCCAGCAATATTTTAAAAGATCAGCAATGTCAATTTGCATAATTTGGTATATAATCTTTTCATTTTTCTTAATGGCTGAGGAATGGTGAATAAAATTTCACACTGTTCACAATAAGAACAAATAATTAAATGTGTGAAAATGCCACTGTTATCTGTTACACAAGGACTAAGGTGAATACACTATACATGTGACTTCCAGAAACCTGTCAAAATTATCTTGGGTTTATGCCTTGCACCTATAGTGAAGTTACAACTGGAAATTATTTAATTACCTCTTTGTCAAACTGAATGGATATGGAAATTTTGTGGTTGACCTTTGACATTTTGCTAAATTTAATTAATTAGATTCAGCATTTAACATTGTACTTAGCTTGGATTACTGCTGTGGCAATGTGTGCCAGTTCTTTATAGTAAATGCTGGTTACTCAGTTTTGGGGTTCATAATTCAGTGGGACTGCCAACCATTAGACCTTTACTATTTTTAACTAGGTCTTCACTGGATGAAATCTGTTGGGCTTCATTTTTCATAAAGACTTGGGGTTTCCATTTCTTCAACGGACATATTTGGTTAAAAAAATCAATTATTATCCTGTGAGGGAGATTTTCGTCTTGGTTTTGTAGGGGGAGAATTGAGTATTTGTAAAACAATATAAATTTCAAAATTAATTAACACTAACTTCAAATGCCATGTTCTGCTTTCTCATCAAGTCAGAAATAATTTCTTTCATTTTGAATGAAGTTGTAACTGTCTGACTTGGGGACAAAAAATAGGAAATGCCATTTTGAAGGGAAAAGTCAATAGATCTGCTTTAAAACCTGGCCACAAACTTCTGACTTGGGCTAGACTTTAGTCCTAAACTCAGAGAGATGAACCCCATGTTTTCTGTTAATATGCTAGGTGTCAGAAAACTCTAATCAGCCTCTCAACCAGGTAAATCTCCTCAGTTCTTTCAGCTGCATTTGACCTATTGATATGACAGGCTGTCTAATCCACAGATATTTCTTCTACATCTACGTCTCTGGAAATATTTGTTCAGCAAGTTAAAGTTATTAACTGACTTTTTCCAGCTCTTGAAAGCCGATCAATTCCTTGGACTCAAAGTATATAAATTCTCTCTCATACGTCACCTTTTCATCTCATTGATCCCCATATTATAACTTTCCTCTACATGTGTTTCACAGGGTCTGTGTTGAATGAAACCAGACCAATTTGAACTGCAGGTCTGTATTTTGGCTCTTTTATTCATGTTTTGTGAGAGCTTTTGTAGCTGCTTTTGCCTTCAAGTTACTGCTGTGCTGCAGGGTGGATGTGCCTGGGTGGGTGTATTCCAGTTCTGCCCAAATAAGATTCTAAAACTGACTGTGCAAATGTATTTGCTACAGAGCTATGTTCATTCTTGCATACAGTCACAAATTTGGGAACAATGCCAGTCTCACCTTTTTTTTATAGAGAGTCCTATAATTCATGATATATAAGAATATTGCAATTTTATTCTTTTCCCAAAAGATCATTTTCACAAACTGAGTCATGCTTGGGAAGATATATTTTGGATATCTCCAGAGCAAACAAATATAGAATATATTTTTTTTTTCCTCCCAACAAATACAGAATGTAATTTCTTTTCTCTAGCTAACTATATTGACAAAGCCTTATCTACTCCATAATGAAAAGTTTTGGTGACTCAATTTATCCTTTAAAAAAAATTAACCTGCCTGTTTTGACACATTTATTAGTTTGTCTCACCCAGAGTTGGTAGGAATACTAAAATGTGTACGATGTGTTGATGTTCAGTCCTGGCTGAAAAGTGTCTTCACATAGTTAAAACTTATTTTCCTTCTGCTTCATCTTAAAACCAGAGATTTGGTAAGTCTGTGCTGTAAGGTCCAACAAAGGAGTGAACTGAGACTGAAGGATCTTACTGCATCAGCAAAATATCACCTGCATATTTAATGTTCCCCTGGTTTAGCTTTTCTGCCATCTCAAACTGCTTTTTCAGGGAGTTTCTCCTGAAGGCTCAAGTGCAAGCACCGATAGAAATCAGAGAGGGGAATGCCCTAGTTTTTCTTCCTCATCCCAGAAGAGCAGGGTCAGGCACCCATTACCACTTTCACAGAAGACTGACCATCATTTTTTCATGAATTTGATTCTCCTGGTTGGTCTTAAGCCAATCCTTTCAGCTGTAAAAGAAAGGGCACCCTCACATCTCATGAGATTACATCTCATGTGAATAGTGGAAGTGCCCAGCATGTGCCCTGTTGCCTTGGTCTCCAGGAGGCCAGAACTGCATGTGCTGCTGTCTCATCAAGCACAAAGTCCCCAGCTGTCATCATTTGCACCTAGCTGATGCCTGCTGTATCCACTAACATCTTGCATCTGCTCTGTGGGTGTTCACTGCACAGTCACTAATTATTTCTTCAGCACCATATGTAGGCATTTCTGTGTCAGTGGTGTTTGCTTCTTGCGTCTGGCCTCAGATGGTGGATGTGGAGAACAGTCTGTACTTCACTGAGACCTGTGGCTCATGAGCTTGGCTCTGATCCTGGTGGAAGTACTGCCACTGGTTACAGGAGGTGATCCTGGGGTTTTAATGGCATGCCCTGTGACCATACCCTTCCTGACACTACCCATGTACAGGAAAGAGTCCCTAAGAGGAGTGAAATGTCTCCATTGTTGCTTTTAGTAGAGTGTGGGGTTTGACTTAAACGTCATTTTTGTTAATGCTGTGTTCCATTTAATCAGGCAGAGCATGAATGTGTGTGGGGAAATCAGTAGACTTGTTCCATGTGAATGAGCACTTACTTGCCTTTTTCATTTTGTGAGTGATTTCCTTATTTGCGGAGGCAGAATTGTAGTTTGGGCAATGAGCAGGCACCATGCTGTCTTACAGGTGCAGGAGATGGAAGGGACAGGATGGTGCCCCTGCACGAAGTGGGAAATTGGGCTGTATCTACATCTGTTCTGTTTCAGACCTTGTTCCTTGAAATCCATAGAGACTGGAATGTTTCCATTAGCTGAAGCCAAAAGTCTGTTGTTTGACTCACAGATGAGAAAGTCTGGGGGCCACTAACTTTCCAGAACTCCTAAGGCACATATGAAAATCTTCATGTGCCTGACATTCATTCAACTTATTTCTGGTGTGAGTTGGAAAAGGAAGTTGTACATGTAGGTGCTGGATGGGATATCCATGACACCAGCTTCCTGGAAGTCCCACCACCTTCTTGTGGAAAGGCAGCAGCCCATTAGTAACTTGTGGAGGACACTGGATGCTGGACTCACCAGCCTCTTCTGACTCAGAGCTTCACTTGAGAGCAGCTTTCCAAGGACTGTCACAACTGCTGGCCATGTCAAACTCTCAGCCTGCTGAGAACGTAGTCTTGTACAGAGTTAGGGAGGATAAGGCAGCTGGGAGGCATTAATGAAATGAGCAGAGCTGCAAAGGCCAGTTGGTAACACAGAGAGATGAGGGGATTGAGCATCAAGATTTTGGGCTAAACTGGTAAAGCTGGTAGATTACTTCTGTGGGTTTGCAGTTGGTCCGTAGATTGTGTCACAAGGTATCTTGAAATGAATTTTATCTTTTGAATATAAACTTTCCCAGGAGCTTTTTGGGGATGCTTTTTTGTCTTTATAATGCACTTAACCTGATGCAGAGCAAGGCATTAATGAATCACACATTGAAGAAATTCTTTCTTTGAGACTTTGGCTCTCAGTGATTTCTGCACAGCAAATCAGAGTGGCAGTGGATGGAATGCATGGAAACACAGTGTGTTTAGAAAACCTTACCACTATTAAAATTCATTGAAAATTCAAAGTGTAAGAGAACAAGTCATCTACACTTTACCCCTTAACTGCAGAGAGCAAAGGTAAGTTAAGAGAAAGACAACCTCTGAAGTATTTGAAGGTTTGAAAAGATTTCAGTTAGTTTGGTCAGAATTTGTCTCTGCAGGTGCAACATGGATCTGAGCAGTTAAGACTGGCTTTAGAGATTTCATAAGGCAGGGGAAATGCAGAAAATGGATCCTGGCAAATTACTTAAGCCAAGTCCACAAAACCTAGCAAAATCTAGTATTGGAAGAATCTGAGACAGCTCAAGCCCTGCACAGATGGCCCTGCTCCGTGCAATGCATAGATCCAGGGAGAAGATACCACTACATCTGAAGTGTTATTCAGCAAACAGGATGGAGTGCCAGGACAAGATAAATGGCCTGTCAGCCTGAAAGTAAGGGGACACTTATTGGTTTGAAGTTGGACACAGGTTCAAAAGGCAACATGGTGCCAGCAACCATGTTAGCACTGCAGAAGAAACCACAGATGGTTGAGAGAAAGTAGTTAAAAGTCCAGGATGGCAGCTGGGATCTGGCCTTTGCTTTAGAAATACTTGAACCAAATGTGTAGCTAACAAGGTGAAATAGACACAGTTTGTAAAAGCATCTGAGAATAGATCACCCAGTGGGTTAGAAACAAACCAAGTCCTTGGTTGCACATGGAAAATGCTGCTTTTTCAAGATTAGAGTAGAGATTTACATATCTATCCCCTTCAAGATGTGCTCAGACACCTTTCATCAACCTTTCTGCACTCTGCCAGAGTCTGAGCAAATCTACCTGGGCATCAAGATGCATTTGAATTGTCAGCCTTTGTCTCAGAGTGATTGTAGGAGTTCTTGCCACAACATGCAGAAGGTATCTGATTTTTTTCCCTCATTAATCAGTGCCTCCATCAATACTGCCAAGACAAATATTTCCAGACTAGGAAATATTTCCAGAGGCAGCTAACCACTCAGGAATGTGTGATTGAGTATTTTCACATGTCCCCGTTTTACCATGGTAGGTGAGAGAGGACTGTTGTGCAAACATGGAACAGTCAACAAGCTCCTGTCTGTCCACCTGTGAGCTGCATGTCTATCAGTATGTTTCTAATTCAACTTTACCTTACATTAACATGCTTTTTTGGTTGTTTAATCTTTCCAAGTGTATGTTTGTGGCAGCTAAGTAGCCATTGAGAAGAAAGCTATAGAGATGGACTGATGTAAAAATAGGTTTTCTTTCAGTTTGTCAAGCTTCAGTTTGGGTGCTGCACTCATGCTCCTGCTAAATCAACAGAAGTCACACTGTTTCTTGGCATTTGGTGAAAACAGCATTTAATTGAAGACCCAACCAGTAGTTACAGATGAATACTATTCCTCATTTTGCTTCTGGACACTTTAATCAACCTGCCTGCATGTTGGGATCAATCAGTTTCAGCAGTTCTGTTCATTCATCTTCGTCCTGCCATTCATCTCATGGCAGCAAGGAGAACACTGTGTAATTGAATTTAGTTGAAATCTAATAAGAAGAAAAACCGTGACAAGCCACCTACAATCAGCTCGATTCTGAATTTTCAGAACAAGCATTAGCTTTGTATTTCCAGGAGGACCATACTGGGGCTCCTGCAGTGCTTCAGTGAGAAAGCTGGCAGAGAGTGAAACACTGGAGGCATGGAGTCTGTTTTGTGGTTTGGTTGCGAATTTTTTGCCATTTATGCTCATTTAAAATAGAAATTATGATATCTTGCTGGCTTTTCACTCAGCTTCTACACTGCTTAATTTAGAAGGGAAATCCACCACCTTTTCCCCTGTGTAAGAGGTATAAAATGACATTTTGTGATGCGTGTGTGTACTTGGTTTTTTTAAAGCCTAATGTAACAAATCATAGAGATGAAATCTCAAAGTATTTTCACTGAAGCTGATGTAGGACTGGAGTTTAAATTTTTCTAAAGTGCTCAGCATTTGATCCACATTTCCACATGGGCTCCCTTAGAAACTATTGCCTAGTGTCATGTCCATGGAGTTACTGCTTTTTTGAAAGCAGGACATTAACCACTTGGATTTAACATGCTGTAAGTTATGTGTGTTGTCTTTAGAGTTTCAGCTGATCTGACTTGACTGAATATTCCCATGGAGCAGTGCCTTTTTAAAGTCTTTCACCATTGCAGATCTTTCTGACAGAATTGGAGGACATGACTATAAACAGAAACCAACTTAAGAATACTCAAAGGATTTCTCACTGCCTACAAATTCTTTATTTTTGGTAGTAGTTTTACACATGAATTGCAAAATGTATTCATAGTCTGAAATAAGGGAGGTAAAATTGGAGAAGGAAAGGTCTCTATATACATATGTATGTGAAGGGATTGCAAACTAGTCCATCAAGAACCTATTACAAGGGCTTATAATGTGTTACTCAAATAGGATATTTAATAAGATATCTCTTTTCTTGGAGTGTTATTGCAATATATTGCCAAGCTCTTACACAGTTAAATTCCTGGGAAGTGCATGTGTGACCATTTTTTCAGACCAAATGTGGTGAGGGGAATATGCATCAGGATACAATTCTAATTTTTCCATAATAGTTAGACCCAGCTGTCTTCCAAGACAGTACAATTCATGGTCCTAAGGCTGTTAGAGTACATCATGTGTCCTGATTACATGTATATAAGCAAAGTGCTTCAAAAATATTAGTTGGGGAGAGGAGTAATAAGCCTATTCTGCACATACCTTTTTAAGAAACATAGGAAAATATCAACTTCTGCTGGGTTTTGACTCCTGGAGCTATGTCACTGAATAAGAAATGAATATGCTCAGAATGCAGCTTTTGGTGATTTCAGATTATGACATCAATGAGTCCTTTTATGTTGTACAGTTGAGAGTGTCTGCACAGCCACCCACTGTGCAGCTTTTAACCATGAGGTGCTGCATAATTTTGAATTAAGCTTCCCATATTTTATGTACCACGTTGGACTGGCATGTAGAGAAAATGGGTATAAAAAATGTAGAAGATTAATCACATCAGAACACCATTTTTGCATGTTAAGGGACTAGTTTACCAGTCCATGGCCATGCCTGGCTACAGGACAGGAGCAGCTCTGTGTACAGCCATTTGTCATGGGAAGTGAGGAAAGCACAGTGACAGGGACATGTGCTGGCAGACTTGAGTTCGCTCTGCCTTTTTTCTGGCCTGGAGATAAACAAGTTTTGGACTAAGGCTGTACCCAAGCTAACAAGCCTCATTCAGGCTCTTTAATTCAATTACCTGAATTTCCCAGGTCACAGAGCTTTTACAAGCCCTCTGCCTGTTGGACATCTTTCACAGCAGTCAGTCACTTCAGGTAGTAGGGAAGAGCACAGTAAGTTGTAGGCAACTCTTTTCTGTACCCAGAAATGAGATTCTGAGACTCCAGGTTTTTTTAATCATTTTGTGTTTTTAAAAAGAAAAAACAAACCCAAAACCTTCTCAAATAGCACCATGGGCACAGTATTTTTGTCACTTTAACCAAAAGTAAAATTAATTGTAATTGATTGTTGGTTATTCTTGTTATTTCTCTGCCATGGGAGTAAGGTCTTGTGTAACCAGTCCAAGCAAAAACTATCCAAGACCCAAACCCTGTAACTGTAATGTGAGATAAGAGTGGGAGAGTATGACAGGGTGGGCAGTAAGCAGTGCACAGTCTGCTAATGAGGTCAATGCAATTAGCACAATAAATTCTGGCCAAATCATAGTAGGTGTTTGTGTCAAAAAGTTCAATGCATTTTTTCATTTCATGTGAAAAAACTGTGGGAAGTGCCTAAGTAGAAACATGGCTTTATTTTGCTTTTTATCTGGAAGTGTTTGTTTTTTCTTCGCTCTAAGTAAATAATCTCTAATTACAATGTACTTGTGTATACTCTCCTAGCTGCTTTCTATTAGTGTATTTTTTAAATCACTGGGATGCCTGGAAATAATTTGTATAGAAAATCCAGGATGTTCTCATAGGCATAAATATTATGTGGGGATGAGGCTGCTAAATCTTTTTTATCCACTAAATTTGAAACACATATAGATTATATTCCAAGACAGAACATAATTTAAGGGGGATGTAACAACCCTCATTACATTCCTATTAGTCAGTAACATAAACCACTTTCTAACTGCAGAAGACTTCACAAGAATAGGCTGTGGTACTGTATGTATGAAATATTATTCATGGTAGTGATTAATTCCTGTAGTTTCTGAGATATTTGGAATATGTACCTGACCTGCGCTGCCTCCAGTGTTACAAGTACCCACTTTTCTTACTTTTCTTTTCTCATAACACTATAACAAATTCAAATTTTCACTCTTTCTTTGGGTGACAGAGCTGTCCTCTAACAGCTACAGGTATAATTGTCTACTGATGAGAACAGGCCACTCCAAAACAGCCAAAACTGTTTATTATAACAAAACAAACTTTTTTTTTTTATTGTAAGTTTTAGTGTGCTGCAAGAGAGAAGGGGAAAAGAATGTTTTTGAATGAGATTAGCTGAGTTATTAAGGCTGCTTCATCCCAGGTGAGATTACTTTTTAAGAAAGAAATTCTTCCAGCTTCATTTTACTACACTGAGTGTTTCATATGTTGTAACCTTTGTCAGATTTTTACCAGGGCTTTCACAGTGTTTCTAAGTACTTCTACTGATATCAGTAAAGTTTGCCTTCCAGTTATTCTCTTATTTTTGCCAAATTTCACTAATTTTGAGGTATGTTTTAAACCCTGAAAGGATCATTTCATTATCTAAATGCATATGCTAATAAAATACTCAGACATCCCCTCTGTAATGCAGCTCAGTAGCAGAGAGGTTTTGTAGGCCTGGAGAGGGACTGGAAGAGGTGGGTTCATGATCCAGATTCTTTGTGTCTCTGTTCATCCATTTTACATTCTACAGTTATCATTTTCTTAGATCTACACAGCAGAAGAGACTGGGGACAGGAACATGGGACTTCTCCCCTTCTGAAAGGATTTATTTCATACTAACAGCACTTATACATAATACACTCTGTGGAGAAGAAATTTGGGTCCAGAAAGTTGGTGGGAGTTTAGCTCGTTGCTCCCAAAAGGCCAAGATTTTGTTCTGTCTCTTATGCTTTAATTTAGTGTAAACAGCAAAAGCATTCCCACTTACATATGTTGGGAGGTCTAAATCATTGTAAGTCAGTGCAAACAGAGGAAAACTTTATATGCAGCCTGTCAACAGCAAATGTCAATGGAAGAGCATTAGTAATAAATGTCATGGTGTGCTCTAATTACCTCCTACAGCTCTGCTCCTTTAGGGTAGATGTTCTATCCATTGAGGTCATGCTGTGGTACATATTAATTAAATCTGTTCAGTGTTATCTGCTGTTTCTGGAAGGCAGCAAATGTAATGTGCAAAATAGTGGCTTATCTGGAAGGAAAAGAACACATCCCAGAGCAAAGAAATATCTTTATCTTTTTGAAATAGATATCATCTATTATTAAAGAAAACAAAATGGGTACCTGCTGGATTTTCTGCTCTTGTTAATAGCATAGTTTAGAAATATTGACTAGAAAGAGGAAAGGTAAATATGCTCAGACATGAGAGCACAAGGGCCATAGTTGAGTAAATATGTGTTTCTATTAAAATTATGGCCCTGTAGAATCAGTGGCTACTGAAGACAGGCATTTATAAGCATTGGAAAGAAATGCAGCTACAAGCAGCTCTTTGCCCTTTGCTTGGTGAGACTCCGTTTTACCTGATAGAGAAGCAAATTGTTCCAATCTGAAACCCTAAAACCCACTAAAGTCAGCCAGTGAAAAAATGTGAGACTTTCCCCTTGATGCATGTGACTCAGGTTTCTGGTACTCTTCTCATGTATATTAACAGTCCCATAGCCATTCTTGACAGAGCTGTTTTTTAGAACTATTTAACTTTTTTATTTCAGCTACAAAAATATATATCTGCACAGGCAAAACCACCTTTTTACCAGTCAAGAAATAGGATCACTGCTTGATGACACAGTGGAAAGTGGAAAGATTTGCAAACTGTCTGGGGAGAATACACTTTGGGTTTGAGGCACCTTGCATTCATGTCTTTTAGATCTTAGCAGAAATGCTTCTTAAATTTTTGAGAGTCTTCAGAAAGGCAGTCTTCACTGCTCTTAGAATTACTGAAGAGCAGCTTATTCTAGGAGCAGGGAGTTAGTTCAAAGTGGCTGAGAAAACTGCTATGGTTAATTAACAAATTTAGTATAGTCAAAGAATAATGAGTTAGAAGCACTGCAGTCCAGTTTCTTTGGCTCTCTACTGTCTAGGCTCTTGTGCCTTGTTGATTAATTGGGATCAATTTTCTGTGGCAGGTGGGAAAAAAAGAAATTTCCATTACACTGAGTTATGATGTTCATAATGTTTGGGTTTTTTAGGCTATGTCTGCAACACAAATACCAGTGGACAAATATTTAGGAGAGCGCCAAGTATTTAAGAACATAATTCTCAAGAAAGTTCAAGAGCAAGTAGTTCCTCTTGTTCCTAGATGTGCACATCACTTTTGAAACCTGGCTACTGTTTTAAGTTTTTGAGGGACTAATCGTTTGGTCTGTTAATATCTGATTCAAAACATTTTGGATGCAGCATCTGATGCGACACAAAAGTCTAGCTCTGTCAATAGCGTGAATGTACCTCATATGTGTTACAAAAGTTCTGGGTCCAGCCTGAGCTCCATTAAGCCCCAAAAACATAACTTAGCTGCATTCTGGGTGGATCCCACCATTACATGGTGATGTGATTTGTGGAAGTGCTGGACTGCTGGTCATCTTGAATGCTGATGATCTCAGCCTTGACACGCGCAGACCTTCACCCATATGTTCACCCGCAGTGTGAGTGCACGTAGATCCAACGTGGTCCTGGCAAGCCTAGCATCACTGTGCATGTGCTTACACTGGGAGAGGGATGCTGTGACTGTTCCCTTCATCTTGGGGATCTTAAATTCTAGCTGGTGAGTGTTCGGAGTAGGGAAAGAAGTGCTTCAGAGGGGCTCTGCAGAGCTGCTGAGGCTGTGATAAGCTACTTGAACCAGCTCACATACCTGAAGTGCTGCTGGATATTGAATAGCAACAGCTATTAGCATAAATTATTACTTTAAGGGAGATACTTCGGTCTACTGCCAAGCAATTACAATAAGTAGTGTTTAACTAGGTGTTAACATGAAGGAGAATTTCTTTCTTCTCTGTTGTACAACTTAAGAGTTACCACTTAAAGTTCAAAAGATGAAATGGAGAAAAAGCAGGGTGGAAGAGGATCACATTGCTCTGTTAACACCCAGCTCAAATCTCTTCCTCAATTTTCAAAAGTACAAAGAAAAAGTTCCTGGATGGGTTCCTGAATTTAGATCCAAGTTTCTGAACTGATCCAAGTTTCCTGAACTTTTCTCTGCTTTAGGTCAAATCAAAATTTTGGAATTTTGGAGGAGAGTGAACCTGGATACGGAGATTAGTATCTAGCTGCTTTTGAGCTAAGGTGCTCAGTCTAGATGTGGTGTTTTGATGCTAACTTTTACTCCAGGCCTTTTTCTAGTTTAAAATGTTTTCAGATTAGACTTGTTTCTTTCCAAGGCAGGGAAGAACAGGGCAGCCCTGGAAAAAGAGGATGTTGTTTTCTCTGTGTCTCACTTCTTTGCAATCTCTCTCCTCTTAACTTATAAATATTTAGCTAATATGCTTGCTAAATATATGCGAATATGCTTGACAGTTTGTCTTCATCCCATGCCTAGAGAGAAGGCTCCTGCAGATAACTATCACCACTTGTGTGTGCCTTAATCTGTCTGCCCTGAATATCCCTTAGTGCAGAGATGTGCTTTAAAGGGTCTAGGAATTGCTCTGGTCTCTGCGCACATTGCAGGCTTTCAAGCTCTGGGTCACTAGTAGGTCTCAGAGGCCATGGGCACCTCAGCCTCCCACTACTTGCTGCATTTCTTGATCAGGCAGCAAGGAATTCTTGTGGTATTTACATGGAAAAGGAGATCTCATTATGGGAAGAGCAGAATATCTGATATCTGCACTAGCTCTTGGCTGTAGTTCAACACTCATCTGTTTTCACCAGGGGCTGGGGACTGGCATTGACCTTTCTCAGCAGACGTGAGGTAAAAAGGTCACATTAGAGAAGCTAAACAAAAAAAAAAAAAATTACTGTATATTTTCAAGTGTGGGCACATAAATTCTCTCTCCACAGCACCAGGGCATAGGTATGTTACAAGTAATTGGAGTTTTGCATCTGTTACTTGATATAAGACCTTCCCAAATTGTGCTTTTCTGCTGATTTCAAATAGTCATAAAGAAATTATTTTATTTATCTAAAATAAATCTTATATCAGTATCCAAATGTAGCTGTATGAGTGTTAGATTGTTTTTCTGTTAACCGGAGGTAGTAGCAATATGCAAGAGCATCACACAAAAGACATTTATGCCATTAATGATGTTGCAGCTGTCCAACGACATCTGCTCCTTTTATTACTCTACATCTTCTGGTGATGTGACAAATGATATGGCTAAGGCCATGGCACAGAAAGATACCTGGATGTCAGTTTGCACAAAGATGAGAGCTGCCTTCTGCCAACAATTCATTAGAAAGTCAATGAGCATATGCAGTTGCACACAAATTTAAAAGCATTGCTCTTTATTGCATCAAGTTGTGTCTTTGATATCACCGAGGCTACTCCTCTTCTTCACACAACTGAAACATCCCAGTGCCCAGCTGGGTCTCCACCTGCACTGAAGACATCCTTTGGGAAGAAAATGGCAATGAATGAACTTCAAATCTGGTGAATTATTCCAACAGTGTGGATGGATATGAATTAGGGCCCAAGACCTACTTTAGATTGCAGCAGAGTTTTCAATAGTGTGCAGCCCCCCTGTTTGCCTGGGATCACTGGATAAGAAACCACCTGGCCACTCAGGGACACAGTTATACTGGGAAGACATACAGGGAAGTGCAGCCAAAGGGAGCTGAGTTTTAACTCCAACTCTGACATGATCTTGCAAAGAATCTTAAGGAAGTGATTTTGCCTCACTTATAGATAATTCTGGACCTGTGCTTTTCTTAACATGCTCCACGTTGATTTAGTTCTCCAGTATTAGTTTGGGAAGTTCTTTTCAGCCGTGTAAATAGCGAAGTTGTTAAATCGCCTTAAAAAAAACCAAGCAGCAGTGCAATGCCGATGTGAAATAAAATTGCATCTATGCATGTTAATGCTTAAGAGACAAATATTCCACTTGGCAGGAACTCCAGTTGCTTATGTTACCTTCCTAAATCTGTCACCTGCTGTCATGTGGCACTCAGCTGCCAGGTATCCAAAATACTGCAGGCCTTGCCTCGGGACAGACTTGGTTCAGTAGCACGGCTGTGAAGGGTTGGAGCCTTGAGAAAGAAGCACTGGAAGCACTTTACCATGACCACCACAGCTCTCTGCTCAGTTCCTGCTGTCTAGCTCTAAAACAAATACCTGCATGTCATGTTTTCTTTTCTCACACTTGGCCTTTTTGCTCATTGTTCCTTATTATGTGTTTATAGACTGCCTGAGAGTGGTGGAAGGCTCTGTGCTTGGTGCTAGAGTAGCACACATCATCTTAGGGACAAAGTTCTGAAATCTTTGGGCTTGCAAGGCTTCATCTAGATTTTATGGTGCATATAGCAATTTTAAATGCTGTTTATGGAGGTTCTCATTTAAAGGACAATGTTTATAAACAACTGGTTAAATATACACCTTGAGATAATACAGCTGGTTTATAGCCCATACAGCTTAACTTGGTGTGCTGGGGAAATACTGGAGTTCTTTAAGGCACTCCAGGTAAGGTGGTTCTTGAGTTATTCACATTTCCAGCACTGAATCAGTCTTGCAAGAGGAGTATCCACACTTGAGTCATTAAGTAAATCTTCAGGCAACTAAGTGATTTTCCTCAATATTCATAAATCCTGAGGTCTGAAATCATCCTGAAATCTCCTAGATTTCCAGAAATGCCACAGAGAATAGAATATAAAAGTCTTTCTAAATATCAGGTTGACTTTTTCAGGTATCATATTTTGAAAAAAATTGCTTGAGCTTTGCCTTCCGAGATCATTCAGTGAGTTTCTTCATTATATGCACTGATAATGTTCATGACATTAAGTTTTTGACAATCTCCTTGCCCTTCTATTTTCCTATAGTATTGATTTTCTTTATTTTTTACAGGGATAAAGGGAAGGAGGGGGAAGGTCTTTAAAAAAATAGTTATATTCAGCACTACTTTGAAAAACTTGCAAAAAAGCGTAAACATTCTCAGTATCTGTTATGATTTCACAGAGTACTCACAATAGCATAAGAGAGCAGATTCATAAAAGGGAATATTTTTCTTCTTTGAGAGAGAACAAACTGCAGTTCTTTTAAAAAGGAGGATCATTTCTATTGAGCACTGTGGTTCTGACAGATTAGTAATAAAGCTGCAGAATTTCTCCTTTGAAATCTGTACTTCAGGAAGATTTATGGTGAGACAGAAAAGTCTATTTGATTCTGCTCAAAATTTTGGGCATGAAAAGCTTAAGTCTAAAATTCTTTTGAAGAGAGTCCAAAGTAATAGAAAAGATAATTTTGAAGGAGCTCTGGCTTAAAAAACTGTTTGTTTCAGAGTTAGGAGCTCTGCAATGAATTTTGTGTATTTCACAAAAGCTGTAATATAGTTCTTCTGCAATGGCTTAAGGCCAAATACTCGCCACTACTTTCAGGAAAGGGATTTATAACATGTTTGTGCCTTTAAATAAGACAGTTTGACTTCTCTCCGGAATCTTTTCTGTCAAAGACAGTCATTTCCAGTCTTCAAGTGACCCACAATATATTTCTTTAATCGGCTACCTTTTGGATTAGATTTTTTCTTTTTGAGGTTTTGTTATCTCCTTGACAACCTTCACAGTATAGCAGTGTTAAAAAACAACAACATTTTAAAATAGAGGCCTTTAAATCTGGCTGGTTGGTTGTGTTATGTCTTTTTGCTTGGTTTATGACTGTTGAGAAATTGCAATGCAGATAAATATATTTTTCATCTATCCTTTAAAGGAAGTAGCTCCTGCCAAACCACTTTCTTTAATATCATCTATTAACAGTGACTGAGTGTGCCATCTGTTTGGAGACACTGTGCTATATTCATATGATGAAAAAATTCATCTCACCTGTGTGATAGGGATCGCAGCACAAGTGCAGCAGGGTTTTTATGTAGCACTGGAGCTGATTTCCTCAGAGCAGGGAATATCAAAGTGGGGTCTTTTAAATGTTACTGTGTGACTAGTCCTTATGCTCTTTAGGAGAAGAGTTCTGCTGAACTTCAGATTCAAATCTCACATCAGTTTTGATAGCCTTAAATACCTTTTGTACCTTGGAACTAATTTTAAGTGATCTTTTCTCCAAATTGATTACTGACATGAATTCATGCTCTAGGAGGGAATGGACAATATCTAGCCTTAAGGATTCATTTTCAGGATTTACATTTAGGGTTAGGAAGGTGGACTGTTTCCTGGATAGTCTCTTCTTTCTGAGTTTGTTCAGTCTACCTCCTTTACTTTTGTTTCTACAATGACTAATTCATGTGTCCTCCAGGGCTTCCTTCATGCACTGAGGTTTATTATTTTGTCTGTTTCCATTTACTGCTGTAATTTGGCATAATGAAGTAGATTTCCAGTTGTGTCCTGATTTTATGCAAATTTATTTTCAGGTGGCTGCTAGAAAGCCAAGTACTACATATAGTTATTCTTATTATTTTGATAGATAACAGCATTCAAGTGTCAAGTAGTTTCTTATCTCATTTTGTAAGCAAGAGCAAAGCACTTCTGTAAAGCCTTTGACATCACTTTCCCCATGCTTTTTTCCCCTGTTGGGGTTTGTCTTTTCCTGTACCCCAGGCTGTGATATGTAGGCACCTTTCTGTGCTAAGTTGCCTGGTGCAGCTCATCCTGCAGTGCTGTTTCTGGGAATGGCTCATTTTATCTCTGTGCTGAGTATCAGGATGCATAAAGAAAGGACTTTATTTTTAGGAGGTAAGATCCAGATACACTTACAGTCACTCCCAATTCCTCCTGAGTGCTAGAGACATCATTTCAAACTACCATAAAAATCAAGAAATAAATATTTCTGCTTTGAAGCAAGCATATGTCTGTGGAGCCAAACTAGGTCCTCGGATGCTTAAGTGCTGTTTCCACTGGAGAATGGGGTTGTCCTGCCTGGGAACACAAAGCAGAGTTTGGCATAACACAGTGGCTTAAGAATTATGAATTGGCAGTTCTTACTGCTCTAGTTTAAGGCAAGGCTGCAAAAAAATTAAATAACCACTGTGAGGCTTAACAGTCACTTTGCTTTTCAAGAAGCAGAGAATGTCTGTTGGGGAGATTTTAAAACCTGAGTCTATATTTTGAAATAAGCAGCCTGAATTTCACATATGTTACAACATACATTGCTTTTTGAAAGTCTTACCCTTCTCTTTCCTGCTGCTGTCTCTGCTGCTCTTCACCATCCACATGGTATTAGCTTCCCACCAATGAGCACAACAGACCCCACTCACTATTAGACTGGAGGCTAACCCAGCACGGAGCCACAGCAATAGCTATAACACAAAGCATCCTCAGATTTAAGAACTCAGGCTGTGTTTTGCTGCTCCTACCATTCTCAAAGAAGCCTTTAATTGAGAAAGCTCATCTTGCTGATCATGCTTCTAGACTTAAAGTTCTGGAATCTACCACAAAAATGAGCTGGGAACCTGTGACATCTCATTTCACCTCTCCTGGCTTTTTTTCCCCCACCTGCAAGGGGCTCCCAGTGTGATCTTTGGACACTTTGCAAACAAGCTGGGCATCAGGACCTCCTGCAACCTGCAGGATTGGTCAAATGGGCTCAGCTGGATGAGCTCGCATTAAATAAACAGATTGCCCCGCTGATGGAGACATGCCTTTTCCTTCCTCTCTGTAAATTATGAATGGTGATGGTTTGGGCAGCATTTCTCTCGAGTGAAAGCACTACCAGCTCAGTATTATAGCTCACCAAGCAGCTTATTCCTATAATGGTAGGCTTTTAAAATATTTTATGGGGTATTTGTATGGGATGGAATAAGACTAAATAGAATTGCACTGAACATTTTCCACAAAATTTGCTATAAACCTCTAACAGGGCAAATCTCATTGCAGACTAATTAAAGACATCCTGCTGAAATGAAATTTGTCTTTATTGCTCTCACTTGAATAGTCTGGAATATAGCAGTATAAGCAGGCCAAAGGATTTTTTAATCTTAAGATATAGTAGAAGTATTTAATAACATTTCCCACTGTTTAACTGAAAAAACAGCGTTGTGCTAGGTTGAATTGTCAAGGATCATCTTTTAAAGCTGATCCAATATTTGGAAACAAACTTTCCAGTCAGTGCCCACTCTTTGTCACTTCCACATGGTGGGCACTTTCTCTGCAGGTGTCAGCACCCTCCCCGCAGCTCTGATGAGCACCCCGTGCTGTGCAGACTGAGGGTTTATGTTCAGCAGTAGCTGTTATGAGAGGGTTTGAACACCTGTGTGAAGTCTGAAGCTGTAGCAATATCCTTGTGCTAAGAGAAAGTAAGAAATTGTACCTGGCTTTAAATAGATTCGGTCCAAAGCTCTTCCAACTTCTTCCTGTCTCCAGACTTTCCCAAGCGCCTGGGTTCTGTCAGGAGCAAAAACAACAGATGCCATAATCTTCATTTGAAGGCCAGAGAACACATCTTTATATCTTCTGGTGTTTTTTTGTTTGTTTTTTTGTTTTGTTTTTGTTTTGTTTTTAATTTTTCATCTTGCCTTCTGAAACTTCGAAGAACTAAGAAATATGTGTAGTAGAGGAGAAAGAATATTTTTAACATGCATGATAATTGCAGTGTCTGCCCTGGTGTGTACTTCATTATATGCTGATAGCTTATTCATTAAGAGCTTTATTACAAACACAGACACCTGACACTTTAATTGAAAGAAATGGAAAAGTTTGAAAATTGTTTTGTGCTCAACTCTTATGTAAAAATTACAAACAATTTCTCTTCCTAATATATAATGCTGATTTTTCATGCTGGAATGCTCTACCTGTGAAATTTCATCCAAGAGTGCATTTTAATAGCTGAGTTCTTAACCCTTCCAAATAAAAGAGTATAATGGAAATAATGATAGACTGAAATTCCACCCTTAATTTGAGCTGTGTTAGAAAGCCTGGGTATAACATTATTCTATTACTTCTTCCTTTTTCAAAAATGAGTATGTACTTCTGTCACTTGGCTTTATGCATATTCATACACCATTTAGCACCCTTTGCTCAGCTGGATGTGGTATTCCCTTGGTAATCTAGCTCATTTATCTTCAGCAGTGCAACTTGTGCTCGGCATTATTCACCAGTGGGGCCTGTTAGACTGGAATGGGTGATATTTATTTTTTTGTTTTGTTTTAGCTGTAATGTGTATGTTTTTTCAGCTGTAATAAATTCTGAAAGCTGTATATTTAGAATGTGAGTGTATTTCCACACGATAAAGCCTGGCTGAGCTAATGAAATGCCATCTGTAGAGTATTGCTGCTGTCCTCTGCTGCACTGCCCCCATGTATGCTGTATGACCACTGGTGTAGGAGTGATGGAATGGAACATCAAATTCTGAATCCTCCAGGGCTTTCCAATCTGTTATGGTGAATTCTCATTCCTGGAAGAAAGCAGAGCATGTGAGCTCCAGCTCAGGTCACTCAGCTGCACAGGAACTTGGACCCACTTTGGGCTTCTCTGACAGATTCTGGCACTGGCTGTGGAACAGCTTGTGCGTTCCTTTGTCTGGTAGGAAGTGGCCACAGAAGGGGGAAAGCAAGTTTCAAGTCCTCTTTGAAACCTCCTTGATGGGAAATTGTCACTTTTGGGCTTTTTTAATGACTCTCTACAGTTTTAGTTTATCATGTGTCACAGATTACTGAGGAATGTTGTTGTTCTTTAGCTTTAAACTTAAGGACAACCAGTGATTTATGCCCCACAACTTTGGATCTCTTGATTCTGATTTAGGCTGTTCCCTGCTACTTGCCAATAGAAAGAGAATGTCAGAAACGAGCTGTGTCCCTGCATAAGGAAAATATCCTCTGGATGTAAATGTCTCATCAGTGTAGGTCTGTCAACCTGCATTTCAAGAAAAATTGATGCTTTATTTTCTCCTTCCCTTTAGGCAATGGTGAATCATTAAAAGAGCTTTTTGTTTGTTTACTGTGGGGCCGACCCCATGGGAGCACGGATGTCATGCATGATAGATTTATTGATGGATAATCATTTGTTTGGGGCTCTACTGTGAAAAATGGTTTGACTTCATAAGTATCACCTTCAGAAATTATTTAGAGCCTCCTCTGTTTAAATTATGAATCTTTGCAGCAAAGAGACTCCTTGACAGAAGCTGTCTGTAGGAATAGGAAACCTTCTCATATAGGAGTAGCATTAACCAGGTAACCTCCCCCAGGGTACATCTACATGGACCAGACACCCACGTGGGCTCAGAACAAGCTGCAGTAATGTAAAATTGTGAGCTGGTTTCTCTTCCCTTTTAGGTATGTTCATACATACATAGCTCAGATAAAGACAGTATGGAACTGATTGCAAACCAGATGCCCCCAGTACCTGGGCTGCAGGGCTCAGGGCTGCTCACACAATGCAGCTCAAAAGTGAGTTAAATCAGGTAGGGAAAAAAAAAGATAAGGAGAGTTAGAAAATGTGAGCTCGAGAAAGGTGGAAGGGAATGCTGGTACTGGTCTGGTACAGTCTCTGCAGAATTAGTAGTACATGTACAATTCAGAATAGCTTAGCCTGTCCTGATTACAAGACTCTGAAGAAGAGCTTTACATTGATGCTTCACGAGTCGCTAAAACCTGCTGCTAGTTGCCTCAGTCTGGAGGCCTCCTAGGGAAACAAAAACAAAGATCCTGCAGGTGTTTTAATTGGTGTTCACAGAGCAGCCCTGTTGTGCTTCATGGATCTGATTCAAGCTGTTCTCAGTGCCGGGATGGGAGGTGGCAGTGCTGTTGCCATCTACGCTCCGCGGGCGCTGCAGCCTCTCAAGGAGCCCCAGCAGGCACCAGGGTTAGAAAGCAGCTGGAGCCATGCAGGGAAAAAGCATTCCCCTCCTCCTGGTCTAGGATCCCAGCAGCGTGTGGCAGGTGAGCAAGCAGGTGATGCAGTGTGGGGGAAAATGCAGAACAGCAGGGAATGTAGCACAGGCAGTTGCAAAAACAGTGGAGAAGTTAAATCCACATCAGTTAACACCATAACTGGTACCTGATGGCAGTGCTTCCCCAGCAGTGAATGTAGGTTACTTAAGAATGATTAAGAAGTTACCTCTCCCAAAACACTATTTGCTTTGGGGGTTGTTTTATGTCCTGTAGCATTTACTCGATCCATTATGAGCAGCTCAAAGAAGTTTAAAACACACTGTACAGAAACTGCAGTGCTTAGAAACACTGTAAGGATATTGGATATATGCTGATGATAATCCTGGCAGATAAAGGTAAGCCTTGAATACCTGCCATTAGATACTACAGTATATTTGTTACAGTACATTTTCTCAATTAATTTATGTGAGAGAGTATTTTGTTTATCTGTCAGGCATGAATTGTTTTACAAGTAAAAGGTAAAGTAATCTGCTAAAATTAGCTAGAAATTAGGTAAATTGTTGTGAAAACTGATGTTTAGCTGCTCCCTTTTGTTTCTTGCAGTACAGTGTGCTCTTGTGTCCAAATTATTATAGATTGATTCCAAATTATTATAGATTGATTCAGTTGTGCATGAATAGGGCTCAGTAATGTTAAAACAGAACAACGTTATTTGGCATTTACAAACCGTTGTGCATATTCAAAGCATTTAAAAATATGGAAGTTTAGATTATGATCCACTGGAGTTAATATCAGCCATGAGTCACTGGTCAGCATAAAAGGCAATGCAGGACAAACATTTCCCTGCCTGTGTTAAAATTCTTGTTTGCCACATAAATGGAAAAAATCTCACCAAATGACATTTATAGGTCTCTAGGGTTGTTTGTGCTCAGGATATCTGTTGTCAGCTCAGACTGACTGTTGCATCAAGAGTCAAGCCTGATCACCCAAAATGTGAAGTACAGTTTTTATTTAAAGCAGAATCAAAGCAGAACTGGGTCAAATTCTTTCCATTGAAAGTTGATTGAAAATGTGTGCCTGAATGTCTTCCACCCTTTGAAAATCCAACCTAGATACTTCATTTTAGGAATCATAATCAGTTAAACTTGTAGGGTTGAAGGCACATAGTTTGAACATGTTATTTTCTATAGGACAAATTTATAGGCTGATAAGATCTTTTGCCATTGTAGAGCAACTTGACTTCATGGTGATAAACTACTTCATTCAGGTGTTCTATCAGTTAATATTTTAACATTTCCTGTAGGATAAGTGTAAGTCTGATGCTTGCTAATTGTTATGCTGTTAGCAATTTTACACCTCCAAAGAATGTATCTTAAGTATAGTGGGCACAGCACTGAAATGTGTGGTCTGCCTTAGCTGTTAGACTGCTGCAAGTGACTCATTTTTCTGTACTTGGACTTTTGTACCTGGCTGTGGTTCAAAAAGAAAGCAATGATTTTGGCCTTCTCCATAAAGTGCTCTGAGAGTGGTCTATTAGTTAATAATTTTCTTTTTGCTTGCTGTCTCAAAATCTAATTTCTGTAACACAGTCCATGCAAACTTAGTGCTTTGGGGGCTAGAAAGGAAACTATTGGAGTAGTCAATTTTTTCCTTGAAAACTGAGGTTTCATAAGAAGAAAGCAATGAGTTAATAAGTTACCCCAAATTTCTGAATTCATCTCCTCGGATTTCTGGCTAGCTTTATCTGCTAAGGCCAGGCAATTTTCCCTCAAAAAACACCCATATTCTATGCAGAATAGGTTTAGGTTTGCTTTTGTGCTGACATATTTAAGGCAGGACACCTTTTCAAGTGTGGACAAGCTCATACTAGTGAAATATATACAAAGAAAATGGTGAAGACCACCAATGCCAAATTAATGAATTACATTATCAATGCCTTATAGAACGAGCCATGCATCACATTACAGGATAAAGAATGAATTTTCCCCCTTTCCTTTGGAGAGAAAAAGCAATATATGGTCTGAAGTCTAGCCTTGATATTTCTCTCTACTCTTCTCCCTGTCAAAGCTTTCTTATAACCAATAAAATTCACAGGTTTGCCATACCTTATTCAGTGAGAAGGCAACTTAAAAACTAATATGCTGCATTGGCACCAAGTGAAAGAAATTGATTTAGAAGATGACAGCAAAGGGGCCATGCTGAAATGTGTATAGCCAGGCAGTGTCACACTTCCTTGGAAAGCATTCAAATCAATTTCTCATGGGTATGTATTCCTGAGGAGCTGTATCAGGCAAAAAAAAAAGCTTCCTTCAGGAAGCACTGATCTGTCCAGTGGGCTCCCATCAGTGCACTTCCACAGTGCCACCCCAGAAAGATTCACTGGATTAAATGTATTTTTACATTTCTCTGGTGTGTTAGAGCAGTCCGCCTGAGGTGGCAGACTAGGCTGGAGCCCAGGACACCCAGTGCTGATCTCAGCTTAACTCCTCATTTGTCCTTTGGTCAGGGGCAAGGCACATCCTCTTCAATTCACTCCAGTTTCTCCACCTGCAGAATAGGACAACTGAGTCTTTTTACTGAGGGTTCTGAAAAAGTGTCTGAGGAAGAAAGGATGAAACAGCTAGCTCATTGCTGCTGCTACAGTTGTTAAACTTTAGTTCAAAACATCTGATTTAGATATCAGTGTTTAAGACCCTGATAGACTATAGACACTTTTCTGTTCTCATGCCACACCATTGGCCATGGCAAGCTTCAGGCTAACACAGGAAGGACTAGGGATTTCTGAGGGAAGTTGTGGGATTTGTGGATAACAGTCTGAAACAAACCACCAGTATTTATTTTTCAACATTAGTGTCATTAGACACAGGAAGCCCCTCTTAATGTATTAGGGATAGCTGGGTTTGGACTTGCACAGTGGCCAGTTGTACAGAAAGCCACAAGATTATCACAGAAAGCAGAGTGTTTTGGTAAACTCACAACTTCATGACAAAACCTGTTGGGATTTAAGAGTACAGATGAGGTTTGGGGAAGATAGACAATACCTAGAGAAATGGAGATTATATCCATAAAGAAAGGCAGAGAGATTGGACTGTTTAGAAACTTGTCTTTTAAGAAATAGTGACTGCAGGTTTCATATTCCCAGGGAATGAGATTGCATGGGCACCGCAATACAAAAAAGGAATAATAATGTGAAATGGAAATAGAGCAGATGAGCGTGAAGGTTTTCTGGTTGTTGATCTTCCCTTCCTCCCCTGAATCACAGAGTCTGTCTGCAGAAAAAAAAATGCTAGAAGTGGTTTCTGTTATTCTCCCTGGCAGACAGTGCTTAGCAAGTTGCTAACTTAGAGGTTGTCTTTTGCATTTTTTTAAAGAAGATCATCATCATTCCTCATATGCATGAAATCCTGTATATCACCTCGCTGCTGCTGAACTCACTGCTGCTTCAGAGTTCATTATTTGAGGGATTAGTTTTCTGTTCTACTTAATGGTTTTGTCTGTGTGGTTTATGGGTTTTGTTTTGAGCTACAGCAAAATACACTTGCAAGCACTTCCTGTATCTTCACAATCATAGAATCATTTAAATTGGAAAACACCTCTAAGATTGAATCCAGCTATTAACCTAACAGTGCCAAGCCCCAGGTGCCTGCATACCATCCTTTTGGATGCATATGTCCCTTCCTGCTGCCCCTTTGCTCTTAAGGAGACAACCCTTTGCTGTTTGGCTAAGCAAATTATATCCCTTCTTCTTTCCCATAGAAGTTTCCCAAAAAATGCCTTAGTCTGTGCAGTCTAGCTCTGTCTTTGAGTTACTGGATTCTCTAGAAGTCCACTTTGGAGTGGATCCCACTCCTGAGCAATTCCTGTGCGTGTGGAGGCCAGGTGGCACTGAACCCAGAGAGAGTCACTCCAGGACCAGCACCAAGCATTCATTTCTAGGTCCTCTGTAAGCACATTTTGTAGAGGGTTCACATGAGGGTGTGTTTGAAGGAGCTGAGAGCACTGCATTAGTTTATTCAGTTACAAAAAGGTAAATGCAGCTCTTACTAGGGTCTCCTACAGGAAAAAAATAATATGAGGATTATGAAAAAAAGAGTTTCAGTTTTTGTCATGCTTTATTCCTGTTTCTTTGATGAAATGAATGGAAGACTGTTGGTTTAGAATTAAGCAATAATGCAACATTTTCATTTAGCACAGGATGAAACATTTTGGGGTTTTTTTCCCCCTGAGACTTGTGCCTTGTTTCTAGTTTTTATCTCTTATCTCAATCCACTTTTGTAATGATGAAAGGAGAGAATAGGGAAAGAAAAAATCTGAAACCTGGATTTTCCTCTCTGATTTTTATCAGCATATAATTTACTTTGGTTGTCAGAAGGTTTTACCTCTCTAGCCATCTCTACTGTTGATGAAGGGTATAAGGCAAAAGTGTGTCATCTGGGTATGTTTGAAACAAGGTAACATTGCTTAAAATTTAATATTTTATAACAAAATAAGCTGATGCTTTGTAAGCAAATAAAATAGCATATGAAGAGTACAGACAAGTCTTGCCAGTTTTCAGTCTGATGATCATTGGAGTACCGTATCAGTGTGTAAATTTTTCCTGGAGGACTAAACTGGGATCATTTGGTTTGGCAGCATTTTGTTTCCCAAGCATTATAGTGGAAAATTCTCAATATTTTCCGATATCTAGCAGTCAAATATTGAGGATTTTGTATCTCTGTTGCTGTTCTATCAGCAGGTCAGGACTAAGTTTTCCTGAATGTACTTACTTTTGAAAATTATAATAAACCCTCAAAACCACACTTATTTTGTTGGTTTCTTCTCAGCAATTCTTCTTGCACCTTGCAGTATCATTACTTAAATGAGAACTGTATTTTGGAAATATACTTCACTCTTTGCCAGTCTGGCTTGATGCACTCACTAGACAGTGAGATTTTCCTGTTTTGCAGAGGCTGATGGGTTAGGTGCTTGAGCATAAACAGACCAAACTGAAAGTTATCTAAATATTCGAGTGTTCAATGCAGTCATTCACTGACACACCTTGTCATAGCAAGTGGCTGAGGTAGAAGAAGAATCCTGAAAAACTTGGGGTGGGATCCACAGCTGGCTACCACCAGTTTGCTTGGAATCATCCTGGGCATACCCCACTTCAGACACACCGCACTACCTGCAAAGATCTGTCTGGCTGGGCCTGTTCTCTTATTTTCTTTGACTTTGGGCACAACAGTGGCTATTGTAGGCTTTGCACTGCTCGTGAAGCTCAGGTTTTATGAGTATCAGGCTGAAATGTGAGCAGTGATGCCTGCCTTCCAGCTCAGAATTCCAAAGTGTCCTGAGCATCCCCTTGTAATTGTGCTGCAGCAGAGCTGAGCTGTGAGCTAGGGATACATTCCGGGTGCTCCTTTGCTCTGGTTATGTATGATGTATGACACTGGAGATTAATTAATTTAATATTTTATTTAACAAAGATTAAAATAAATTAGTAAGCAATGTACTTCTTGGCCTGAACACCTAGAAGGAACTAGTAGTTTTCATTATCCCTCAAGAAATCATTGACTATTTTACATGATGCAGTAATGTATTATTCATAGACAATTTCAATGGTAACATTATTGTGGATTCTCAATATAGCAAGAATGTACATAAAGACATGAAATCCTAAGGAAGAGAAAGACAGGTGATCTTCCATAAAAGTGAGAATGTACAGTGCATATTCATACACACAGAGGACTACAGATCTTCATGGAATCAGGCAAATGACTGATCCTGGTGGTGAGCTTTATTCTTAAAGCATGCCTGCTATTACACATTATAATGCACTAATCTCTATCAGTTTCTTAATTATATACTTTAAATATCTACCTAAAATGTTGTTCTCTGCCTGAAGGTGGATATTTTCAGTCCCATGGTTAGCAATGCACTTGTATTTATTACATGGATGAATGTCTGCATTCCCTTCCATTTTATTCACCAGCCTTGGGAGGTAAGAGTATGCACCTGGAGAAACTCATCTGCATAGCTTGAAGTCTCATCTTCTGCAGTGACAGGATACAGCACACAGAATTGTGTACCCCGCACTGTCATCTGAGGAGAAGGACTTGACTTCATGGTGTCTCTGGCAATGTAAAGTAGCAGTGGTTCAGAGACATTTGTTCCAATTCCTCCTGGTGTGAAGATGTAAAACTTTTCTGGCATCAGGGAATTCATCTATTTTCATTTCAGACCATGTCATCAACCATAACTCTGCCTTTCCTCTTCCTTGAGTTTCAGGTTTGCCAGCCTGAATGCTGAGTCCAAGACATCTTCTTGTCTTGCTACAGCAGCTTTTTGTCAGCAGTGTACTTCCTTCTAATCCATGATTCTGCAGGCATTGTGAATGAGCCTTTGTTCCAGTGGTAGCAGATAGCACTGCTGCTTAATGCTTCCACCTTGAAGCACCACCCACCTGGCTTGGGCCCTGCTACAAGGGATGAACTGAGCTCTGCCTCACCCTGCACTGCTTCTGCACAGGCTTAGCACAAGTTCTTGTCTGCCTTTGGGGACCTCGGTGGTGTGAGGGCACTGTAGGGATACTCTAGAGCTACTGCCATGTCCATTATCTGACCAGAATCTGTCTAAAGGCAGTGGATCTTGGATTTCACATCAACAGGAGAGGTCTAAAACTGTCATTGTGTCCTGCACAGTGTGTCCAAACTGTGATCTTGTGAAATGGACTCATAAGCTGGGACCTTATGATACTTGCACTGAGTGCAGTGTAAAAGCATATTGTGTTAATCATTTTCTTTTTGCTCTATGTCTTATGGTTGTCCTTGAAACCTTGCAGGAGGTGTTGTTATCTAAGTGAAAAAATATTGCTCTGAGAGCTTGCCACACTGCGCTGGGCTCTTTAGAAAGCTTTTACCATTTCATAATTTCAATGTATGTTTGTCCCTCTTTAACTGAAAAGTTGTTAGGAGTGAAAGGTTTGTGTGTCTGAATTGTTTGAAGGCTGATTTGACTTTTGGTTGCCGAGGAAACCGTTTTAATGTAGAATTGTATTCCAGTGACTTCAGTCTCTGTTCTGTTATGGTTGGACCATTCCTTGGGATGGGAACTGTTTCAGTGGGAAACTGTTTCAAAGTAGTTTAGTCCTATCTGGGTTTGGCATATCTAAAAGCTGCTGATGGGGCTTCAAAGTTCAGCTGGCACTGAAATTTCTAGGCCAGTTCTATGTTCTGTATGGATCCAGGACTGGACCCAACACCAAAGCTGCTGACTTGTGACTTTGGACCATCATGTTACCCTGTATTCTGACTCATATCCTCAACTTCTTGTATTACTCTTTTGCCTGTTCATACAAGTGGCGTATGCACCACGGATGTCATGGTTTACTGAGTGGTGATTATGTGATTATAATGGAGAATCTTCACATTAAAGCTCCTATGAAGTTGGGGAGACTGCTTTGTACAGGAAGTATTGAAATCTTATATGAAAAAAGCAAAGGAGGTGATGGGTCTAGAGGTCTGCAATCCTTGTCCCTCTCATGCTCAAGGTGTTGGAAAAGAGAATCCATCTCTTAGAATCCCATGTTGAGACTAGGATGCCTCTTCACTCTCCTTTCAGGCCACTGTGTTGTCCCCAAAGATGGGTGACATTTGGTTCCATCTGTAATTTAGAGCTGAGCCATAAAAGTGTAGAGTATGGGATTTGCTGAAGTCCTTGGAAATATTAGCTTGACTCTGGTCAAATAACGAGATTTCTAGGAATGCAGCCTCTGTCTTGGCTGCTATTCTCATTGTTCCTGAGGCTGGGATTAAAAAAGTCCATGTAACTTGACTGGACTCCTCTGGCAGCAGGGCCTCTCTTCTCACAAGCTATGAGAACTGCAGAGCAAATAGATGCTGCTGCTGCTCAGGGGCAGGAGGACACAATTAAACCCAGTTCTGTAGGGGAGGCATTTCCTTTTCACAGGCAGGTATCAGAAGGTTGAGTGGTAGATACTTCTTGGCCCCATTGCAGCATTTAGCAGACTATCTGGAAAGGTATGGGAAGTCCATTGTAGTCCAGGCACTGGGCTGAGGAAATAGAGAGTAGGGGGAAAACCCTTCTATCTCAGCAGCTCAGACATCTGCCAGTCAGAAGCAGCTTCAGATCATGCAAGTTGCCAAAGTGTCTTTCACCAAGAGGTCTCTCCCATGTCAGGAAAAGGCAAAGCTTATCTACAGTAGTGGTTATGGGGAAAATAGCTTTAAAAAAAAGTGTATTTTCTCCTGGAGGCACATCCTTATATACCTTTCATGTGGAGCATGAATACGTTAGCCCAGAAGAAGAACTCACTTCAATAGCAGGTTCTGCTGCGCAGCAAAAGGCCACAGCTGCATGGACATGAGCCTCCACCCTAGAAGTGGAATTGCACATCAGCTTTGGAGGCTAACAAAGGCATGACCTTCTTGCTTAATGAAAGAAAAATTTCCCAGGAGATGCTGTTCCCTGCTGGCTGTTTTGCGTTTTCCCAGTCAGAGGCCACAGTCCATTCCCTCCTTTGCAATCAGCAGCACTTGTCACCCAAGCACCAGCTGTGGGAGGGAGGAGGTCTGGCTGGATGTGAAGCTCTGGGTGAATGGTCAGGAAATATTTTTCAGGCAAAGGGGCAAATAAAAAAGTCTTTTATTGCAAAGGAAGCATAGGATATGAGGAAGTTTAGCAAAGGGAATTCTTGAAGGTGTCTGGGAGATGTGGGTGATGAGCCCTGTGTGGCCAAATGCTTTATGTTCTGGAGTTTGTGCCGTCAGGAGCAAGGCAAGAAGGCTTCAGGACATCTGGGCCATTTTTTCAGTCCTGGCAAAATATAGTAATTATTACATTGAATGAGTTTTGAAGGTTCAAGGGCTGAACTGGACCATAGGATTGAGTCATTTGGAGAAACTGATATTAAACTGATATACTCATTTTGATTTCATCACAGTCCAAATAGCTCCTGAAAGTGAATTGATTTCTGGGCTGCTATTTTGGAAACAGTGGGGGGGAAAAATCTTGACTAATGTCAAAACTTCCTATTTTGAATCTGCAAAGACTCCATTTGAGTGGAGGTTTTTTTGTTTGGTTGGTTTTTATTGGGTTTTTTTTTTTGGGNTTGAGGATTTTTTCAATGGCATCATCGTTATAATGCCATGTATAAATGCAATCTAATTTATTTCATAGCACAATGTTAGATCAGTCCAAAGCAATTCTTTTTCTCCTAAAATGTCATGTTTAATTTTGCCTCTTAATGAATTTAGAATTGGAAATCTCAAAGCTGTTGACGAAACCAAATGTTCATCATTTTTTTGGACAGTTCTGTTCAGGTGCTCTACATTTGGCTGTGGTAGAGTCACTACATAGCACAGACTGCAGTGTCTTCCTCCTACCCTGAATCTTCACTGGTTGGGGTGAAATCACTTCAGAAAAGAAAGGCTTTTTCCTATGTAAACTGTGAAGTGGAAAGGAGTAGTAATTGTCATCAAGTTTTCCAGTAGTAATTCAGGCCACGTATCTTGTAACAGGCATTAACAATGACTGTATATATAATAAGTTTGACACATTTGAGTTCTAAAAACCTTAAACTCCAGGGATTCAAGCCAGCTTCATTAAAACGGTGGAAGAAAATGTTAGCAAGTTATTTTAAATGGTGTTGGCATATATACACCTTTTGACTTGAATCACTTACTGTTGTCCCAGTAATTCAGTCTGGGTTTTCTGGCACACTGTGTGAATGTAAGGAGGAAGTGGTAGAGTTCCCTTAGGCTCCCACTGATGCTTTGGCTGTTATCTTTGCAGTACTGCTCTCTGTGTGTGTGTAATTATTTATTTATTTATTTATTTATTTTTATATTGGGAAAAGCTTGTATTTTTTCATACGCAAAGTATTATGATGCACAAACAGAATTTTTAATGCTTAAGTCTTTTAGGTATTTTACATCTTGGTTGCTATCATAGGTAGTAGGGCTTAAAAAATTCTGCTGTCTGGATGTGTATAATCATCTGTCTAACAGTTTTTGAAGCTGGTGGCCAATTTCAATTATATTTTGAAGAGAAGCAGAGGTGTCAGAGGGACTGCACTCCTACAAGTTTTTAAGGATTAGTGAGTCATAGAGGAGCCACAGTCAAAGAAGGCTAACCCTTTGTTAGACAGCAGGAAGAGAATACAGAAGAAACACTTGTGGACCTGATTTACTAGTTCTGTGGCACATTCAAATTATTTGTTGAAACCTGAAATACACCTAATTTATACAGTGAGCAGTGTGTCTACACGTATTTGTCTGTTATACACATGCATATTGTTCACTGAAATCCTTCGAGAAATTAATTGTGCTCCTCCTTGCTAAAAGCAGAACCTCAGCTCCATCTGGTGGCTCTGTGATTGGTAAGACAAAACTGCTGAAATACATCTTGTCTGTGATTTTGCATTTTGTCTAGTGAAAAAGCATAAGCGTAGAACCAAGCACACAGATAAGTGTTAGCTCCCTCGAGATAGATTTTATCTATAACAAAGAAGACCCTTATCTTTTGATTCCTTTTTTAAGGAGGGTTGTTTTTCTGAACTTAATGCCTTTAGAGATCAGGGGGCTTTTTCTTCAATCATGAGCTAAAAAACTATTCAGGAAAAAGGGAGAAATTTCCCTCTACCTCACCTCTGTCTCTTGAGAGCAGAAGGTAAAGCCTTATGAGGAAGGTCAAATATTATATCTGAGTTGAAATGTCTTACTGATTTATATAGCTCTTGTCATGTGACCCCTGAAACAAAGCTTCACGCCAACTCTAAAACCAGAAATACTTATGGACTAGTATAGCTAATTCTTCACTAATAATACATTTTGATAAAAGTCAATGCTAAGAGTGGGTATTTTCTTCCTTCATTGCTTTTTCTCCACTTATATTAGAAAGGCATCAGGCCTAGATCTTCTGTTTTGTAGCTGATTTGTAGTAAGAAATTATTTTTATTTCAAGTGGGATAACAAAAAAGAATTCTGAAATGAATTTTTCATCAAAAATTAGTGTTAAGTCTGGTAGAGTTTTTGTTTTTGTTTTTATTTTGGTCTCGTGTTTTTAAAAGAAAAAAATTAGGGCAATGCTAAAAATAAAAAGAAACAGTTCTGTTCAAACAATAGGCCAGGCTTCATATTTTCAGTAAAGCAAGTTATGTAAGTGGATGAAACATCTTTTTGGTGAAAAATAAAATGGCTTGTGGCAGTGAGCTATGCTGTCTCTGATTTTGCATGAACATGAGGGCCTGGAAGTAGGGCAGTGAGAATTAGTATAGGCATGCATAAGGTCAGCTGAAAATTAGCTCCTTTGCTCTTTTTCCATTGTGAATTCATACAACAGCACTGCTGAAACTCTGGGCTAGCTCGTGTAATTTAAATATTTTCTAAATATAAAAAATTTGTTTTAAAAATGTTGAAATTAAACACCGTGATTTCCCTCTGCCTGCCCTTCTCTTCTGAACCTGACAAAAACTCAGTGTTTGGATAGGCTCAGAAACATGTCTTTAAATTTTAATAATGTGGCTGACATATTATTCTTCACCCCCTTTTTGGCAATTAGCAGACTTGGTGGATCATTGTTCAGCTTTCAGTTCTTGTTTTGTGTATTGCATGTGGCCATGAAAGTGGAAAACCTGACACTTGAGGTGCTGAGGAGGAGGAGGAGATTGTGACCTAGGCTGATGAGAGGAAAGCCAAATCCAACTCCTTCAGGAGATACTTGCGGAGAGAAGCGAGGCCCAACACTGTGGTGTGGAAACAGTAACCCAAGGCTGGCATTCATTTTTCCTTGTACTGCCTTTGTCCTTTGGCACAACCTGTCTCTACTTCACAGCAATATCCCCAATGCTCTCAGTGCTACAAGCAGTGAGCAAACCTGAACCTACACAGAGGAGGAACGGAGAAGGGGTCAAGCCATTGTGAAGTGCAGCAGATACAGCCAGGTAGAACGAACTTATGAGTCAAGAGCCTGAGTAAAACCAGCACATCTTGCAGGCAATTTTAATCCTTGAGACATTCAAGTTTGCTACAGAGGGGCCTTTACTGAGGTTTATGGTCTCCATGTGCTCCTGGCTTATGTCGCACTTACCCATCGCTAGGCATTTGGCAGTGGAGCAGTTGCACATTCTCTCCTTTTTATACATTGCACTTTTCTGTGTATGAGGAAGAGTTTTATATAGCCACAAAGAGTTTTATATGCCTTGGTGACATTTAATCTACATACTCTCCTCTACATCTCCGTTTTCCTAATGAACAAGCTGTAGGCTGCATATTTTGCATACATTAATGTTTTGTCACTTCGAACTCGAGGCAGAAGACTATTCCAGGCAGAAATACCATCTTCTTCCTGTCACAAGTCTTAATACAGGAGAATATAAAAAACCACAGCATTTGGAACCTTTTAACCAGTTTTAAGCAGCACAGGGTGTTTTCCTGTCTCATCTGTTTATAGTAATGCTTAAGATCTTAAATGAGAGCTGTTTCTCCATGTGGGAAGCACAGAGTTCATTAATAATAAAAGGCAGCATTTTCCTAAGCTGTGTACAGTCATGATAGACTGTGGCCAGGAAATGTTCATCCCTCTTACCAAGAATTGGTGCAGAAATCACCAGATATGACCAAGGTTACACAAAGGTTGTGTCAGAAGGGAGATTTAATCTCTGCCGCCAAAAATAAGAACATACACACATACACAAAATGTAATAAATTGCTTAAGACTGAGGCTAACTGAAACAAATGTGTAGTCTACTGCTAGGAAGTGAATGTAAATGATGTGCTCCAGAGAAGGGAGATATGTAAATGGTTAAGCAAAGCCCCTGTGACAAAACTATTTCCCCATTTCAGCCATCTGCACCTTGAAATGGATGTTGAATGCATGTTTGAAGGATGGCATCTGCAAGACAATATTTTCCCAAGAACAAACAAACAGTCTTGTTGGGGAGCAAAGCTCTTCAGTGTTTTCTATTCCACTCATGAAATGGAGGTGAACTTTTCTGGCATTTATAGAAAGAAACAAGCCCAGAGGACACAAGAGAGCAATCATACTTGCACATGTTTGTGTTCACATTCAGGTGCAATGGGGGATTGTGGTATAAGAAGGCTAGATATTGATCTGGGGAGCACAGGCTTCTCAGGACAGGCTGGAAGGATCCACAAAAAAAGCATCATACCCCATGGGAATCCCTTGGCTTTCCCCCACTTCTGAGCAGCCCCACTTCTGCTTCAGAGCATAAGGTGCAATCCCTCCATGTGTTTGTGTGCACATTCTCAACGTGGCATTAAGGAACAAGGCTCTCTGTGTACAGAGGCAGGATTTGTTGAGGGAGCATCCCATGCTGCCTCAAAAAGGGCACTGTGTTACAAGTTCACCATCAGACATCCCCACAGGGACCCTGAAATGCCAGATCTTTGAGGATACAGTAGATCTAAAATATTTGTTTTAGAAGGAAAGTGGTCTCACCCTACTGATCTGTAAGGAGCATGGAAAGGATGATGACTTGACAGGTAGATAAACACACAGCATACACCTCTCACATCCCCTTAGCGATCATCAAACTTTTTTTTTAGTGGTAAGGAAGCCTTTTGGGGGCTTTGGCTTGGGTTTTGGGTTTGGATTTGGTTCGGGGTTCGTTGCAGGTTTTTTTGCAGGGGGCGGGGTTCATTTGTTTTGTGCAAGCAGAGAAATGGGCAACAAAGAGCCAGAACTGTGTGTTCATAGCAGTACTGCATGTCTGTAGCATCAACACCTTTTCTGTGGAGATTGCAGTGTTTGGAAGCATTCCCTTACAGCAACTCACTAACAATCATTAGCTAGAGATCACGGGGTCCCTGTGGCAGCGGAGGAAGTATTCACTTTCTCATGTAGTAGTTAGCTAGAACCTGACCTTTTGATCTTAGTTTGACCAAAAAGCACAAAATCAATCATAAAATGAATATATATTCCCAAAGCAAAGTGTATTTCCTAATTGGCAACTTTCACTGCACTGCAGTAACAGCTTTCAACACACTTGATGCGATTTTTACACGTTGCAATTTGGTCTGTGGAGTTCTAATGTTTGTATGTGAAGTAACAGTGATTTTAGCCTTATTTTTCTCCTTTGCCGTTTTTCTTAGTCACTTGCTATGGTGTCTGAATCTACACACATAAAATGAAGTGTTGTTCAATCATGCCACAGCCGTGGCACTGTCGCTGCCTCTGAGCTTCCCTCCTTTGATGTTAAGAGAGCCTGCAGAGCCCAGGCTCCTGGCTTAAGCATCAGAAGGAAGCTGCTTAATGCAGGCTATCTAAATAGCCTTTTGCTGCCCCTTGTCATCACTTGTAAGGCTTTCTTAAAGTCACATGTTTACTTAACAATGACATTTTTAGAGGAATCTTTAGCAAGGACCCAGTGGAATTCAGACTGGGAGCGTCTCTGAATACATTAAATATATTGTAGTTTTATGCAGATATAGAGGACAGCTGTAGTGGTAGTTTGGGTATGTCTGTCTCGCTGGTTGTCTGCTCTGTGAAGCTGTTTGCACTGCACCGGGTCAGAACAAGAAATATGACAGTGGGTGTAATGAAAACATCGGGAGCACTCATTAGGGCTGGCTGCCCTTTCCATCTGAGCTGTGGGTCTGCAGCAGGTTCCATTAGAAGCAAATGTCCAAGGAACTGTTTAAAGTAAGTGGTCACTTATATTAAGTGACAGCAGTATCAGCAGCAGTAGCCCTCTGGTTCATAGGGAGTCTCACACAGACACTTCCCACTCCATAGAAAAGTAATTTTTCAGGATCACAGAAATACCAATACTGGCACAAGGAAGATCATTTTCCACTATGGTGAAAAATTCACATGCTTTACCTAGCATTAATTTAATCAAAATACTAGACACATGAAGTGGATAATTTGACCTTGGCTTCTGAAAATTTTAGAATGACGCTAAAGAAAGCTTGGGCCAGAGAAGATAGACCAGACAATCAAATTTATCTAAACGGAGCTTTTGAATTACATTTATTTATACTGTGCTTATTGAAAAGCTGAATTTTACTGCCCTTCCCTGGAACAGGTTGTTATTTCTGGCATCAAAATCTGTGTTATCATCAATTTCTGATCACTTTGTCTGTGTGCAGCAGCCCCATTCATCTTCTCGTGGTCTACCACAAACACTTCTCTGCTCAGAGACCCTGGGGAGGGCAGGACTTGGTGCCCAGTTGTAACAGACTCCCCCTCAAGGAGCTTCTGATTAAGATCTTGAGGCAAAGTGCTGTTTAATTTAAGGAAAGATAATACCCAAAGGTGATATATTCAGTCACAGCTTAATTGAAATCAAAGAGCAGGCAAAAAGGTGAGGGAGACAGCAGACAAAAGGTTAAGCAGAGCACCTTGTATCACATGTTCAGCTGACGATTAGCTGTTGATTGTGGAGCATAAGCCAAAAATCAAGTTTTATTGTGTGCCCTACGGTGATTTCTGTGTCCAAAATGAAATCAGAAAAACAGGCACTTGTTTATCTCCATAAGTTATTGCAGCATGTGTGACAAGAAAATAAAGAAGTAATGAAATATTATTAGTGCTTTCTTTTTATTGATTACTGTGTTTCTTTTGCTGCAGGAAATACTGGAGAAAATTTATGGCTCCAACCTTTAGTTTAAAAATTAGTGTAATTGTTAAACTGTGGCATTATGAGCAGCTGCTTTTCGAACAGTTACAAAAAGACAACCTTTACAAAAAACACCTAATATTCTGCCTGCATCAGGACACTTTCACACAATAACGAGAGCTGATCAGTAAGAGTAATAATCTGCTTTAAAAGGGGAATGTAGATGACAGTAAATAAGAACTGTTGAAACAGGCAGTGCAAGGCACATAATGAGGGTGTTTCAAAGAGATTTGCAGTAAATACAGGGGTTTTTTTAATAACATGATGTTTACAAGTTCCTCTCACTTTTTTGTCGAGTTGATCACAGTAATTCAGCTGGCTTAGATGGCTCAGTAATCAAGTCAAGCCTTATGAGAGTTAGATTTCTATTTTAAATCATGCTCACTTCATCCTCCTAGTCCACTTTTGCTCAAAAATGTCTCCTCCACAGAATGCTGTGCTCTTCTTTCAGAAGAGTTAAATAGTGGGGGCAAGCAGTGGTTTTTCAAATAAGCTGTTGGTTTATATCAGCCTTTGTGGCTGACACTTTAACTGTCCATAAATTTTTAAGTTGCCATTACAGTGCTGTTGTATCTTTAGGGGAGTGATGCCTCGCTCTGCCCCATCCAAAGTGTCTCCCCTTTGCATGAGTTCTGTCTGCCCAGATTCAGAAGAAACTATTTAAAAGAAAATATTTGTAAAGGTTGTTTCTTGTTTGTTGTAAGTTATTTCTGTTCCTAAGGCATCTTTCATCTGATGATTAGCATCAAAGCATTTTGTAAGCCTTGATTCTTTAGCTTTCTCAGCAGTTTCAAGGTGTTTTGAGAAAAAGGTTTTGCATAGCTCAGAGTTGAAACTTACTTCTTAACACCACAGAGCAAGGTGACACAACAGCTTGGGCCAGAATTAAAAAGACAGGTGATGGTTGGCTAAAACTGTGAGAGGAAGCTGATGTGGAGAATGGAATACATGAATGCTTCACATGCAGTTGTGACCTCCCTCTCTTTCACCTTCATCTTGTTTTATCCATAAAGCTCTGGAGGAAATAAAGAACTGGGCACGGAGCAGAGATTGCAGAAAACATTGTAGAGCTTGAAAATGGAGGTGTAGATGGAGAAGCAGTGCTGAGTCTAAGATCAGAGCCAGCTTATGGGAGACCAAGGGCTTGGAATGCTGCATCATGGCCAGCAGATGCATTGGATGAGCAGCACCACAGCTGGGATGTGTGGTCCTTGAAAGTCCTGCATGTAGCTGAGCACTGGGAAATCTAACAGCACACAGGAGAACTGCTGAGAATCTGGGAAGGCAAGCCAGCCAGGAAGGGAAAAAGCAAGTGACCATCCTTCGTCAAAAGGGATGTGGGCAACAAAGCCATCCAATTCTGGCCCTTACCTGTTTCTACTGGTACAGTTATTCAGTGTTAGCTATAACTCCTCTGAGATGTTTACACATGCTCTTTATTTCACACTAAGAAATGGTCAAAAGAATATCGTTGGAGCCTTTCACTGTAGAATAATTGAATGAGTGCCCAGTCTTTGCAAGAAAGAATGAGCAGGTATGACCATAGGTGTAACAAAAACCATCCAGTGAATCACCTCCTGCTCCTGATTTTCAGACGTGTTTAGCACCTTTACCAGGGATAATGGTTTAAAGAGCTCTGTAGAGTGGCTTGGTACTCTTTGGGAACAATCTATTCCCCTAGCATCATGAAGAGCACAGGGTGAGCTGGCAGAACATGCTCTGACCCACTACAACACAGACATGTGTCTCAGTCTTCAGTAACTAGCTGTCAGTCCTTAAAGATGATGCTGAAATGGAAACAGATACGGAGCCTGGGAAAATAATGGCCACATTTGTTTAACATACTTTACAACAATGGTTATGTCACATAATTTTAAGTAAATCTTGTTCGTTAGAGGCTGAGTCTCTGCATTCAGTGCTGTAGAAGCCTGAAGGAATCACAAAAAATTTGTCTAATTGGCATCATGGATGAAGGCTGCTGAAGCATTGGGAACGAGCAGATCTTCCGCACCAGTAATGATCTTATTGCCATAGTTACAGTTGTCTGACTCTCCTGCTCCCTGCAAGGTGACGAATCACATTAAGAATATTTGCAAAACCTTGGAAGTCTCACCTAGAGTACAAGTAGTTGAACAGCTGCCTTAAAAGCCAGTTCTGCCTATAGTCATGCCCAATTCTGCTTCAGCTGTGGGGGAAGCCCTCATTATCTGTAAAACCAAGACATCTGTACACTCCTTAATCCGGGCACTGGCACCCCAGGGAATCCTTTGTGGATGCTGAGCAGGCTGAGCCCTGTGGAGGGCTATGAGGTAAAGTAGGAGTTTCTCATGTGCCTTCCTGCCTAGGGAAGGGAATAAGTGTAATTCTTGCAAACCTGTTCAGAGAGCCTTGGTTTGGACAAGGGCACTGAGACGAGAGTGAGTTGGTGTTGAGTTGTCCTGGCAAGGCTGAAATGTCCTTTCTTTCCATGAGATGAGAGCATTGATTTCAGCCACCCGTGAAATTTGAGCTGTCTTTCATTTCCCATCAGGAAGCTATGCTCTACCTAAACAGGGCAGGGGTATAACAGCACAGGCTGTGAGTAAGAGCCAGAGCAAGGGCACTTATCACTCTTTTCTCAAGACCTTCAACTCTTGTTCTGTGAATTAAAGAATAGAAGGCTAAAAGTAATATGATTACTAACCCACTGTGGCATTTTTAATGCCAGGTCATATTCCAGCCCCTAAGATTTGTGTCCTTTTTTTTCCCCTCTTCATCTTTCTGTTAGCAAGCAACAGTATCTTCTTTTTCCACTTTTTCCATTTTCAGCCCCTCTTGTCTCAAACTGGGTGGTAAACAGAGTGGCCTGACTTAGTCAGGTGCCTCACAGGTATTAAGATGAATTTTCTTTTCCAAAGCACTTTGTCTCAATTTCCTGGCTTGTTAGGATCTGTGTGGTGATTTGGGTAGTTTCAGCATACTCTGTAATCCACTGTCTGTCTTTTTCCATGGAAAACGTGAGAATGTCATTGTCAGGCATGCACAGCAACTAGACTGCCAGGCATTCTTGCATGTATCTTCTCCTTATTTTGTAAGCTGACTTGATAAATTAAGAATGGGTTTCACACAAACAGATTTCCAAGGTGTCAGTTAGTACAATTAATGGGATGGGCAAAGGGTCTTTTCATCAAGCACACTGTCTTTGTGCTCATCTGCCATCTCCTTTTACGGACTCATTTAAGGTGAGTCTGCAATGCATTTGAGGTTCAGGAGAAGCATCCATTTGAATCTTTTAACTGAGGCCAGGAGAGCAGAACCAGCAAGCAAACTTGAAACTCTGGAAAGGGGAAAAATATGTCAATGGGTCTAAGATAAGCCTTATTGCAAGGGGATACAGGTTTGGAGATCGTCAGGGCATGTCTTTTTCTGACGGTTTGCTGTGACTTTTGTGGTGGTGTCAGTGAGCCTCTCCCTCCCTCTCAAGCAGAGTTTCCCCTCTGGACCATTGCTACGCAGGGCTCTGAGGGCACAGCAGCTTGCAGAGGGGGAATTTTTCAGTATATCATGGGAAATGTAGTCCACTTGGAAGCACTCAACTTGGAGAGAGACCCTGACACTGAAATACCCATGGGGAGCTACAGTGGTATTCCCAGTTAAGTGGCACCTGACAGTGTTTAGCTTTCTGTTAAAAAAAAAAAAAAAACACCTGGTTTTTGTGAAAAATGCTTTTCTACGTCTTTTTTCCAAGTCTTTGCCTACATCTTTTGCACAATTGAACCTTATTATCCAGCAGTGTGGAAGGGATGAATTCTGCATCTGCCCAACATGCTCCACACTCACTGCATTAAGTTTACCTCCTTGGCCATGTAGATTAATGTTTTGAACTGTCACCTGTAGCCAATTTCATAATGGCCATTAATAACATCTAAAAGTACATGTGTATTGAAAAAGGAGGGATGCAAGCACTCTCCTTTAGGTGATTGAACAGCTGCATTATATCTGCATTTTCTTGGCAAAGTTACTACTTTCCTGTGAAACCATGGGTTGGGATTTTTTTTGCTTGTTGGGTGAATTGACAAAGATTGTATCAGGCATGACTTAGAAGGCATTGGATCAACAAGATACAAGGACTCATAGTGTATTATGCCTTTCACAAGTTGTTTGAACAATGGGTCAATTCTCAGTTATCAATAGTTTGCAATGAGAGATCAGGCTGTGGTCTTTGATGCGGTTTTTAAGTTGACCCCTACTGATTCAACTGTGTATGCAGAGGATGTCTGCAACTGCGTCTTCGATTTTAAGTTATAACCAAGCTGTAGGGGAAAAAACCTCCATGCCAAATAAATTATAGAATACTTTACTTTACTTAATCTTGCCCAGCAAGCTAAAATAAACATGCATCCTTAGATGTACCAGTAATTCATGTAACATGATAATTACTCAGTGTGCAATCATTACATTTCCAATAGCACTCATTACCCCAACAGCTCTCAAGCATTTCTGCAGCAACACTTGGCTTGTAGCTATAATGATATCATTTTGCAAGTTTCTGAAGGCATTTTTTTGCTCTGAGTACCACTGATTGCATTTCATTTACCTTTTTGCCTCTGCTATTGTTTATTGGCAAGAGTTTATCAATTAGCTCAGTCAAGATCCCTACAAAAACTACAGTTTCACCCACTAAAAATCAATAAGGAAACTCAATAACTCTTCCCAAAACCCAATAAGGAAGCAGCAAATAAAGTGTTCACAGCAGATATGTGCACAGGGATTTGGTTGAATAGTTTATCTGATTAAAATATGGTTTTTGTTGACTTTAACTACCTACCAAATGCAGCCTGAACCTGCAAACAATTTGTTTCTGCCTCGCCCTTTTGCTTTTGTTTCAAAATACTGAAATAAAGGTGGTGTTTTCAAAGAGGAAGTATTTTGATAGTTTAGAAAACATATCTTGAGATAAAGGTTATGTAAATGTGAAAATACTACTATTTTTGAAGGTTAAAGCTATGCTAAAACTAAGCCACAATATTGTATGCAGGGACAGGAAGGAAGAACAAGCAATGTTATGCTGCTCAGCTTAGACCAAAGCAACAACTCTTTGCTTCCACTTCCAAGTGACTTTGTAATTGTCCTTTTGATCTCAATGTACATCCATTCCTCATGTTTAAAATGGGAGTCCATCTGGAGTATATTTTTAAGGACATGGGCTAAAGCTCATTTGTTCTTTTCATGATGAGGCTAATGTAGTGACCTTCATAGCAGAAAGCAATAAGAAATTATTTTGCATTGTAGTTTGGGATAAAAAATTCAAGTGGAATATATCTGATGATGAGCTAACTAATTCTAATGCAGAAGCAGTAGGTGTTTTCAGCAGAGCTACAGCAGGACCAGTTTTTAAATGCCCTTTAGATATGGGCAATAGTTCTTGCTCTTTTATACTACTGTGGCAACTCTAGAGGCTTCCAGCCAAGCCAGGATCTGGTATACTGTGTGATGCTGTAATGTTTGTGCACACAGTGCAAGACATTCCTGTCCCAGAAGATGTGCTAAAATAATCAGATGAGACAAAAATACTGGGAGAAAAGAAACATTTTTTTATTTTTGCTTGTTCAACTGATGAAAATAGGGGAGAAGTTAAGAGATACTTCCTGATTATCTGTGAAGTTCCAAGCACAGCCCTGAGGCAAATACTAGTACCTTCATTTCCAGTAGGACACTTTAATCTTGTATTATCCTTCATGTGCACAGGAACCAGAACACAGCAGTTGGGAAACATTGTGCTTCTCATATTTTAAAATGGTCCAGAGCAAGCAGCCGTTTCTGGCATAACAAAACTGCTTAAGGCTTGTCAACAATTAACGTCGTGTTTAGAATGGAAAACGTATATTTTTAAAATCTGCTTCACTCTGATCAGATTAGAAAATAGTGTCAAGGCAATTAAAGGAAAATAAAGAAGGATGAAACTACTCTCAGAGTAATGGAAAAATAATTATCAGTGTACCAGCCGATGGTGTGTTGTCCCTGCTGGATGCCAGAGGAGAAACATCTATTTTCAAAGTGCTTTTTGGGCCTCATCCTACATCGTGCTCAGCTTGTTCAGTTCCCATGCAATGTTGATAGAAACTAGAGGCACCCAGCACCTCAACAGCTGCCCTGAGCATCTTCCAGGATCAACCCACCATGGACAAGAGCAGCTTGTGCACTGGCAATGAGAGCAACACAAAGGAGTTGAAAATACAACAAAGGAAAATAAAATGAGTTGGAAAATTTCTTAATTAAAGATGATGGCTTTTAATCGTGATTTATTAACACGGTTGCTGCCATGTTTCCAATGATTGTCTGCTGTTTTGGAAAAGTGTCTCCTTGGATGTGCTGACACGGTTGTGTCTGTTTGTGGTGAGAGATCTCCACAAAACAGTTCAGCAGCTGGGAGTCTGCTGGTATACTGGAAAGTGTGTTCAGAGGGCTTTTCTCCAGCTCTTGGAGAAAAGCCCTCTGAACTTTGGTGAGGATATTATCATGAAGAGGCTTTGAAACCTTGTCCTCCTGCTCACAATAAGTTACTCCTAGGGAGGGGAATCGAAAATAAAACCCTGATTTTAATGAAAACTTTAGGAATGTTTACATTTGCTTTCATGGCCTTTGGTTTATAAACTCTTTCAGCAGCAAAGGGAGAGGCCAGAAGTTGTACTGGGAGCTAGCACAGATGCAATTTCTCATGGCAGAGGAAAAAAAATAGGGAATTCCATTAAACTGATTTTATTCTGCCTTGTTGCTATTTAGCAAAGGTAAATGCATTGTGAAGATCAGGGGCACAGCAGTCATATGCTCTGGCCTGTGACATGAGCACATGTTGAATGGTTCTGAGGTCTTCCCTTTCTTGGCTAAATAGACAATGGCAGCAGGAGAGCTCATGCCTCGCCCTCCTGCTCTAAATGTTCTTAGACCTTTCTAAGTACAGCCAAGGGGAGGACTTTCTTAATCAACCTCATTGCTGATCTGACTGAAGGTCTTTAGCAAGGTTTATTATTTTCTTCATCTTTGGCCTGAGTTGGTGAGATGGGTAATTAATTATAGTTTATCCATTTGTCAGGATGATTAAAGCAGCTCTGCTGTGTAGCTTGACCTCCAGGTAACCAGAGAATTCTTTTCACTTAACACTACCCTACCACTGCGTGAAATTTGTGCAGCCTCTTGCGCCTAATATTTTCCTCTACATTTTTCTGAATGTTTTGTATTCTTCCAGTATGATTTTTTTTAAATCTAGAAAGTACATAGAATCATTCTCACTAGGATTGGAAGAATTTCTGAGGCCCACAAGAACATTCATATTGAATATTGTCTTATAGGGGAGTCTTATAAGTTTATTAGCTTTTCTAGAGATCTACATCCCTATTATTGAAACTAATATATAAAACTTCCCTGCCTCTTAGTGATTTATTCTCTCTTTCTTTACTGAAGCTAAAGATAAATCTTTTGTGATCCTACTCTCAGAGGTTTTATTGAAAATTGCACTTTTGCTTATGGAGACTCCTGAGAGAACCAGTTTAAATGCCTCCCAGAGTGGTGGAGGGTACTGAGAATTTTGTACTGAGACACTAAACTGATGCTGGAAAGGGTATTCCTCCAATCTTGCTTGTGCTGAAGCAGTAAAATTAACTAAGGATATTGTTCAGATTTTGTTTGTCCTTACCATAACTTGACTTGAAAAGTCTCTCCGTTTCTTCCTCTTTCCAAATTATCTCTTTTAACTTGTCTAACTAGGCAATTCCACCAGATACTCCTGTTTCTGTCTTGGGAAGGACTTTTGATCTTGGATCCTAAACTGTGGTGGTACAGAGCAGGCAGCATGATGGAGGACAGGAAGCCTAAAACTTGGCCACCTTCCTTCTGGTGTCCTCTTGAGAAGCGCCTGCTGTTTAATCCCTGGTGTCTTTTCTCACAGCACCATTGTCTGTTAGTTCACCACATGTCAAAGGAAAATGTTCTAATTTAAAATACAATAGTGCCTGGTGTCGATACTGTAATTGTGTACTCATATTCATAGATCACTTCAGAAAACTCCAATACTTGCCAGAGTAGAGAAGTTATGAACAAAGATTCAATAAGTCATGAGATTGCCTTAAAATTCTGAGACTCCAGGGTGTGTGGATGTGTATTTCTCTTGGGTATTTCTTTAGGGTTTATATTTTTCAAGCTTTCCCCTGTCAGCTGAAAAGCAAGTCACTTATGAATAAAAGAAAAGCTGAGAATTTCCTTCATGTTAGAGGGCTTCAGGAGCCACAACTTGGGCATGAAATGTCACTGGATTTGTAATGAAATCATAGGAGCTGGCAGGACTGACGGCTTTCTCTCCTTTGCCTACTTCTTAAAAACAAAACCCTTTAAAATTGGACTACTGTTCCTATAATAATTGTAATTAAATATTACTGTCCTTTAATACATACCTCCTATTCTGTGACCTCATGTGTAATTCTTTTGCATTAAACGTATGATTAACAGCAGACAGAAGTGCTTGGTAATGATAAATAGCTGAAGATTTAGTGTATGTCAGGTGTGATTCCACCTCTTTTTCGTGTTGATGTTTTTTAGCTGCAGTTACACATCTGCAATGAAGCTGTAGTAAATACTTTGAGGAAACTTCTGCATTATTCCTTCCAAAATAGATTGTTCTCCACAGCCCAAACTTTTGTAATTTAAAACCGAACATATTCATTGTCCGCGCATTTCAACAAGCAGTTGGATTAAAACCTTTTGGATGAGATTTTATTCAATGACTGCGTTCTCTCACTGAATCAGTGCAGGGAGTAAATTTTTAATGACTCATTAACAAAATTAATAGTTTTGAAAATCATTACAGTGTGATTCCATTATTTTGTTTCTTTTTGCAGTGCAACTAATGTTCCATGCATCATAGTAATGTTTTTCTTTTGGTGCTTCCAACAAAAGTTGTTTTGACTCAGAGCTTCCTCTAGGAAATGTGTTATGGAAATGGCAATTTAGAAATACTCTGAGATGCTCAGGAGTTGGATTTAGGATCACAATAGACCTACTTGAGGACCAGACACTGCAGCCTATATGGGTCCCTTTAGAAGGAAATACATACCTAGTATGATTTTCAAAAGTATTTGAGTAGCCTAACATCTTAAGTGTGACTCAGAGGCCAAATTTCTGTAGGCACTCTACATAACACTATAGGCTCCCTAGATTTTTTTTCCTTCCCTCCTTCACTGAAACATTTCAGATGGTCCTAGGTCTGCATTCATATGCCCACTGACCAGCAGCCTTTGCCTGGCATAGTAAGAGATTTATGTTTAATACTGTGTATTCCCTTCTATCTACAGGCAGCACTTTCTATTGGCTATATATTATGTACATATCTTTTATAGGAGCCTTTTTGCTACAGCTGTCTCCATGAAAATCATTCTGTTGCATTCAGTTCAGATTGACTACTTTGTGTGGATAAAAAAATCCTAAAATTATTTTCTGTAATTTATCTCCTAGTCAAATGTCTGTACAGTCCATTGCTCACTGAGTGAAGAGAATTTATAATAAATGTTAGCTAACAAGCTTCTTCCTTGCTAACTAGAGCATTAAATTCATTGACAAATGTTGTCATGAGTTGGTTTGTGAGGAAATAAATGGAGTTCAGAAGTAAGAAAAAGAAATATGAGGCCACAGAGTAATTTGAAAGCTTAACACATGTCAGCATTAGAGAAGACCTTTATCCTGACAAAACAATACAGAAAAATGTTTAATAAAGTGAGTAATGGAGGCAGTATGGTCCTCCAAATTATACTGAAAAGTATATAGGGGTTCAGAGATAGCAAAAGGGGTGAATTTAAATCTAAAACTGTGATTCCCATTGATTTGAGAGCAATTCATGGCACTAAATGAGATAAATACAGCTGATCTTACTGTTTTTGAACATTACCTCCCATGTAGTTCATGGCCAGACTACCCAAAGGTGTCTGAAAGCATCAGGAGATGGTATTTACTGTTCTGCAGACAACACCAGTATTGAAACCTGCACTCAGGAAACCTTGCAGCTTGAGCCTAAATGTGAAATAACCATAAGCAGAAGCAACTTCCCCTCTTGCCTATCCAGCCCCAGCCAAGCATTTTGTAATTTTGACTCTTAAAAGATCTTTGGAGTTAAGGAACCTCTTAGCCTGCAGCACAGATTTCTAGTAAGGCCTTAAGGTGTTGGTATGGGGAGATTATACTTCTGAAAAACTCCAAATTTTAAGACACATCATCTCTACTTTGCATGTTTCCTGCTTGTCTTCATATGCCTCTGTGTCATGATGGGGACTGCGATCCAGGAGATCTTCATGGATTATCTCCTAATAATCTCCTATTGTTTTAAAGACAATAGACCCTGCAATAGCCTCAGTCTTCTTGTTTTGCAGTGACTAAAGCTTGCTGTCATAAGAGTGAACTGGGTTACTAGCAGAGATTAAGTGCCTTCAAGGACAGGACTACAGGGAATCAGGGTTTTATCAACCACCATGGTTCCTACCTACCCAAAAACTGCTTGCAGATCCCACCATTTCAGTCAAAAATGGGAAGTTACCCGTGTGTCACTTATCCTATCTCCTTCCTGCTCCTGGTGCTCCCCAGGTTTGTTCCCCTTTGACAGGGACGCTGATTTCTTTATCAGTCTCATGGTGGTGGTGCCTAAAACTCAGGGCTGGTACTGCCTGTGCCAGGAGCTGAACAGGCATGACTGAACAGGTCTTCAGGCAGTTTGGTTTCAAAGGAACAAAATTAGTTTTTACATTGGAAGTGTCCCCTGATTTTAAGGACAAGAAAGAGATCCATGGAAAAAGAGTAACCATCTTGAGGGGTTAGACCTTGCTAAGCAGCACAGAGAGAGAAGGGGAACCAAGATTTTTGGGCACTAGCCTGCAACCATCAGGCCTGGCTGTTTCTGCAGATGCTCTGTAGTTCCTTAACAGGTTAATGCTGTGTTATTGTAGGTGCTGATACAGGTTGTAGTCAATCTGTGCAAGCTATCGTGAAATTTGGATTTAGGAGCATGCATGTTTAGGTCAATGCAGAGTGAGAGCAAGCAGCATTTAGAAGGGAGGCTGCCTGTTCATATGTGCTGCCTGTTACTGGATATTTAATTCAAGGGGACGTTCAGTGCTTTGTCCTCACAAGAAATCAGTAAACTATACTGTACACTAGAAGTTCAGTGTAGAACTGTTCTTAGGAATGGCAGTGCTGAAAAATAAAATGAACTGATATTATCAGTGGCTCATTCAGCACTGCAGTATTTTTATGGTACTTATTGATAATATATAGATTCTAATTGGTAATTCCCATTTTTAATTATCTTACATTTAGTTACAGTAAATGGTCCCCTCATTCTTTAATGTAAATAAATTTGTGTGAGCATGTGTTTAATGGCCTCTTTCATATTTTCCTTTTAACCAGCACTGGAATTTATTCTGCTTGAGCCAAGCACCCCCATATTTTGTGGCAGTTTACTTATCTATCATTCTTCTGAAAATATCACAGACAAGATAAATGGATTGGCACCAATTTGGTACTTGGGTAATTAATGTCAAAGCTATTTCTAAACCATTAGTTTGTTACACATGACAATTTATCTTTGTTTAGGAAAAAAAATGCACTAAGTGCAGATGGTAACTATAGATTAAGAAAACTTAATTTATTTTAAAATGTAATAAACTTTGGAGAGAGGATTGCCTCCAGAAGTTATGTCCTCACCCATAAGTGCTCAGTGTTAAATATTTTTATTTTAAATCCACTTTTACTCATTAGTTTGAGGTGATTGTCTGCTAAATAATAATACACTATAGGAACACTGATTTATGTTTTGTTGAAAAAACCCAAACACCACCACTACTCAAAATGCATTGTTATTCCTGCACATCCCCGGCAACTGAGGGGACTGAACAATTTGATACTCCAATTCCAGTATCAGATTTTGTATATGTCACTTCTGAGTGAAGATATTTCATCCCCAGCAAACACTGAAGGCTGTCCTTTAATGCTTTTTTCACTGATTTAAGTTACATGTGTGATTTTTTGCCTGTATACTTTGCCTGGGTAAAGGTTTGGGTCTGGATCTCACAGGGCCTTCCATTTTACCAGCTGCAATTTCTACTGAAAGAAGCAAAATTTCCAGCCAGTTCATGCAGAACAAATTTCAACCCTGCCTGTGTAGCTGATGAGTGGATGTCACGATGGTCAGCCAAGAGTGTCACACATCGCAAAACATCTGGGACGGAATGAGTGTGAGCGATACAAACTATGAAACAGACACACAGTTACTATCTGCAGTATGTCACCTGAGCCTGCAGAGCAATAAAGCAGGGAAATGGAACTATGAATTACCATGGGGAGGGAAAGATGGTCAATAGTGTGATATTAATGAGATTCATGGTATAGATTTCCATTTGCAGCCGCAGTGCTGCTGATAGAGAAGTAGTAACAACTGTGATGTATCTCATGAAGGTTAGATCTTGTGTGCTGCCTATTTGAAAACAAGTTTTGCACCCCAAATCGGTTCTTGGTAGCTACAAAGTTATCCAACAGCCCAAAGAGACCCTAGTCCTTGATTATCTGGGAAATTGGAGGGATGTCCATGGCAAACCAATGCTGTGGTTTGGAATAGCACACTGTATTTTCACTTCTACCCTTAAATATTAGTTTCTCCTTCCTTATTGTGTCTAAAAATACTTTAATATTTTACTCTAGGGGATTAAAATGGCCTTATTCTTGAAAGTCTTCTCCTAGCAGCAGCCGGGGAGATTGGAGAAGAGTGCCAAGAAACTTGAAGACATATAATTAGTACTGTCAAGCACATTTCCCCAAGGATAGGCCTCTTTAAAAGCCTTAATTTCCAGGAATCCCTATGGAGATCAACTTGTGTGTCCCAAGCACTTTTGCAAATTAGGCTGCTTATGTTGCCAGTGGTGTATCCTTGGGCAAATTTGAAATGTTGATAGATGTATATCAGGTTTCTGTAGGGCTCATGCATGGTGACTCCTGTGGACTTTGGCCATTCGAAGAATGCACTGACTACAAGAAATATTTCAGTGTGTCCCGCAGTCTGTCTGCCTGTGGCATCTCATGCCACAGTAAGTGAGATAATTTTTCAATTGAATAGAAATAATTTTGCAAAATGAGAGCTAGTGAGAAAGAAAACTGAAAACAGGAAGATAGAAAGCGCCATGACAGAATTAATAGAGTGATCTGTTCATCCATTACTCTTTGAAGAGTATGTCAAGTTCTTTTATTTTGATTTGTATCAGATGGATCAGCACTGCTTCCAGGAATAAAATCATCATTTTTTTGTTCTTTTTCCTTTCTTTCCTTTCCTGCCCAGGACATATAATCGATATCTATAAATTTCTTCATTTTTTTAATGTTCCGATGTGATTTGTTTTAAAAATACTTAATAGGCAAAACACTTTTTTCCCAGTGATCACCTTAAGGCATGTTGATCTTCATTCCTGCTCAGCACTTGGAGTGAAACCTTCATCTGATAAGAAAGCAAAGAGGAATTGGTGACCACGGTGTACCTTTATCTTATACCTCTATGCAGGAACCTCTTTATTCCTGGGTAGAAAATGCTGCAACTGCATTTTCACTACCTTTTTTGATATAAAATTTTAGGGTTTTCATTTAAAACTGGCAACCAAAACATATTTACCTCACTGTATGTGTTCCTCCTTTTAGTAGGAATCATACAATTGTAGTAGAATAGATTGGGACCTGCCTGACATGGGCACTGGCTTGTCACTCACTACATCAGTTTCCTTAAAGCTATGTCCAATTTGACTTTGAACAATTCCAATGATAAGGCACCTGCAATTTCTCTGGGCAACCTGTTTCAGTCTCTCCCCCTTCTTTGAAAGAAATGTCTTCTTTACATCCAGTCTAACTTTATGCCCTTTCAGACATGGAGGTTTTGAATCTTTGTATTTGCATTGCAAACTTGAGCACATTTAATTAAAATAAGAACAAAAGCATATAAGCATTTCCAATTACTTGGGTGTCATTAATCTTTGGATTAATTTTCTTCGAGCAGCTATAATTTCCACGTGATGCTATCAAATAGCCGTTGTCTGGGCTGTTGCTCCTAAGCAGGGATCTGCTGCAGGAGTGTGCTAGATGTTTGGCTTGATGAACAAAATCTGAGCGTGCTTGGCATGCTGGGGTGAGGAAAACAGTGTGAAGAGCATGCATTTACTGCATTGTGGAATATAAAACAGAGAAAATAAGAAACAAGAGACCATGAATATGTGCACGTCTGCAGGTGTACTTGTGTTCACAGACCTCTAACTCTAGAACTATTCATTCTTTGTCGCCTGGATGGGGGCAGTCAGGAGATCTAGGAAACATCATTCAGCTGTGAGATAGCCTGAGTTCACTGCACCTCAGCAGAGCACTTGGCCTATCTACTTTTAAACTGAGTTGCTTTTTCCTGTCCTCCTCCTGATTGCACTGTTCCACTTTGAATACATCATTAAAAAATTCCTTGGAACAGAGAGAGCCTGGTTCTCTCTGGCATGTCAGGTCATTCTTAATTCATGCCATAAGAACATTTGGGGAAGCATTTGCCTGAGAAGGGACTGCAAACACGTGTGAATTCTCTAGTTACTCAATAGGTTAACTAGTTTTCTTTGCTGTCCTGTGTTCCATCAATATTTGAAGTTTCCATTGGGTTCAGTTTCTGCTGGGGGATTTTCCTCAGTGTAAAAGAAGGAGAATGTACTGCAGAGCTGTAGCATTTCTGGTTGATATTTTGTTCTTGGAGGGGCAGTACTTCGATGTGAATTACTTGTAAAAGGCAGGATTGTGACAGTATGCCTAAGGGCTGACTATCAGACTGGAATGAGTGAGAGCACGTATGCATTAGCTGTGTGAAACCCTGCATTCCTGAACTATATGCTTGTGCATTTGTACCAGATATCCAGCAGGCTTTCTTGGATAAGAAATTACTGAGGTTTTGGACAGGGAGCTCTTATGTGTATTGATAGCTGGCTTTGGAGCTCTACTTGGACCTCCTGGCTTGCACTCTGCAAGAAATTCCACATACTGCTTTATCCTACACAGGAGCTGTTGTACCACTGACGCTATAAATGCAAACACAAATGAAAAGCAGGGTGGAACAGTTCTGTGCTGTAATTGGCTGGTCTTTTTGCTGCAAGGGCTGGTGACAAGTCAGCTTGAGGGTAATCCTTTCCTCTTTCCACTATGTGTGTCCAAAGGCAGTCCTCAGCCCTTCTCTTGTGAAAAATCAATTTACCGTTGCCGGTCCCACTGCATGGGCTCTGCAGGTAGCATTTCCTGGCAGTATCTTTGGGGACATCAGGTGCCACAAAGGAATGCATTCAAATAGTAAAAGTAAAGATCAAATTATCAATGGGCATTTTCTTTCTTTTTTTTTTTCCCATAACCCTTAACTGCAAATACAGACTGTGCTACCGAGATTTGGGTCTGGAGTATGGGCAGGCACAGTTTTGTTCCAGCTCACATTCCAACAACCTTCAAAGCAGTCTAGGAAGTTCTAGGCCAAGAAATAAAAAGGGAGTCTTGAACACTTTTAATTTCTAATTTGATCTGACTTTTTGGTGCATGTGGATGTATGACATTGCTTTTATTATTCTGTGTGTGAGCTGATCAGAGAAGTGATAGATCCCCCACCGTCATTCACGGAGCACAGGATTTCAGGATGCAACACCAGACTTGACAGCTTCTGGGAGAGAAGGTGGGTCTCTGCAGCAGATGGGAATCAAACTGTAATTTTGATTTCCCCATCCTGGGCCATCAGCCCAAAACAAGAAGGGAACTGCTGCAGGCAAAGGCTGCAGAGCCACATGTTTGCTGAATTAAAAAGGACAGGAGGAGAGATCAGCTGGGGCAGAATGACCTGCTTTATACCTTAACACACTTTTTGAGGGGATTGAGTAATGCTTTGTGTGTGACTGAGGCCCCTGTACAGTCTTGTTCAGAGTTTTCCACTTTGATGTAGTGTATTTGCACTGGATCCTGATAAACTTGTTTAGAGCCATATTGTAAGAAATCTGGTTTGGCTAAAATTCTAGTACTGTACGAGATCATAGCTGATTACAACACACTTATGCAAAACAAAAAAAGATATGGAACCTTTTTAGAAATACATGGTTTTGATCAAGAAGAGGTTAAATTTACATTTAGCAGCATTTCATTTCTCAATTTACAAAGATATTTTCGAATGGCTTTCAAACAGGCAACAAAATTGAAACAAAAGTCAGGTTTACAGGAGATGTATGATTCCAGAAGTAATTATAGAGAGTGTTGCTAAGACAGAGCACCTAAAACAATGCAACTTAATTATCCCAAGATAGATGTATAACAAATCCTCTCAAGATTAATTAAGGTCAACAAACACATTGAAAAGTCTCACAGACGGTAAAAAAATAGGAAGGTTCTTTAGTCATTAATCCAGTTTTAAATCTGAAGGATCGTATGGAAACAAACTCAATAAGAGAGGAAGACAGAAAGTAGAAGAATGATTTACCCATGGAGCACAAAAGTTGCAACTTAGAGTTTGAAGGTTTTGGTTTGGAGTCACTTTGATGACAGTCAGAATGAACCATTTCTACTCTTAACTTTACAGAAAATGAAAATGCAGGTATTATTAGCATCTTTTAAAAGACACAGCATTTGAAGCTAAGAATACAGTGTAAAAAAGTCTGAAAACAGGGATCAATGTTAGTAATCATGTTTGTCTGCTGTCATGGCTCTCCTTTGCTCTCCTGCAGTCTGTCCATGGTAGTGCCACGAGCTGTAGTATCCCCTCTCTCCTATCTCTTCTCCATCAAACATGCTTGGAGATGTGGAAGCTCCTTTCTGTCATTCAGGTCAGAGCTGCGTGTTGGCTAAGAGCTTGTGTCTCGGAAGGGGCAGCCGCCAGGATTGTTGAGTCAAGTTCCCAGCATCGTGGGTTTCAGAGTCATCTTGGACAAGTGTGTGGCAGCCAGTCCCCTCTACATCTTGGGGGTTTTTTTGCCCTGTAAATTAGCAGTCATGCTATTTGCCATTTCCTGCATGCAGGGCGTATGCCCAATAATGCACTGTGTACGTGCCAAATCTCTTCACTCAGTTGCTTGGCTATAAATATTAATAGGGCAGAACACTTGACTTGGTGACCTAAGATGGGCATTAACTCAACAGGTTCTCTGCTGATAGCATGAGAATATTAACTCCTTTAGAAGCTTGACCTTTTAATCACGTACAGTTTTGCAGGTTAAATAATAACCTTTTGATGGGTAGAAGAGACTTGGGATGGTCTAGGTTTTAAAATTCCTAGTGGTGTCTTCAGCGGCAGCTTTGCATTCAGCTTAGAATGAGACCCTCACCTGCCCTAGCTGACAATGAAATTCTTTTGGCTAATGAGAGGACATTTGCTTGTGTGTTAAAGTGGACAGAAGCTCTGCAGGATAAAGTAATCTGAAAACATCAGTGAGATACTGGGTTTATCAATGTAATGTCACTGGATTGTTGCAAAAAGTCTCACCTGAGTTGATGAGTTGGAAAAGGAAGTACAAGACTGTAGAAAAGCATTTTGATAGGCTGCATTGTGCTTAATGATGTTATATTTTGCATTTGGGAAGGCCACAATCTGATACAGACTTTTAGTGACACTTACAAGGATTGGTGCTTCTAAATCGCCATCAACACACCTCAGTGGCATCTGACCCCATTAAAAAATGCTGTAGCTCTTAAAATTCAACTGAGCAGGGAAATTTCCCTGGAATGACCTGAGGATCTAATTACAACTATTTATACTTTGAGCTAAAAGGAACCATTTTTGAAAGGTTTCCATTGTTCAGATAAGAGTTGCAAAACCAGAGGCTCTTACAGTCATCACCAGTTTGCTTACCCAGGAACACAGCAGTGCAGCCCTTTTTTTGCAGCAACAGACTCCATATTTTATATATGCAAAATAAGAAACGTGTCAAAGCAAGGGTTTTCCCCTGGAATAGTGCAGTTTCAGAAAGCAGAAACTTCATGGGCACATATGGAATTTGATGCCTTTTTCAATTGGAGAGATTGGAAGCAAATGGGTTGTTCATGTCATTTAAGTAATGCTGAATTGTTTCTCTCAGTTAAAACATTTAATTTTCATGCTGTTTCATTTAATTCTATCGATATTTTTTACTGTAGCATTCTTTTTAAGCTATAATATTCTTTATTTTCTCTTATATTGCTTCAATGTTCATTTAAAGCGTCCTCTTCTCTTTCTAAACAAAAAAGATTCATCTATATGAAAACACAGCCTTTTGGTATTTAACAAATTTTGCAAGAATTTTTAAGTATTTTTAAGGTTCACAAGAAACATCAACTCTTGTGCTATTTTGCAATACAAATGCATTTCAAAATGACATAAGATCCCACTGAACAGAAATATTTTCTTCACGGTTCTAGTCAATAAATTGCTTTTGGATTGTTACAAGTACTGACAGGATGTATTATTACTTCTACTGGGTGGTATTTTTTCATTATGTCTTCAGTCTGAGTTCTGTCTAGAATGTGTTTAAGTACTCATTATATTGATCTTGTATCACAGGCTCATTTAAAAAAAAAAAAAGGAGTTATGCATTATTCAGTTTTCAGTGATCGTGACCACACACTGCATATAAAGGAGGGGTCAATGTCTTTCCAAAGAGGGATTTTATGCAATTCCTATTCAGGTTATCCTAGCATAGCACTCTGCTATTTGGTTTTTGTGGTTTGTTCACTGTTGTTTTGGTTTGGCTTTTTCTTTTCCTCTGGGTGGCATGTTATTATTTCTAATCACAAACCAAACAGCTATTCCTATCAGTCAGCCATGTGGGCTTTCTGGATTTGTTTGTGGAGGGGTTGGTCAAGTTACTTACATTCCTTAGAAAGGGCTGGGTTTTGTCATTCATCTGCCTGACCCCTTAGGATAGCTGGGGTAGGTATGTATGGGGTATTTCAAAGCAAGTTTAGGGAGCACAGCCAACATCCTGAGCTAACGTCCAGGGTTTCTGGCTGTTTGGATGTGTGCATACTTTGGAGTGCTCTGCAGCCTACAGTCAGCTCAAAGCCACAGACACCATCCCAACACCTTCATCTGCAGATGGTGTTTGCCCCAGCCCTGAGGACACAACTCTTAATTTCAGCTTTCTTCTACTGCAAACCCCTTGCCTTTGTGAATCACACTTTGGTCTTAGATAAACCTAATCAAATGTCTTTAGTTTCTCAGTGAGGCATGTGATTTACATGCTGACCATTGCTAGTAACTCTTTTGTACTCTCTCAGATCAAAGATAATCAGGAAAGCACTGAGGCAGAGTGGAGATGCAGTGCTTTACATGAAGTAATTGTGCAGAACCAACTCCAGTGGGTAGATGTCCACTAAATCTTGGTTGGCTGTTGGCAGGTTGGCCAAGGTTAGAGCCATAAAAATAACTTTCTTTTGGACTGCTCATACATGACATTTTGATGGTGAGGACTGTGTATTAGCAGTTTCAGAACATCTTGATTTCAGAATTGAGTTTTGAAATTTAGTGTTCATGCAGTAATTGTGACTGAAGACTTCTGGAGTGATTTAGACTTGTGGTGAGCAAGAACACAGCCTTCCCTCTGCCCCATGCTGCCCCAGTGGTTGATGAGAAGGAAACTTACATAAGGTGTGTTCCAAGTGTACTTTCTACACTTGCTTTTACAATCCTTGCAATATGTGAATATATTTTGGCGTTTTTATTAACTGCAATTAACAAGAAAGGATGAATCTGCTCTCATCTGTGATTCCCAGAATGGGAAGAAATATTGCAGGTTTGTTTTCTCTCAAACTAATTCAGAGCAGTGCAACCAGCCGGACTTTTAGTGAAATGTGTAGCTAAATGTACAAGCTTTTCTAGATAACCCTTCCCCTGTATTCCTGCTGTGAACTCATCCCTTAACCTCCTGTGTGTTATGGTAGGACACAGAAGAGGGAAAAAGCGTGGCTGTGAATGTGACTGTTATCCCTGCTTCACAGAGTATTTGCAATACTCCTCTCTGCTGTCAAAAACTAAGTGCCAGAGATTATATGCTCCCCAGTTACAGGGAAATCATTTTCCTATTTATTTTATGCCCTGAGTGCTCTTAGGACTCAGTATCAGTACTCTGCATTAAAGAGGAAGGCTAAAGAAAGATGTAGTATTTTGCTGGACTTGTCTCCTGTGCTAACAAAAGAGGAAAGCCAGAGAACATAGTTCAGATAAAGTCCACAGAACACCATGTTTCTTATTTCTGAGGTTCTGCATAGGAGCCAACTGAGTGTGAAAAAAGCCCCAAAAACTGAAATGTTAAAATAAGCATTTCTAATGGTGTTGTTATGGGATCATTTGCTGTTGCAATGATACTCCATCAGCAGGTCTGAAAAAGGTGAAGGATTCCTTGGCCATGCTGGTCCAGATCTTTCATGGCACATTTTCCACTGCAGATGGTCATGTCAGAGCTGGAGGCAGCCAAGACAAAGGAAAAAAAAAAGTGCTACCCCCTCCCCACCCCGCCCCCCCAAATTATAGTTTCCAAGGCTACAAAACTAAGAAATAAAATCAAAGGCATGACTGTCATTTGGTGTCACTGAAAATGTTTTGCTAAGTGTTCCAGTAAAGATGATACAGTAATGGTGTCACATTGTGCATTTATATGTCACAATGCTTTTTACAGTAGCTATAGACTTTCAGATGCACTCCTTGATAATCTGGCAATTTTATCATCAGGGAGTGATAACCCCTCAGATATTAAAGCTGATGTCAGCGTCTTCTGCCACTTTGATCTGCGCGAGCTGATGCCTTGAAAATTAATGAGAATACTACATGTGAAATCAAAATCAATCTACTGTGGATTCTTTCCTCTCTCCGCCTTTCCAGGAGAGCTGGCAGGGGGAGGGGGTCCGTGAGAGATATGCGTTATCAAATCTGAAGCATGGCAGAGTATAAAGGCTGTAATCTCATCTCAGGATTCTTATGGCTTTAATAAACTCTTCATGCTTCATTCTTGCAGTTTACTGCATCATAGGGGCCCCTCTGCAAAATTGCAGCCATAAATTTTCCTTTCTGCTGGACAGATTTTACTCCCTTGCTTTTGTATATATGTTATCCTGCTTTCAACAGAGTCAAGACATGACAAAACTGATTAAATATTTGCATTACCTTTTCAAAATATACAGAGAAAAGTAATTTCTTAGATAGAGGGAAAGAAGGCAAGAAACATTGTTGAGTATAGTTCATTGGGACTTCTTGGTGCTTAGAGGCGGCAAAAAGTAGAATTCAACTTCTGTCACCTCTTGGGATGAAAATTCCTTGTTGCTTGATCTGAGATTGGCAAAATGTCTCTATTACCATTGGCATTTGGCAAAAGGTATTAGTCAATCATCCAAAAAAGCATTATTGTCCTGCCATCTGCTCCCACATCTGCTTAAGCCCTGACGGCCCCCAAGAAACTGTCTGCCATTAGCAGTGATCCCTAAAAATAAAGTCCTTTTTACTACGAGTAAGTGAGCTAAGTAGACCATGTTCTCCCTTAAGATGCTCATCTGGCTGTGATTGCACATTAATTATGTTTGGGGCTGACAGTTGTAAATTGCAGTAAGTGTTTGTTGGCCTCTGCTAGAGGAATATCTGGGGTGGAGTCTGTTTCATCTCTGTTCTTCCTCTCCCAGGCTCAAGCATAGCCTCAGCTCACCCTGCTGCTGGCAAAGCTTCCTCCTGTGCTACAAGTACAGCCTGCTGGGGCCAGCTGATGTGGCACAAGGCTGGCAGCAGCAATTGCTGTTGAACTGAGCACAGCAAGGTGTGACACCTTTGTGTTCCTGCTGCTGCCACCCATTCCCAGGAGGCAAGCACCGAGGGCTGCGGTTTCCTCAGCAGCAGTGCTAGAGCAGAGATGCTTTCAGAGTTCTGCAGTGATGGGATGTCTGTGCCTCCTGTTTTCCAGCAGGGAAGGCATCCCCAGAGCTGCCAAGGGAGGGAAATTGCAGAGTGCAGTTGGAGTCAATACAGCTGGCAAGCAGCTGTGACAGCAGTTTGGTGCACACAAGTGAGGGAGCATCAAATCACCAGTCTGAACTGGAAGAAGGCATCTCTGAGCACTCTAGGCATGCATTTAGATTGTAATCTGCACTACATGGAAACTGTAGTTACATATAGGAGTAAAGTTATGTTTGTTTGGTCTTCAATGCATGCTGTTTTCCGTGTTAAAATGGGGTGACAGTGTGGCACTAGTAAAATATTTGCTTCATGCTTTGACAACTAGGAAACAAACTAACCAGAACCCTTTTTTTTTTTTTTTTTTGAGTGGGGTGGGGTTTGAGATTATCAGAGGCATGTCCTTTTACATAGACAATGACCTTAAGAGCTTCATCTCCATTTTCCTAACATTCTCCAGTAAGCTGCAGAAAAGGTATCATGCATCACGAAAGTTTTCCATTATGAAAAACTGCTTAGTACTAAAACTTTAAAGTTAAAAGCACTGCCCTTACATTTCTTTTGTTTCAGGGACTTGTGTTCAAATTAATCATGACAAGTATATAGAAGGCTCTTTTACTGATAATGAAAAATAAATTTGAATAACCCTGGTGCCTTCGCATAAATGTCACAAAGTTTGAAAATGCAAGTCTAGAGCACCAAAACTCAAAGGTCTTCAAATTAAAAGCAATTTTAAATTTGCAGTTATCGTGCTGGTTTCAGCAGGGAGCAAGTGTAAAAGAATGCAGTGCGTGAATTGAAAAAGCAGCAAAGATTAATGTGTCTGCATTACCATTGCCAAAAGAATATTTTCCTTCTTTATTTTTAATGGCTCATGTAATGTCTGAAGATTCCAGAGGAAAGGAAGAAAAGATACTAAGCCTTAAATATGAAGACAAGCATGGAAAATAAACATTTCATAGTTGAGGAGGCATGTAAGATGGGAAAGAAGATGGATAGACAATAAGTAGGGTTTCTTCTGGCCTTATTTCCTCTTGTCCTACAAATCTGATCACTCATTCTGATCATCCACATCCATGCTGGGACCCATTGGTCTGTAGGACACTGCTGCTATTTGCAGCCCAGAGTGCTGAGGATGGAAGATAAAACCCTCCTAACAGTGTGTGTGCCAGCTGTATGTATATGATGAAAAGACCTTGAGGACCCTTATAGGGTTTCACTGATGTTTTGCCTAACAGGCTGTAACAAAAAAAAAAAGGTGATTGAAATATGGAACACCAGATTCTCATTCTCAGTGGATAGAAAAAAGAATGAGGATTTCCAAAGTACTTGTGGAATTTAGGAAGACTGATTTCTTAGGAATTCATTAGGAATTCATAGAGCTGGACAGGAAATTGTTATCCAAAAGATATTTTAGTGTAAAATATGGCTCCTGCTGAATTGTTAAAGGCATTTTATTTCCAGTGGCAAAGCTGAAAAGTCCATTTCAGGTCACTTTCAATACTTGAACTATGGGATCTATGAATAAGAGGCTAGGGTGTACATTCTTCTGGTAACTTGTACTTCCCTTTCCATCTCCTCTAGACAGAGTCTCCAAAGTACTGGCATTTCCAATGTGGACTGTGCTAAGACACGTGTAACTGAGCTGTACCTCACAGCCTGACACCAGAATAGATGTAGTGCTTTAGGAAAGATGTAGTTCATAGTAAGATCTTGGGCTATAAGCAGGGCAAAGAACTGCAACTTCCAGAAGCCACCTTGGGGATCTCAAATGAAGAAGCAGCTGCTGCAGCATTGCTCTGTCAGTTTCAGCCAGACAAGGACTACACTGATAAACCTTCACATCTATTGCAAGGTCTATTTGCTCAAGGCTTTCCTTGAAGGAGAGAGGTTATATGCTGAACTGATTTGACAATAAAAGCATCAATGTCAGTTCTGCAATCCTTGATGAACTCATAATGTTTTAAATTGAAATACATTTGTTCAGAGCCTGCCATGTATATATATATCCATCAGAGAGGAAAATGAAGTACCTTGCTATTTCTGATCCACTGGCAGCTGTACAGAGGCTGCTGCTTTGTGTCAAATGTGCTACTTAACCAGGTGGAACAGGGACAACAAAAGTTTTCACAGCCATACCCTCCTTCCATTTCCCTGCTGTATTGATTGCTGCACTTCCAAGGTATTGATTTCATAGTCAAAACTTGCCTGAGCATTGGAAATTTTCAAAGATATCCAGGACAGCTCATCACCCAGCTCCCACACCAAACCCTACACACGTCAGAATCAAGATGTGAGTCTACTAAGTCAAATAAGATGCTGTTTCGTGCAGGTTTATTCAGTCCCTGTAGTTGCACCTGCAGGATTCCAGAACAAGTCAGTGCAGGATCCAAGGGAGGAATGAATGCATATCTGCTAAGCAGGAGGGTGTCCAGGAGGGCATATTAGCCCATTTACTCCCCAGTACTCTGATTAGACCTGTTTTAGTGAGATCTGTGATCTGTGCTATGTCCTAGAATATAAGATGATTTAGTCAGTGTAAAGCAATTCTTGTTCATAGGAAACAGGGCACTGTCTTTGGTTTTGGGCTGGAAATCTCAAGAACCAAAGACAGGCTACAGACTTGGTAGCAGTGTTTGGATTGTCTCCTGTGATTGTCATCCATTGTCCCTGTCACTTGACATTTGCTAGTTTTCTGTCCATTATGCTTGCTCAGCTACTTCATAAGTTCTCATAACAAAGCTACAAGAAACAGGTTAAGCTACATATTAATGTTTCAGTGCAACACTGCAATTTGATAACAATAAACAGAAGCTTTTATGAGGCTGTAAATGTCTCTTCCATTTATAAATATTGTACTATAACTGCAGGCTCTAGGGTTATCAGGCAGTCAAACCTTTCATCAAAGCCAAATAGTTCCTAAAGTACCACTTTTAAAAATCTTTTGCAGGCATTAATGTTTCATTAGTTCTCTCAAATGAGTCTCCTTGGGAATCTGTATAGCAAGTAAAATCTAGCTCTAACCCATGGAAAAATTAACTGTATTTTTAATTCCCTTCTTTAGAATTTACTCCACATGGCTTGTGGTGGTAACTAGCTGGTGTTCCAAATGTACTCAGCTTAAAGGGTAGCAGTAAAATTAATAACATATGTACAAGTGTACATTATACCAATGCACTCCCATCCTGCAGCCAGGATTCTTTCTGTCCATCCAGCTCTCCATCTATCCCTTGCTTTTCCATGGAGCAGGATTTCCTGCCTCTGCTTAGCCAGGCCAAAATTATGGAAGCTGCTCTGAAGTTGCACCCACAATGCAACAACCAAGAAAGCTGTCCAGGTATTTGATTGATTCACGGATTATCAGGGCAGCAGGGACCTGTGACTTCCATAAATACACATTGTTTCTACCCAATGTGTTCGAAACAAATTGTGCCAGCAGCACACACAGCCTGTGTATTCACTGTTCCTGTCTACCTCCAGCCTTGTGGAGCACATATCCTCAATTCCTGCTCAGTGTTTAAATGTGCCTAATTGGCAACCTGTTGTTACTGCATGTTGGCACGGAGCTTTATAATTGGTGTGAAAGAAAATTATTAGGGTATCTGTAATGGCTTTATCTCAGTTACTATCTAGCCTTCCAAGCAGTGCTTAATTTTGTGCAGCTTAAACAGGAAACTTTTAATATAAAGCAGAGATTGGACCTGCATCTTTCAATTCACAGGTGACTGGCAGTTTTCTTTCTGTGAGAAGGTTTTTGGGGGACAGTCAAGGCCTGAACTCATCAGTAGATGTGCTTTGTAAGCATTTGTGGTCTTACAAGGCCTCCTAGGGGTAGAAACAAAAGGAACTGCCTGCATGCTGCCCTTGGGATGTTGGGATTTAGCATAGCAGGTGCTGGAGGGAGGAGAGAGCTGAGGGAAAGGCAGGAGCACACCAGGAAGGTGCAGCTCTGGGAAGGTGCATCTCTGGCTGAGGTGTGGGAGTGGGCATGAGCACATGAAGTCCCAGGATTTATACCCCTGTCCACACTATTGGCTTGAATAGGGTTGTAGTTCAAAGTAGAGTAAACTAACCTGTTCCTTACTTGGCCACTCCCTGCTCAGTGTGACCTCGGCTCTCCCAGTTTTGGGAGAACTTTGGGTTTCGGGATGAAATTAACTGCTAGCATTGGGTGGAAGTGTGAGTCTGTCTTTAAGAGTGAGCTTGAACATGGTTATACCTGATGTCAGCATGTCTGAATATTGCTGCAAAATGTCTACATGCTTCTCATTCCTCTCACATCTCTGTTATTGAACCAATTGCAAGTGTGTTTACTGATACCCAAAAGCACTGGTAAACAGGGAGTCAGCAACAAAATGGTCACATATCTGACAGGTCCCCCAGGAATCTGATTGGACTGATTAGTCTACAATATCTGTTTCTGTAGTCTGGAAGAAGCTGACCTTTCTGACCAAGAAAAAAACCAAAATTAAATTTAAAATTATAGAATTAGTAGAGTGAAAAATAGTAATGGTCACAATCCCATTATATGGGTGCTGTGAGACTGTGTGGTGCCATAGCTTGAACTGTCCCTATAGCACCATCAGCACAAGGTTATAGATCCAGGACTGCACACCATGGCTCCTACTGAGTACATGGTGTGGATTGCCCCCAAGTTTTCCATCTTTCTTTTTCTCACACTTGATGGAATTGCTGTCTGTGGCAGTCATAAGGCAACATGTAAATACCTTGCAGAAGAGTTATTCATCATTAATGCAGGCAGTTTGAAATTAAACAGCATTTGCAGGAAAACCTTTTTTAATGGGAATGGCCTTAAAGAATGTAATTTAAAACATGTGAAGGGATTCTTCTTTGCACATGCCTCTTGCTCCTCAACCTTCCAGCTCTTTTTCTGTCCACTAAAGGGTTAAAAAGAAAAAATAAGGTAATTTGGGGTTCATTTATTTCACATAAAGTCTTTGCCACTTAGCTCCTCACAAAAAAGAGCTGCAAAAACTTTCGACTCAGGGAGAATCGCAGCAGGGATTTTTGATACTAGAAATCTCCAGGGGGAAAAACAGCATCATGAAAATAATTGGCTGGAAAATGAAGCTGGCCAAAACGAGTATATAAATAAAGTGGAAATGTTTAACAGGGAAGGAACAGCTAACCTCAAGCTGGGGTGAATGATCTTTCTGTGACATCTCTCTAGAGCAACTCCTAGAGCTCAGTCAGGAATTACGGGGTCGATGCAGAGATTATTTGGTATTGATCTTTGGCCTGGCTTTATGCAGAGTATAAGCCTGTAAAATTACAATGGTCCTTGCAAATTTATTAAAATGGCTTAAAATTTATTAATCACTGTGGAAATGCAGGTCATGGACTCTGAACTAGAATAATAAAGCTTTAAGCCACTACCAGTTTTCGGCGAAGTTTGTACAACACAGTGGTTCAATTACCCCGTGTGCAGGTTTCCCAGCTAAACTGCAGCCAGACCACATTTGCCATCCGTCCTTTCCTAAGTAAATGGGGTTTCCAGCCCTCCCCAAATTCACACCATACCCCACCATCACCAATTACTCTCATCAGTGAGGTATATCTGCAAATTTTTACAAGGTTATTTAAATATATTGTTATCGTCAGAATCAAAATGTGCCAGACATGAGAAATGGGAGACATTAGAAAAAGCTATGGGCACACATTACTGTTCAGGGGGTGCTTTCTTATCTACACAGTAATAATGGCTGTGCTGTCGTATCCCATCGCTCCTGATAAAGGAAGAGGTCATTGTTGTACATATTTTTTGGCAGAATGAGGTCGCTGATGTTATCTCTGATTAGTTGAATAATGGTCATGACAGATTCTTAGTTGTCCTACCTTAGAAATGGCAGTCTGCTTTCCTATCCTGGCTAATCTTTTTTTCTTAAAGGGAACTGTACTTGGAAAGCAGCCCCCGAAACTGAGAACTGTGGGGGCTGGGTTTTCTCCTCTCCTTGTGCAAGGGTAGTGTGAAGAAAAGGGGGAAAAACTTTAGTAGCAACAAGCACTCCTGTTTATCTTGCAGCATGCATGAAGGATATGATCTCTGTGGAAGAAATTCCTCTGCCTCAGCTGAGGCAGATTGCTGCCCCTCAGATGAGGAAGGAGAGCTCCTTACAAGGTTATTTTACTAGATCATCTGCTTTGCCCTCAATAGTATCTCAGCCCTGTGCCCTGCTAGCAAGCATAATAATGTGACTAAAACACCTCTTAACATTTAACAGCCCCATTAATTCTCCATTGATGCACCACACAGACTAAGGGATTTGCACCCTTGACCTTGGGCATCTAACACATAAAATATTAGATTATGTTTTTGCAACTCTTTTGTACGCTCTTAGTCTTTCAGTGCTGGGAGCACAGACAGGTATAACTAGCTTAGTCAGACAACATAAAAATTTAAACTTTTCTGGCATAGACAAGCCTAGAGACACAGGAGAAATTCAATGTCCTTGTCTTATTTAATAAGTCTGCAAGCTTGCAAGTCTTATTAAGCATTCAGAAAACAGAAGGTGGCACACTTAAAGAAAGTTTGTGGAAAATACCTTTTCTTTTTTTTTTTTTTTAATTCCTGTCAAAGTCTCCTTGAAAAATGAGAATTGAGAACAGAATTCTCATTTTTGGTGCTTTACAGTAATTTGGATTGAATGTAAATGTTTTCTTTTCCTCTTCATTCAGTTAGCAAGTAAATGGAAAACATATTTTGTTTGAAAAACCTTTAGGGAGTGAATAGAAATGAAGTTATTCTAAACAACCACTGCATTAGAGAAGTAATATAAATGAGATTCTGTTTTCCTGTGGAACTTCTCTTGAATTTGACTTGAAATGCAATGAACTAGATCAGAGACACACCATATAAGGAACAGTTAAATTATAGGGAGTAGAAAAGAACGTTGAGGTTAGAAGCTAGGGCTGACCTGTATCTGTTCTCTGGATCACCCTTCCTCCCTGCCCACCATACATGGATAAATTCAGAGGGTTTAGTGCATGTTCTTAATTTCTTTCTTAAGCAGCTCATGGGAACTAATAAATCCCTAAGACTTCGTAAGGACAAACTTTAGTGAGTTAGGTGGCTGCTTTCCTGGAAAGCTCCTTCCAACACTTCTTACCTTATTTCCAGCAGGAGCAAAGATGAGATATAGATGCAGGAAATAGATGTCTGGAAAGCAGGAATAAAGTCTCAGGTGAAGCTTGGTGCTCTATTTCTGAGACTAGTGTGCCACATGCAGCACCTCTCAGGATCTGGCAGGAAAGCAGGGAGGCTCTGACCCTCTGCAGTGTCTGGGCTGGGTGGTGTCTCCTAACCACCCACGGAGCCCTTAGGGCTAGCTAGGCACTGTGAAGGTCTGATGCTGCAGGTTTTTTGAGGCATGTTCTAAACAACAACACCTCTTTTTCTTTAAATTAAGTGACCCCTCATTTTGCATCCTGTTAGGAAGCTAACTCAAAGAGCTGTAGTGCTCCAGCTCATCATCCTTTATCATCCACTACAATGAAAACAATGAATGACACCTTCATAGAAAAAGAGAGAGGGCGGTGTGGGATGGAGAAAAACAGGCTGACAATCTAAAGTTATAACCACAAGGAGAAAGACAAAATAATATTTTCTGAAGTTGGTATCAGGGAAAGTTAATAAAGCTCTAATGAATATTAATTTATATCCGTATAGATTGCTAACTTCTGTGTTTTTGCTGACATGGCGAGCAATCAGTATTTAAATGTCTAGTATTTCTTTTGATTTGCCACAATTAATGTTTCATGGAGTGTACATGAGTCTATAAATTAAAACACTTAATTACAAGTTGTTCTTCTTGGGGGTTTTTTTATAAAGACTGAATGGCAAACAGAGCTGCAAGGCCATGACATACTCAAAATCAGGACGCTGATATAAATATGAGTAGATGATGCTAACTAAGTTATTTCCTTTTAAATCTCTTCATATCCTGAATGGAAACATGGCTTTAGATGAAAATGCTCATTATACAAATTAGATGGATGTTATTATTGCGCACATTAATCATTTTTTCTCCAAATGCTCACTTTACAAATGTAATTATTTTTAATCATACTGGTTCCACTAAATTAGAGATTTGGTTTTCTTTTACACTCAAATTCAAGGTCTCTGTATTTAAAAGCACATTATTTTTTATAGATTATTTCCTGTCATTTTACTTCAAAAGCACCAGATAAAATTTAAGTAAATGTGATTAAATAGCACAGGAAAGTTGCCATGGTATTTTTCTTCCTTTCAGCATCATAAAGTCACTGGCTTCTCTATGGCAGGTTTCAGGCTTCACAAGAGTGTGGGTGTGTAATTAACCTGATTTCTTAACGAGTGTATTGAAAACATATTTTCTTGCAGTTCAGTTACTGATAGTAAGCTATTGAGTATTTAGCCCTGGCAGAAGATCAGGACAGAGCTTTTATGGCAATCAAATGCCACCTATAGTTTATTTTGAAGCCTCATAAGGTATAGTAGACCTTGTTGACACCTCAAAAACAAGCACAAATTTTATTCCATGCTTAAAATAATCCCAAATCCTCAAACCCACAGGAGATTTTACGACCTGCTTTTCCCCTGGTCATTTGCAGCAGAAAAAGCAACCCAGCATCTTGTGTTATCAACAACCATCTGGCAAAATTTCATTGCCTGAGCTTTTCAGCTGCTTTATGAGGAGCAACAATTTAAGTCCACAATGAAGACTCTGCAGGCTCACAACCAGATCCAGTAATTTTCAGTACTGCCTCTCTGTTAGTGTGTATAATTAATATGGACTTTGAGACATTAAGCAACAAATTCTGTAACTGGAAGATATTTCATGTGCAGATTAGGAAGTAACCATCTGCCACATTCTTTATGCAGTGCTGTGGTTTGTTTTAGAAAGAGAAGAAAAATCCCAACATATTCACTGTTTTGCAAAGACCATGTTTGTTCCCAAGAGAACCTGGCTTTGCCTTTGCTGGAAATGCACTTCAGTTACAAGTGTAAATATACACTCTCTATGCACAGTTTCTACAGCAATTTTGCTGATATTTTAAGGAATCATACCTCTGCCTCTCCACAATTTGTCTCCTAAAGGGATCATGCAAAAAATGCAGATGAAGAAAAGAGATTAATTGATGGGCAAGTGTAGTTTGTGATGAGGCAGAGATGTGCTATGAATATTTGTATTAGTTAAAGAGAACATAGGCATTTGTAAACAGGTAAAAGAGAACATACATTCAAACACTGTTCCATGAATAAACACTGTTTACCTCATTGTGTTAACAATTTACCATATTTTGAAAATTTGTATGGAAGATTATTCTTTTTTCATTCTTTGTGCAACAGGTTGCTGAGCACTATGAGTGCTCAGCAACCTGTTGTATAAAGAATGAAAAAATATATATATCAATGCTATAATACTATGAGTATTATAGCATTGATGGTTTATGGTTTCAATGGCATTTGAAAGGCATTGAAAATCGGCAAAACATCTATACCAGTTTTGTAAAAATGAGCAAACATCTGTCACAAAGCAGGATCAGGAAAAAAAGGCACTGAAGACATGGGAAGAAAATGTAGCAGTGGTAGCTGCTACATGCAGTGGCCCACTTGTAGCCTGTTGGATTCAAGTGTCTACAGTGCAGGAAGGTGGGAGGAAGTCCCAGAGGAACTGGGGTTCTCTGCCTGTGTCCTCACCAATGTTCTGCAAGGGCCTCTTCCCTTCAGCTCAGAGTTAGAAACTCACTCCATATACGTTTGAATTCATCCACAAGGGTTGTGTATGTAATTCCTGTTTAGATTTTAAAGCTCTTACTAAGATGATTCTCTTAGATTTACACATGAAGTTTAAGGAGGCAGGGAGCTGTGTTTCATTGAGTTGTGCTTGTCTCATAGGGTTCTGTAAGACCCCAGGAAAAATATTTCTCTTTTGAACTTGCTTTTGCAGGGTAAACCTCATTTTTTTTCTTTCTGCTCCATAGTGGACTCACCCCCTCCTTGTAGTTCTAAATATAAAACCACTTGGTGAATGACCACAGAAATCCAGTGCCATAGACTGTCTGGGCAGGAATTACCTTGCCAGTATTCTTGCACCTCGCTGGCACGTTAAAGAGCTGGCAACTCCAGGGGTGGTGGGATGGATTCAGTTTTGTTTTCTCTGGCTTTTTGTGTCAGTATTGGCTTGTCAGAGGCTGATGAAGGTGACTCAGCCACATCTGTTCCTTCAGTTGGAGGCTGCTAATATATCTCTCAATAGAGAGCTCAGTAGCTTTCCCAGTTTTGTGAATGTTTTCAGGAATTTACTGTCTTTAAGATCTCTGCCTTTTTGTCAAACTTGATGGAAATACTTGCATTTGCTGCAAAGATGAAAGTGTAGATGTGCACACACAAAGAGCACGATTACATAGCCTTTGTTTCCTTAGGGAAACTGGATTAAAAGTGTCCACTGCATCTCTGATCCCCATCAGTACACACCAGTAAAGTTGTCTTTCTTGAAATGCATTTAATTGTGTCACAGTTTTAAAAGAGAGTGAGTGATGAGAGTTTGTAGTAAATGGGCTGGGATTTTTTTTTCAGTCCTTAGAATCCTTGGCATATAACCTTTTGCTTATATAAAACACTTCAGCTGTTCATTCATAGGTTTAACTATGCTGAAGACTATCCAGTGGAAAGAAATCTTATTATCTCCAGCTTAATATTTCATTATCTGGCACAATATGAGGATATTAGACTTTGATTGCTGGTTCTCTTCAGAGATTACAGCGTTTAAATTCTTATTCCCATCTGCATTTTAAACTTCATCTTTTTTCTTAAATTGGTCACATTTATGTTGCATTTAAATCTTGTCTTTCAAGTTTTCAGGTTCAAAAGTTTAGGTGCAAAATATTCAAATTAGGTTTGTCCTAAATTTCCCATACTATTCTGATGTTCACCCACTCATTTCACATCCTAACAATATGCAGACATAATAATGGACATTAAGGAATTGCAATGGGCATTCACTACACACCAACATCACACATCTGACCAAAAAAAAACCTCTTCAAGAAGAATATGATGACCTTATGCACCTAAACCTTTTACAAAACTATTAATCTGTGACAATGTCACCCAAAGTTACAGTAAATAAGCTACCGAAGTAGTTTTATGGGTCACAGTAATGTATCTGTTTGGAATCTGTTGTACTCAGACAGGCATATACATTTGCTGTAAATGGATCTTCAATCTCTGTGAATAATTTTATTCTTTTTATACACACTATAAAATTGCCATTTTTATGGCCAGGCTTGATGTATGATATGGCTGAAGAGCTGTATGAGTTAATTAAAGAATAAAGGGCTGTCCCTTCTGCTCTATATTTCTGTTCATGACACTAGTATCTGAGAACCGCTGTTTTGTAGCACGCAGAGATTTTGACTTTAAGGGAATCATATAGGTTGCATACTCTTATACTGTGCAGGGCATGTGGTTGGGTCCAAGATCCAGAGGCTTTGTATCCCCAAGACATGCATTTGCCCTCCTGAGGCACAGAATCAGAGAAACACTAGGTTGGAAGAGATCTTCAAGATCGTTGAGTCCAACCCAGCCCTAACACCTCAACTAAACTGTGGCACCGAGTGCTACATCCAATCTTTTTTTAAACACATCCAGGGATGGTGACTCCACCACCTCCCCGGCCAGACCATTCCAGTACTTGATCATTCTTTCCATGAAAACCTTTTTCCTAATATCCAACCTATATTTCCCTTGATGCAGCTTGAGACTGTGTCCTCTGGTTCCGTCAGCTGTTGCCTGGAGAAAGAGACCAACCCCACCTGACTACAGCCACCTTTCAGAAGTTGTAGAGAGTGATAAGGTCACCCCTGAGTCTCCTTTTCTCCAGGCTAAACACCCCCAGCTCCCTCAGTTGTTCCTCACAGGGTTTGTGTTCCAAGCCCCTCACCAGCCTCGTTGCCTCCTCTGGACGCGCTCAAGCGTCTCAATGTCCTTCCCAAACTGAGGGGCCAGAACTGGACACAGGACTCAAGGTGCCCCTCACCAGTGCCAGGTACAGGGGCAGAATGACCTCCCTGCTCCTGCTGGCCACACTATTCCTGATACAGGCCAGGATGCCATTGGCCTTCTTGGCCACCAGGGCACACTGCTGGCTCATGTTCAGCTGGCTGTCGACCAGTACCCCCAGGTCCCTTTCTGCCTGGGCTCAGTCACATCTTTCTCAACTTCTGCTTCGCTGAGCTCAGTAAGACAAACCCACCGTTCACTCTTGAGAGATAAACTCACCATTTCTTTGATCATCCTTCACCTGTGCCCACTTGAGTTTGTAGTTTTGCACAGAGCTTGCAAACACTGCCCCCTAAACTCCAGTCAGGGTTTTCCCAGATTGCCTTTCTGTGGAAGATCGTACTCTTGTCTTCTGGAAGGAGAAAATCAGGACCACCAAAATGGTTTATATTGCATCAGCCTTTGGAGGTGAATGTGTGTACCCAAACATCTGAACTTTGCATTAGCCGCGTATTTGCCAGTCAGTAGCTCTTGTTTCGTACCAGACCAAAGATGAGCAAAAATCCCATAGCAAGGGAGCATCTTTCAATTTCAATTCTTTCCCTTTGAATTCTGGCTGTTGTGCATTAAATAAGACATTTTCTTCCTTTGTAACCATGTGATAGAAGTTCCCATAAGCACTTTCCTTTCATCAAGAGAATATTATTTAGACAGCCGAAAGGAAGGTAATTGTAGCATAGGATGATCGCTAGAAAGAGAAAAGAACGCCTCCTTATATTTACATTTTAGAAAGCATGAAATTCTGTTTCACTTACTCGTCATTATCCAGTATGAGCTAAGACATTTGCAGAATGTGCGCTCTCCAAAACAGTTTTAAAAGATAAAGTATTCTGATTGCTCTGAAGTGTAGAACAATATTTTTCTCCATATTAGTGTTAGAGAAAAACAGCACAAAAATGTCAGGAGCTATAACTCATTGCTCTTTTTTCACATAATCATTTGCCTTCCTTTTGAAGCCCACATCCAACAAAGCAAATTCACTTTGAATGACATCTTTAAGAAATCATCCTTCTTCTGTATGGTCTGTATTACTGCTGGGCCCCTTCTGTCCTAGTTTTTTTCCTTCCTGTAAAAGCTATTGTAGATGCAGATCTTTAATATCACATTGATAGCTAAGTTTTCTCCTTGAGATCACTTTGCTGTAAGAAAAGAGGAATAGTCTTTACTTGTCTCAGTGACAGGTGGATACAACCTCTCACTCCCATGAGGCACTGGTTTGCTGCAAACAGGCTAGAAAAGCACAGTTAAAGAAATGAACACTTGAGATGGCAAAACACTGCAAGAAAAGTTTCAAATGCCATGCAGGTTATAGGTCTTTAAAAGGTGCATGGATCTGTCATATTCCTTCCCAGAACCCAATTTTGTCTGCACAAATATGACATACAGCTATCATTCCTCTCACATATTAGGCTTATCATCTCCTTGCCCTTTACAGCCTTCCTCATGTCCTCTGTTAGCTCTAATAAAAGCTAATCCATAAGAAAAGGCTCAAAAGACCAAGCAGACCAAGCTCAATTAGTTCTTTGATTAACTTCATAATTGAGCAATAAAGCCACAGAGCCAGACCTTCTTCAGCTGAAAGGGATGACACAGTAAGGTAGAGCTGCCCAACATGCATTTCTGCACAATTTTATTCATTTCATAGTTTTTGTAACTTAACAAATGCATGCAGGGGTTAGGGGTGTATACCTTGGTTAACACCAGGTAGGCTGCCCACAGCTGTGCCCCAAACCTCTCCTGGGCTCATGAACCTTTCCCTGACATCACACTTTCATTTCTAAGGTTTGGTAAAGGGGTAGTCTGGGTGTAAAATGGCCTTTTATTAGGAACACCAGAAGATGAGTAGCCAGACCTAGACATTAACTTTTAAACCTGCTTTTTAACCTGTGGTGAGAATGTCCCTCTGTAGTGTACTGCAAAAATGCCATCCTTTTTGAGGCAGCTCTGTAAAGAAGCATTGTATTAAAGAGAGTGAGAAAATCAAGGATTTGGGCTCGTCCAGGAAAGGTGCTGAGACACCAGTATTTGGGAGTAAAATCCAGATGTCTGTTCCTGCAGGGGGGAATCTATCTTCTCTGGCACAGTGTGCAGAGAAGAAGTATGTGGGGTTTTCCATGTGTGCTCCTGCACTGAGATGTCCACACAGACAAGACACTATAGATATTTGGAGATGAGACAGAGCAATATGTTTACAAGGACTCTGCAAAGAACTCAGACTGGTTTTCAGAAGCTTCCTCCTGAAATTGAATATTCGGAAAATTCTCTCACAATAAATGCATGCCCATCTGTGGTATTCACAGCTTGTTTTAACTTTATGATGCTGGAGGCAGACCTCTAATCTCAGCTGGTGCATTCTCACTGAAGAAATGGCCCTATAAAAGATAATGGGTAATTAATATAATAAAAAAAATTGCTCAGTAATGACTGGGGATATCAGAACTTGGCTCATATTTCCTTTTGGGACCCTGGAAATAAAATTTTATATTTCCCAGAAAAAAAAAGGCTGATCTTTGTATTTCGAGTACATGCAACAGCAAATAGTACACTTCCAAAGTTTTGTAACATGCTAGCTGGAATTTAATTTCTTCCTTTACTATTTGAGGAAGGAAGATCCAAAACATCATCAAAGTCTAACAAGATGCCAATATGCTAAAAAGAGCCTTTGAATGAGCTTGTTTTAGTCAAAATATTGCAAGTGTGTTAATTCTAAGACCTCTAATGACACTAAAAAACACTCATTGACAAATGCTTCATTTTCTCTTAATAACACTTGCTTTAATGTTGCTGTAAATGATATCAACTTTGCCATAATGATACAGCGCTGGCATTTAAAATCTACCTCAATGGTTATTTGTATTTTAAATTTTGCATTTTCATTTGATCCCATATGCTTTTGACAATGCTGGATTGATTTAAAGCCAGCTGATTACGGAACACTGAATTAAAGAAGAATCTCAGGTACATTACAAAGGTGAAAGAGCAGTTAGATCCTATGCAACACCTGAGCTAATGTCTCTTTTCTAATTGAGTGATAGTCAGGCAGTTTGCAGTGCCAGCAAGTATGGTTAAATCAAATTGACTTTTAGTGTTAGACCAATGGTGCTAATAGACTGGGTTCACTGTCTATAATGGATATGGAAAGACAAATACATTAAAAGCAAAGGTCATTCTTATCTTTTGCTCTTGGCAGCAAAGACTTAACTGTACAAAGTTCGTTTCCCCTCCAAGAAATTATCGTTCCTACAGTTTATCTCAAATGAGTCTGGTAATGAAAATCTAGAAGGATTTTTTTCTTCCCATGTCATCCTCCATAACTCAAGACTTATCGCCCTTACACCTGGATGCATTATTTGCCTTTTCTCCTCATGCTCAGATGGGAGTAAGAGATTGTTTTCCTTTTTATTTTTGCTTACAGAATCTATTATAATGATCTTCTCATCTTTGAGTCAAGTGCTAATGTATCGACTAATAAGCAACAGTGGGTCCATGTATGGGAAACAGGAAAAGGCTGTGAGTTGTCTGGAGGAACAGGGCGTGTGGTAGGAAATATGGACCATTGCTTCTTTCAGCAGTCAACAGAAAGAGAAATAGGCATCTTGGTGAACTTGAAACCCTGCTGAGCTCATGAACTTCTTGCCAGTGCTAAAAGAATGTCCTTTCCATATAGCTGAATACTGTGGGCAGGGGAAGAATTTTGATACTGCTTTCAGCATTAAATTTCAGGCACTGAGGGCTGCAGAAGTCTTAGCCCATTGATTTGTGTGGGGCTTGCAGTGTGCTTGGGGTTAAGTATGTGAGTGACTGTCTTGGCTCAGGATGGCAACCAGAGAGCTCTGAAAGCTCATGAATTGCAGATTAATAACAATGCAGGTAGCAGTTAGGGTACAGAATAACTTTCTTCAGAACAGTGAAAATGATGCATGTTTACAGCTGAAGTTTTCAAGCTCTGATGAGGAGGCAAGATGAAGGGAGTTGCATTTCAGTAAGGACTTCAGCAAAAGACAGCAACAATGTCTTATGCTAAGAAGTAAGAAAAAGATTTTGTCAGTAAATAGCAGGATCCACTGCATATTGTCTGATGTTGGCAATGTCTGCTTTGTAATGTTACCTAGGACTTTCTGAGTCTGCTGAGAGCCATCTGGGTAGTGCCATGCCCCACACCAAGTCACAAATGCAGAAGGAGAAATTCTTCTGGGAGTCTGGTCTAGTGAGGGGATCTATATGGGATGGGCTTCAAATTGTGACAGCACCTGCAGGGTGGGACAGGAAAGAGTTCTCTTACTTCTTTAGAGCCCTCTGATGTGCCATACCTGATGGCCAAAATTCAGTGACTATTCATCATTCTCTCCCTCAGTGCTGCCTTACCAAAGGGCTTCTCTCCAGTCTCAGGCTCCAAGGTTTGCTTTCCTGGAGGGTGCACATGGTAATTTATGCATGCCTGGGTTTAATGAGTTGAGAACAAGCAAGTGCTCTGTGCAGTGCTGCTGCATCCAGGAAAGGCTGCATCATCCTGCTTGACACAGTTTTTTTCCTAATGGTTTTATTTTATCCACCAATAGTGCTGCCTATTTGCATTAGTTTGAATGATTAGTAATTTTTAAATGCAACTTTCATACTCTGCCTCATGAATTCCAGTGATTCTACCATGCTGTAAAGAAATGTTTTGACACTGTAAGAACTAAACTTTTGCTAAAACATTTTTGACATTCATAAAGGTAAAATTTTAGTATGGTTTTCATGGATTCACTATAGACCAGGTACAAAATTCTGTTGCACAATATATTTTGAGTGTGCAACTAACATTCCCTCCTTGATTTAGGGAGGACAGAATAACAAGCAAGCTGAATAGCAAAAGATTCGAGTTTCTAGCAAGTTGAAAATGCCATGGTTTGTTTTCCACTAATACCAAGAGAGATAAAGTTAATCTGAAAGTACACAGAAATTCACATTTACAAAATCTGGTCTCCACAAAGCCATGAAATCCTTAATTTGTTTATTTCTCCCAGAAGAATATAAATCACTGTTGCATCGCCCAAATGTTTGTGAGTTTATCGAAGGGAGCGTTTATTCAGCATTCATTCCACTCTGTCATTAAATCCTCTGGATTATATGGCTGTTGTTGTCTTTTAAATTCCTGATAAATATGTTGCTGACAGCCAGCTGTTCTTTCCAATGCATCATAACCAACCATCCTAGAGTAGATCATTAGTCTGCTTGCATCCATCTATTTTATTTATGCCATTCAGGGAGATTACAATAGCCATCTGCAACTGAGGGTATTTTTTCTTTTGGAGGAATGCACCATCAGTGGCACAGGAATGTGGGGGACAGGGCAGAGTTTCAAGGATATCAGCTCTCTCAGAGTGAAAAGGCTTGCCTGCTCAGTAGAGGGACACTTTGGTGTCTCTGGTGGCTTCAGCCCTTTTTCCCCTGAGGTGGTTTTGGAGCCATGCAGACTGGTGACCCTACCAGAAGCTTCTTGGGGCTGAACCCCCAGGCAAGGCATGGGGAAATGCCTGACTCATGGCACCGCCTGATTATCCCTGTGAGCAAAAATTTGGGTGTACAAAAATTCTCAGTTATGGCAAAGACTTTTCCCCCTCACACTCCTATGCCACATTACATATTTTATTGTTCTATAGAATGTAGAATGTTCTTCTGCTGTTAAATAGAAGGTCGGAGTTTCCAGATTTTCCCCCTTGGCAGCAAGCTGAATTTTCCTGCTGCTCTTTTGACTTTTCAGTGGTCTGAAGCATCAGGTTTGGTTCAGTCGCAGTTCAAGCTGTCAAACTCCCATGTACAGAGCAGTTAGAGAATGTTTCTGCTGGGGAAATGCAACAGTACATTTTCTAGTTTGCAGCATTCAGCCCACATGGTTTTTTCTCAGAAAACAAGGGAATGCTGCCTCTTGCACTTGTAATTTACAGTAATTAGCAAGGAAATTGTGCTTGCTTTTAGAGAAAGAGGCACACTCAGCAACTCATTCCTAAAAAGAAGATTTGGAAAGGAGGCTCACATTGGGAAGTAGTACATTTTTATTCCTGGTGTAAACATAAATATTCAACACTTCCTGCAAATCAAAAATCAGAAGGGAGAAAAGCTGTGATCTTTAGATTGATTAAACATTTTTTATTCCTAGCTTATGCTGAAATGCTTAATATTTCAGCTGTGTGTGGCATGCAAGTAACCTGATAGATTGGTTGTATTAATTGAAAAAAAAAAAAAACCTTAACCCAAAAATCCTAGCTGAAACACTTTATTTTCAAAGAGCAGATGGCTTTCTTTACTTACAGCTGTAGAATATTTTGCTGCAACATAAAGGTATATAGTATATCCTCTGGGGATGAAGGAAAATGAGATGGAGAGAAAATGTTGCAGGGAAAATGATTAGAAGCTCTAAAAATAATAGAAATACCAGGCCTGACTTTTGGTACCACTAACCTTTGCTGGCTTCAGATGACAAGTCCTACATGAGATCAGGACATCAGCAGGACCCCCACTTGCCCTGAGTTTCCCACCCTCCTCCCCATGAGGACAGCAGCAGGAGAAGCCCCATCTGCAGATGTTTCTTGTGGCAGAGGACGTTTTTTATGTTTTCTCTACCAGCCTGCCTGGCTTAACCTTTTGACCATCCTTCAGCTGCCTCTTAATGTGACCATTTTATCAACAACTGCAGTTAAAATGGCAGTCAGTTTAGCCAGCTCTGTCTGCTGCTGCTTGAAATGTTATGTATTGTGACCTTCTTTGTGCCCTTAATTTCTTCTGGAGATGCTGATCTCCTTGCACTGTAACCAATGAATCAATTTTATTTTCTCTGAAAGAGAGAGAAAATTTTTTTTCTGCTGAAAGTGTTGGGGAGGGGGATGCAAAGCAAAGTTCCTCCCCCTGCTTCTTATCTTGAATAAGAAAACCCCTGCAGTTTTTCTCTCTTTGTAACAGCCTATTGATTGTGTATGTCAACTGTACATCTGTGGGCACTGAAGGATTTGATTTTATTTCTGTGTGTTCAATGATATCTAAAAAGTGACTGCTTGAAGGGTTGCTGAGAAGTGGAGATCTAGTCCACAGGTTTTATAATGCATTATTTGCATCTAATTATATCAGAATGGTGTAATTAGACAAGGTATTTCCTTTTACTTGTTTAGGTATTCTTTTTGGCTGATAGTCTGCATCTGCAGTCCCAAGGCCTCAGAACTGCCATAGGCAAGATTGCCCCAGACTGCCTTACACATGGCCAGATTTAGTGCTCTTGCATGAACTGTTTGCCAGTAAACAAAAGTAGTCATTTTTCTGGGTGTTTGATGGCAGTGGATACTGTCCTCACTTCTGTTGGTCTGGGCAGTCCTCTGCCACCAAGAGCAAGTCAGATGTGTGCCTGAATGAAACAGGCTGGGAAGGACTAAAAGAATTGCCTAAGGAATGAGAAGCAAACATCAATTACTTGCTCAAGGATGAAAAAGTGTTTGGTAGGCTGCTTATTTAGATGGCTAAGCACATCTTGCATTTGTCTTCAGCATCCTGGCCTTGCACTTATAGCACATCTCCTATCATGTCTGTGACACTCGAGCAGTTCAAAGACAGCTTGTGAAACCTCTGAAACTTCTTGTCAGGCCACCAGCAAAGGAACTCTGAGAGGAAGTGGCTGAGATGGGCTTTGGTCCATAATGGATTCAGAACCATCAGCACCAGGGTGGGGCAGTCTGTGGGGACTGTTAACTCCTGTGTATGAGTGCTGAACGCCCTCTGCAAAGCTCACACACTTTGACACCCTCTGTCAAAGTCTTCTGTGTACCCTAAGGATCTGGCTATCAGGCCAGGGTGTGATTCCTGCGGTGTCCTGGGCATGGCCCAGAGTTGCACTTGATGATTCTGATGGGTCCCTTCCAACTCAGCATATTGTATGATTCTATGATCCAGTAGCAGGTCATGCAGTAATTCCCTGTGTAACTTTTATTACTCAGTGAAAATCTGCCATGTGTATGAGTGAAATTATTCTAAAATTGGGATTTCCAAGCCAAGTGCAAAAATGTTTGAGGTACAACTTCCAGCAAATATTTCCATGCGATCAAATATATTATCTCTTTATTTAATTCTAGATGCATAATCAAGATCGCCTGTATTAGATTTCAGGAAATCTTTATTGCACTGCCTTTTCCTGGGAGAGGTGCCCAAGGTGCTGAGCCCCTGAGCAGAAGCCTGAGTGAAGTAGAAGTAGTTCTCAAATTACCATAGCCCTGTTCAGTTTGTCCCTGTATCTGTAAAAGCACAATATCTATCTTCCTGTTACCTGCTAGGGCCTGCTAAATAGGAAAATGTGTCAAATGTGGGAGATAGTGTTGCTGTTTCTATTGTTACAGATTTATGATTTCATAGCAAGGTACTAATGCAAACCTGGAAGAATTAAACCTAATTAAACTTTTGCAGAGAGAAGTCCCTGAGTAGCCCCAGCCCTTCAGAGGTTAAGAGCAAAGGAAGCAAGGAGAAGCATTTTGAAGCTAGGGCTCAGATAGATGCCAGGTATTGCAACTCACTGCTTCAAGATTTAGCTCTGGGCTTGCAACTGGATTAAGGTGGGATGTTTGGCAAGTCTCTGAATATAGATGAACATTGTACTTCACATTGGAAGGATATCTAAAAATGGCAGCAAAGTATTAATGCATATATGGGGCAACAGGGCTGGAATTGGTTAACAGTGTACAAAAGATTCTACATCCTCAGTGTTTTGAAATGAAGGGGTTTTCCTGTGAGCATGTATATCAAAGCTCTAAAAGATAAGTAATTAAGAGTTTGAATGACAGGAATACAAGTCCAATGCAAAGCACACTCTGCAAAGAGATGATGTAAACCAGAGGGTGGAAGAATGCAGTGTGTGTGTCTATATGTGACAAAAAATCCCTGTTGGTTCAAGAATAGGTGCTTTGTTTTTCATTAGATACGATATTGGAGATGTGTCATCTTTAATCCATTTCTGTCAAGCTTGGTTGTCAGAAAGAGTGACATTTATTTCGAAAAAGACATAGTTGTAAATCCCTGAAAGCACAGTGCAACCACATTCTGGTCCTTCCAGATCTCTAATCAATGTCTCTTTCTGCAAAGATGCCCTAGAACCTTGGAAATGGCCTCATAATATTAATAGAAAAGATAAAAAGTACCCCTTTTTTCCCTATTCTTACCTTGGGGAGGGGGACACCTTTTTAAATATTTGTTGCCTTTGTAACTTAGTGTCACAGTTTCATTAGTCAACTGAAAACTCATCAGCTTTTCAGTATGAATTAGAGTTTAAAAAATGATTGATGTGGTGGTCTGTTTTCTTTGGAGCCTGTCTTGTAGTGCTTTTAAAGAGTCCCCATATGGTGAAACCTGCAATTTTGAAACAAAAGCCTTTTCCCATTGAGTATGCCCAGGTACTCAGAATACTGAAAGGAATCAGTCATAGAGCTGTATTACTTTTTCACAGGAATAATACTATGTGTTAGGAAAAAACTGGCTAACAATCAGATTTCTTTGACAAAAGATGTGAAGTTTGCTTTTTTAAATATGGAATTCATTAGTATTATTCAATAGCCTTATCATATTTCTTTTAACTATAAATGATTTCCTCATACTTGGTTCCTGAGTTTTCAAAGGCTTCAGAAGTTACATAAAAGCAGGTACACGATAGAAGACTGGGCATTGTGGAGGTGCTAATACGTGGCAGATTTTTTTTAACCTAAGCACACATATTTCAGGACCCATTATCTTGTCTTGTCTTTTGATAAAGTGGTTTTAAATTGACTATTACATTCCAAGGAAATTCAATGTGACTGATTATTTCAGTCACACAATGACCAACACTCCTCACCTGGACAACTGCTCGTCCAGTTGGCCAAGATGGAAAAATAAATGTGTTCTCCAATGTCCTCTCAGGGAAGAACTGGGTGAAAGGCAGTCTCTGGTGTGCTACACAAATGAATAACCAAACATCAGGATCATGATAAAGGCATGGAACAGCTCGGGTCTTGGAGCTGATACCTGCAGAAAGAGTTGTAAGTTTGAGTCACAGGTGGCTGAAGGATGTGCAGAGACCATTAACATAAACATTCCTCTGTGATGCTAAACATGTGTGATGTGAAAAATCACCTTTAATTGTAGCTGTACAGCAGCCTCTGTGCACTCACCTATGATAAACCAGACCTTTCATTAAAAAATATTGTTCACATAGGTACGAATCTGTGTTCAATGACAGCACAACACTTCATCTACATTTATTTATTGAACACTGGAATAGGCATAGAGTACGTTTCTCTATAAGCTTCCATGAATGTTAATGACAAGGCATATCACTTGTAGACAGCACTTGTGCCTAGGAAAATATAGAAAAGGAAAGCCAATAAAGCATCATGTGAAAAATATTAGCTTGCTGAAAAGCTTTTTATGGTTTGAATTAATTTTTAGTTCAGAAGCACTTGTTAAACCTATAAATAGATAAATAGTCTCTTGCTTTCCTATAGCTTTTTTCCTCTTATAGTGTGCTTTAGAAATCTTCACATTCAGTGATTTTTATTTTATTATATTTAGTTAACACTGCAGGCTCTCTTTCAGAGAACTGCTTTGATAACAGGCTGTTTTATCTCAGTTCCTAGTGCGACTCAAGCCAATTTGGAGTCACTTACTTTATACAAAACAATGCAAAGTACAAGATATTTTGATGATAATAGCAACTTTAGAAAAGGATGACCATCTGCCTTTATTCACTTCTCCTGCTTTCAGTGTCCTTTTGAGCTCCACTTTCCCTATGGAAAGATGAAATCACAGAGATCATTTTCCTGTCAGCTGCAAAGAGGTGGTAACCATCTTATAAGATAAACATATGGCTGGGTCTTAAGGGCTTTTTCAAACTGGGAATCCAAATACAGGCTGCCAAGTTGTGCACAGAAGCATCTGCCACGTCAGATCCCCATCACAACACCTCCCTGCACCACCAGAAAGCCTGAGCTGGTGCCTGCTCTTTTCCAGGTTGGCATTTTATGGCAAGAACGGGCCACAAAAATGTAGAGCTGTGTATCTGAAAGCTTAACTTTAGACTCTTTAACCTGAATGTTTTAGGAATAATTTGGGACAGATGAGACTCATCCATCTGGAGAGTTCCAGGAAAATCCCAGTTGTAAGCTGCAGGGTGAGCGTGGAAGGACCTGGAAGTTGAGCAATCTCTCCATGTGGAGCAGGGAGTGATTATTTTGAGATACTCTTTAGTACCACTGGCAATGCTATTCACACAGTCCTTATTGGGCAGGAGTCACTTGATCTATTCATATTCATATTCATATTCCATCTGATTTATTTGCACATTTCCTGACCAAACTGTTGTCTAGTCTCTGCATCTCTGTATTTATTTGGGGTCTCTTGGTTCCAATGGCTTTCCTCCTGAAGAGGGTTAAGCAGGAATTGCCCCATACATGGGTCTGTAGCAGCTCTTCATGGCTAACCAGAACATGTTTCCACCTTCAATCACTTGATTTTCCTGCTGTTCAGTGCTCCTGCCTCCTCCCTTTTGTGAAGAATGTTGTAATTTGCCTCTATGAGCTGTTAGGGCTCTTACTGGAGGTTGACTTGCTTTGACCTTGAAACCTGGTGGGATTCTGGCAGTGGGGTGGCCTTGCCCATGCCTTCCTTCTGCTGGTGGCTCTGAGAACTGAGGTCTGCACTTAAGAGAAAACACAAAGGAATTTGCAGTTGGCCACTTACTTCCTCATCAGCCCCTCATAGAAGAAAGACCTGGATATATAGAGCTTAATAAGGCATTTTTCTCCAGATAACCAGCACAATTATGAGAAACCTCCTCATTAAAATGTTTTGGTTGAAAACGTGCATGGTGCTTGTGGGCTGAAATCACTGTTGACATTTTTATATAGTAATACTTCTTTTTTAACTGGGTGGGTTTCTTTTCTTTGCTTGGCTTTTTTGGTGGTCTGTAAGCAAGGCGTCTGAAATGTTTATCAAAATAAAGACTGGTGATTTTTATAAACTTTTTGTTTTGAAGCAGAACATGCCTCCCATTCCAGGAAGTTAACTTACCTTTTCTAATTGCATGGAACTTGCCCTGAAAATCAGAGGAGGGTGTGTAATACAGAGAGATCCATAAAGGTGCAGGAAGTTAGATTTATTGCTATTTGTGAGCCATTTAACACTGTTCAGAGCAGTTTTAGCTCACCAACACCCCACTGGTGAATCTCAAAATATCTATCATGTTTATCTGAGACAGCCTTCTGAGATGTATCTTCATTTGTTCTTACCTAGTATTTGCTCTCACCCTTTACTTTACTTTTTACCTTACTTTAAATCTTCAGCCATTTACTGCAGGAGCCAAAACTCTTTTCCCCCTTACCCCACATACTGAATAACCAACGAATAAACAGGGAGTTAACGATTCCTGAAGTATTTCCTCCACCTAAGCTAACTGTTGAATAGGAACTGTGTTCCTAGCAATTGGAATCCCACTGGAAACATGCCTTGAACAGACTTAAAGCTGGAGCCATTGCAAAAGATTAATAGATAAGTAATTGATTTTAATAAGTTACTCTCCTACATGGACTATTTTAAAACTTTAAGATTGCTAAAATAAGACATTTAATAAAAATAAAGGGAAAAGAATTTCAGTAGCTAGATTTAAAAAAAAAAACAAACAGAAAACAGCCTTTATTCACACATCTAGCATTATCTGGAAAAAAGTTTTAAAAATATTGTGGTTAAGTATTCAATTAAAGAGTACAGAAAATAATTTTTCAAAAATAGATCTTTATTAGCAGTCTGGGTTAGAGAACTGGATATTCACTTTGATTAGGGTTTTCAGCTGAGACGAATAAAAATTTTATTTCACAGGTTACAAGTTAAAAAATATGGAAAGTGATGTATTTACATTACAAAGATGAAATTGAGTTACAGTGGCTAATAGGATAAGTGTTGCAAGTTAGGCATTAGAAGAGGGACGTGAACCCAATTTACCAGGCAAATTAACTTTGTTGGAACACTTGAACTGGCGCAAAGATAACAGCGCCTTTCGGAGACAACTGCCTGCCTTGCTTGTGTACTCCAGTGTTTCTCTAATGATTATAAAATTCTTTAGGCAAGATTTTTTCACCAGCCTAAGGGCACCAAAAGATATTGATAAACGTGCAGCAGAAATGGAATGAAAGCTGGGTTCAATGCCCTAACTCTTCATAGCCTAATACCTGCTGAAACAGTTCTGGTTCTTTTGCTCTGCCTAACTAAAATTGTGCCCCTGCATGACACGGGTGCCACTGATTTGCAAACAGAGCTCCTCAGTATTTTCAGGGCTTGAATAACAAGCCCACAGAACCCATTAAAAAATAATGTCCTGGAAAACAAAGTAGCAGATAGAGCCTGGCCAAACTGAAGGGGAGCTGAAGCCTGTCAGCAGTGTCCATCTGAGGCAGTTCAGATATGGACTGAAATGCATTTGGCATCCCTTTTCTGTTTGATAATGAGCCGTACTCTGTTTCACCTTGTGCCCAAGGATTTCACAGTGCTTCATACAAGTAAGGTGCATGGTGTCTGGATGTAGTCAGGCACTGAACAAGGGGATCTTAACACACTTGTTAGTGCAGAAAGTTTTCTGCTATTTCCAGACTGTTCACTGTGAAAAAGGGAAGTGGGCCTCAGTGATGTACCCAAGGTTATGCCTCAAATTAGTTACAAGATTTAGATTAGTTACAAGAGGGAAGCAGTCACAAATGGTCCTCTTGTGGGATTGTGGGGCTGATCTGCCTACCTAAAAATAAAAGAAAGCCAGTCCTCTTTGCAGTGAGCAATTTAAGTCAAATTGTATTAAACAATTTGCTATGAGATTTGATTTAAAAAAAAAAAAAAGAAGAAAATCTTTGTGAAGCTAGACTAAACAGTGTTCATAGCATAGTGGTCATCTTTGATGTGACGCTTTAGAGGAGCTGAGGCAGAATGTGCTTTTTCTGTGCAGTTTAGTAAAAATAAGGCTGTGAAACATCTTCTGATGCAAAAATCCAATACTCCCCTCAACATCTAAGACTGAACCTTAAAATTACCATACCTGAATGTGTGCGGACGAGTTGTGTTCATTAATTTTAGCAGCATCTGTGCCCATTTACGCCAGCTAAATATCTAGCATTCAATATAAGCAATTTTCTTGTCCCTTTTCAATTAGCTCCATTACAGAAAATCTAATTAAATCATATCTTTTAGCAGGAACCAAGAATTCAAGAGCTAAATTTTTGCATTTAATTAAAACCTCTTCATCTTGAACTGTTAATTTCCTGAAAAAGATATCCAGTAGTTTTTCCTCTGATCCACTTAGTTCCTGAATGAAATGGCTCATTTACTCTGAGTTGGCTCTTGAAGTGTACACTTCGGCTCCAACTCTGGTGACAATCTCAGAAGATGATGGGAATCATAGCTGCTTTTCTCCGCACTTCTGGATAAAATCTCTTCAGATACAGCTTGTGTTTCTTCTGGGCCCACAGAGACATCTGGATGACCATCAGGAAAGCAAAGATGCCAACTAGCAGGGGAAAAGATTTAGAGGAAAGGATCATGTGTATTCTTTCAGTGCCTGTTTCTGTAAATACAGTAGGGTTTATGGAAATATTTGCAGTCTCTTCTGTGGGCAGAGACAAGTCTGCAGTTCCTCTCAGCCTAGCAGTTGCTGATATACCATAGCCCAAGGCTCAGCCTCCACCTCAGCATTCACACAGATGACCTTCACATTTGTTAGACACACCCTGTACCACCTCTGACTTCACCATAAATCCATATATCACAAGGCCTTCTTGGCCATGATGCTGTCTCAATCCATGGCCTCTCTCAACCATATTTCTAGTTTACTTCTGAACTATAACACTTCTTTGTTTCTACCTCTGGCTGCCAGCCATGACAGGGAGCTGTGCTCTGACTCCCTGCTGTGTAGAGGGAGAGCTCAGCCCTAAAACAAGTAGGCAGTAGCTGCCTGATCCAGCAATCAGGCACCAAATAGGGGATACTTTTACTGCATTTGCATTTTGCAAATTCATTATACTTTGGTTAATGTGGAGGTGGTTAATCAGAAACATCCATTTGGTGTCCGGTCAAGTTACGTCTACGACAATTACAATAAGGATGAGTGTGCTGCATATGTTGCTGCTCCTGCCATTGTAGGGACAGCCCTACATTGTCCCCAGACTTTCAGATAATTTCCATACCAAAGCCTGGAACACAAAAATATTTCATCTTTTCAAACAAAATTTCAATTTAATTTTTGCATGATGCAGTTTGACCCACTTTTGAAATTCGTTTCTTTTTCATTTGTAAGCCACGTGGGGTTACTTCTTACAAGTAGTTTTTATAGGTTTCTATTTTGAAATGGAAAAATAATTTAAAAGTGAATGTTTTGGAGAGCTCACTCTCAGGGACCATATTTTTGTAAGTGTTTAAGTCTCTAAGGATACAGCAAAGTACTGAGCAAGAGTTGCAAATTCTACTAAGCAGGCTGCACTTACAAGCATCTTGGAGGTTTATCTCATATGGCAAATTTGATGGCAATATTTCATATACTATGAGCTTTTTTGGACAATTTTCAATTTCCAGAATTCTCTTCCACAAACACTTTAAATACTGTCTTCATTCTGTTTCAAATTTACCTGGCAGAGTTTGTGTCATCACTGTGAAACTAATCCAAGACCCAGCCTGTTGCAAAGAAAAAGGCACGGTTACTTGTATATTTAATGTAAAGCAAAATGGCAAGTTTTCAAAAGCTCCCTATGGACAAAGAGCGTGGTACTTGTGGAAATGGGGAAGGAAAATAGTAAGAAATTAACCCCCCAGTGTGCTGGAGGGAGTGAAGAGATGGGTAAATTTTTAGATCACTGGGGAGACCAATATTGTGGAGGGAAATATAGACAAAAGTCCATGTGATAGTGATGTGAAGGAAGAGGAGGGTCTGGTGGAGAAACATTTGTGGGAGCAAGGGAACTCTGACATACGGAGCACAAGGATTGATGTGCAGAGGAAACTGCGTGGAGGTGTTGCAGGTTTTCTGCAGACAAAGGCTGAAAGGGTAACCGCCTACCCTTCGCACATAAGCAGAAGAAAGTCATGTACCTCATATGTATAGTTGGGACAGGATACCAGCAGGAAGAGCCACGTGAAGGGGTTGTAGGTTGGACTTGGAAAACAGGTTCTATTTCCTTGTGAAAGGGGGAAAAAAAGGGTGGGGAAAATCAGAACTAGTTTCAGTACAGGGAGAGGGGAGCTGAGCCTTATCACAGCCTGCCTATGTAACAGCAATCCCTGGGTCAGTGCCCTCAGGGTACAACCTGTTAGAAAAGCTTCAGTGAAATCTTCTGAGGTAGCAAAATCTGTATTTATCCCAGTGAGGAAGAACTTAAATCAATTTTTTGGCTCTTGCTGCTTTTAAGCTGAATTAAGCCCCTTGCAAGAAATAACATAAACACTTTCCTAACCACAGTGCATGAAAACATTCCAGAACAGAAAGTGACTTCTGTGAGTGAAGTTGATCATACTGTGGTATTTTCTTGAATAGGGTGTTCTAGTGGGGAAATTACACTATTAGTGTCTGAAAGCATATCTTACTTTCTGGTATATACTGTGTAACCTTTATTCTCCTGACACAAAAATGCTGAAACCCCAACCTGCTAAGAGCACACATATACACTGATAGGTATCAGTGTATTCATGTAAGTACTCATGAGTATATCAGTAAGTATTCATGAGTGTGTTTGAATATATGCATCTACATCTTTGCCTGAGATGAATGTGTCTAAAAACTCTGCAATATAGTTTAGAAGTTTTTGAGACTTATTTAAAATTAAATACATTTATGTCAGTCACCAGTCAATGCTTATAAAGAACTTCAGTGATTAAGTCCATATTTAAATTGCAGTTCTGTCTAATTAAGATAAATTTGCTGTAAGTTTTGAAAGAACAACAGTGTTGCTAATGTTTCCTTGTCACCATTTTTTGAAGGTGTTAGACCAATGGCATGGTTACTACTTCATCTTTTTTTCTTCAGTGGATGTAGGCACATAAATTACTGTACAGCAGCAGAAGATGGATAGGTTGAGGAACAGGAAACAAAGACAGACCTGAATTGGTTTGGTGAGCTAAAGCTACGTTGATAAAGTGATTTCCAGCTTCACACATCTGCAAGACATTAAAAACACATTTTCAGTTGTACGCCTAAAACACTGTGGCAATTGTGTGCAGTGCATAACCAGAACCCTCCCCATTACAACTCAGTCTCTATATCCAGGAAATATGTATTCCAAAAAACAGCCTGTGATCTCTGTCACACACACAGGTGTCCAGTGAACACTGTGGGTGCAGCCTGGGGTGAAAGCCCCTGGCACATCTCCACAGAGCTCTGCGCAGCCAGGCCTTCAGTGGGATTCCCATGCCCAGCACATGCAACATGTTTGGCCCTGGGGAGATCAGGGAGAGTCCCTGGCTCTAAGGAATTCATCAAGATGCTCTTCTTGATTTTTTTCTGGATTTAATCCAAGCTGCAAAGAAGCAGGTGAAAAGCTGACCTCTGGTTTTGTAAAGATGTGACGAGTTGATGTCCCTAACCCTCTCCTACACACACTTCCAAAGGTGTTCAGCAAAATAGGAAGGAAAATAGGGTGATTCAAAAAGCAGTAGCCTCTAAAAGGCAGACTGGTTGAATGGATAGTAGTCAGGGATTGATAAAGGATGGAAGCCAGTACTATTCCTGGTTCTAGATCTCTCTGGTTATGCTATTTCCAGCTATAACCGACTTCTCAAAGTTGGTCTCTAACATTTAGGTATTTCAAACCTTTGGAAGAGAGGTACCATTTCTCTCCATTTGGTTATATAACCTGTAGTACAGGCTGATTTCAGATTTGCTTCAGGCTTTCAGTACTTCATCAGTTACTACTACTGAAGAATGAAAATCAATATTTACCCATATTTAAAATGGGAGCTGGTAGGAAAATCAGTTTCAATTCCTGAAGAAGATGACCTGTCATCACAACTATGTAATTTTATGGTTTTCATTTTTCCCCTGCTCTGTGAAGAAAACTGAAATTATGTATACAGTTCAAGCTCAGGCTGAATTGAACTTTTTTATTAATTTCTGGGTTAGAAGACTGATTTGTCCTCTCAAATTGAAAACGTGTAGTGTTGAAAAAGTTGCATTTTCTTATATAATTTGTCATTCTATATTTTGCAAGGGTCAAAAAAGTTTAAGAAATTAAAATTAAAAGGAAAATGTTAAAACCTAAAGATATTAAAAGTGTGAAGTCACAAAATTAATACAAAAGAAAAATAGCTTCAATTGTCATTTTTAAGCCAATTCTGAAAATCATCCATAACAAAATTTTGTAAAAGATAATTGAAAGAAATATGTAACTTCATTTCATATTGAAATGTGCTATTATCTGAAAGAACATTGTAGATAGAAGAATTGGTGAAGAATTTTCCCCTTTTTGGCAGAGATTTTTGTGAGGTTTGTTTGGAAGATTTAAATCAGGTTTATTATTAAATAGACCTGTTATTAGCTGTTATTATGCATGGGTAGGTAGTTACAGTTCAAGATCTGCTGTCCTTTTAAATTCTTTTAATTCCAACTAACTGACAATCCTCTATTATAAATACCAGATGTAAAACACTAACAAACCAGAAAATGAAATTCCATTTTAAAATACCATATCAGAAGCTATAACTCTAACCATAGCAATGGACAGAATTTTAATTTACATACTTCCAATTATGTGCTGGGAACGTGATTTGTTTTTTTGATTGCTATTATTTTTAAGAAATAAGTTTTGTGGTTAAAAGTGGTTTTGTAAAACACTATAGCTAATGAGATGCCCATAGTATTGTGGAGCAAGAGATATTCACACACTATAATTAACCCCTACTAATTCTAAGTAAAATAAGCTAAGGGCATTTCTGCAGGGATATTTACCTTTGATTCTGCAGCTGCATTCTGCTGTGATTAACTCTTATGTCCCTCTTTAGACATGTGACTGTTAATGTTCTACATTGAGAACCACTGCTAAATTTAAGCTAGTCCATACTAGTTTATGGTATATAAAATATGGGGCAGCGGGGAGCAGCAGAGAAAAAGCTGATGCTATTTATGATTTTAAAATATTGAAGCCTACACACTGTTTCCCCTCTTTATATTCCAAGTGTACCCTATGAGGAAAACATCCCTGCAAAGCTTAATTTCTCTAAACATGAGAATCTTTCAGGAGGACCTGCAGAAACTCTTCATATTACTCAGTACTGTTGTTTACAGCAGCTGCAGATGTATACACTTAAATCAGGATGTGCAATAAAGACAAGACTTAAAAGAGGCTAAAAAGAAAAAGAAATCTTCCAAATATTTTATTCACATATTTTAGAAACCTGTGAAAACGGCTTCAAATTATTTTATTTCGTATGTTGATGTTTTAAATTCGTTGTCTGGGAATCTGCCAACACCAGATCTGAAAGGGACAGGTCTTGAGTTTCCATGGGAAGGGAGTTCTCAAAAGAGCTGTAAGAATTCAGAGCCCAGACCAGGTGCTGATGCAGATCTTAAGGGGATTGACAGATTATATCGCAAACACCCCCAACAGGACTCATCCCTTTGCTTGATGGCAGCATTTTCCTTACAAGGCATGTTCCACTGATGCAGGGAAGGATGTTTCAAAGGAAAAGGAGGCTTTCTCTAAGCACAGACTTTGATGAGGACTAGTTTTGCTGGCAGCAGGGAATATTCAGGCAAGCAGTTTGCTTGGATTCAAACACCTGAGCCTGAGAAGGGTGCACACAGCAAGGTTCTGGGCATACTGCTGGCTACCAGTGCCACCACCTCCTGTCTCTGCAGCACTGGGTTATTGCTTTTGGCTCTAGAGCCTCAGGGAGGGTGTGAACTTCTCCACAGAAGTATTTTTCTTGTCTTTGCTGTACGGTATTAGAGCAAGAAAAGCTGAGAACTGCATGGACAGACCCAGAGACAAACACTGCCACAACTGTGACCTTTAAGGGTCCCGATTTACAAAATATTTAAATATTTCTAATGACTTTTTGAATGTTTTTCTGAATAGTGTTTGCCTGAAGGAGCCTAGACATATTACTTGTCCCATCACCCTGTCACATTTCTGGAAACTGATCTGTATCTGATTTTCAAAGAGGATGCTTTGGCTACTGGCCCAGCAGTTCCAGAGGACAGAGAGGATATATATTTCCATGTGAGAACTTCTTACCAAGCCTCTGTCTCACTATAAAATTATGTTATAACAGCAGGTTGGGTAGTCTCAGCCATCCTTCATCAGCTACACTTTCCCTTGGCTTATCCCAATTTGGTAGGATTTATTTATATCACTTTTAATAGCTGTTGATGTAAGTTATTCAGGGTACATTGAACTATTGCAAAGTCTGCTTGGCATGTAATTCTTCAGTGTTTTGAAAATTACAAGTTTCAGTCTGTCTAAATGTTAGTGTTCTAACACAATTACCAGTAGTAATAATGCTGATGATGTTCTCACAGCTCCCAAATACAGTACTTCAGTTTAAACTCTGTGTACATAAATATTAGTAGGACACTTCCTGACTGAGAAACCTCAATAGATTAGTACTAAATCCAGTCAAAGTACACAAGGCTGTGGACATGGACTTATGTATATGTATACACACAAATGCACAGAAGCATTACTGCATTTTACTAAATTGTGAGTTAATCCTATTCCATTATCAAAAATAAAACTTCATTTTTCTACATACCAGAAAAGCAAGAGCAGCATAAGAAACTTGTTTGTGGCCAAATGCTAGAAAACAGAATGAAATTATAAATTGAATTTTACGGTATGCACATGGTTTGCTATGGGTGAAATTAATCTAGTGCTGAGGAGCAGAAATGCTTCTTTCCTGACAGGCTCTGCAGAAAGATTGGATATTATCACACACAATATGAAGACAATACAAACAGTAACAGCACTCTAGAAATGCCAGTTTTACACCACTGATCTCAAGGCAGTTTTCACCCAACTGTTTTTAGTATTTGCCAGCTTCATATATCCGAGTGTTTTGTCAAAGCAGCTGGTGGTGGTGAATGCCTTGGAAAGGCAAGGAGGGGAGTGGAGTGAAGGTCAGTGCCAAAATCAGGCTGAGAATTGCAGCCTCATCCATAGACTCTTCCACTTCCATGAGCAGAAAACTCAATATATAACCTATCCATTACCTTTTTTATACTTTAGTAGTGAGGCAATGGTGAGCTTTACTACACAGCCACTACCTGCTTCACAGTCATGCAAGAAATACATTTAATATTTGTAAATTTTACCTAACATCTGGCTGCCCCCTCCTTTTTGTGATTGTCCCCAAACCAGTGTAGGGCTCTACCATGTTCATGTCCAAAGGTTTACAATTCCCAAGCAAATCTTGGTCATAGCTGGGGGACACAAACCATGTGTATGTACCTCACTTGCCTTGGCCATGTCTCCTCAAGCCTTTACTTTTGAGAATTCCTTTTTCTTGGCTGGCACAGGACTCCTCTGTAGTGTGAAAGGCATTTTAAGGCAGTGGCAAGCAATTAGAAATATTTCTTCTGAAGGCTTCCTCTTTTGTGTCTTGAACAAAGAGTTTCCCCTATAAAGAAGCTGCACTTATTGATTTGATAGCCCAGACTGCTAAAAGCTGTGTCTAGGGAGGTTTCTGCATTGTTTGCAGCATTGTTGTTAAAGTCACACCAAATCCAACTGTCATTCAATGAATCACATAATTTTGAAATAGAACTTTTGTGCTAGTTTGAAAGAAAAGCAAGTGTCATGTAGGAGAAATTTTTGATTGAAAAAACTTATCAATTTAACTAAGTGTAAATAAAAATGGCAAGGCAAACGCTTTTCCCCCAAAGTTCATAGATAAATCTGAGATACAGAGGAAAAGAAAGACTAAAGTATAACAAAGAAAGTAAAGTATCAGAAAATAAAACCAGTGCCAATTATTCTCAAAAGAAGCAAAAGTCCAGAGAGCAAACAGAAAAAAAAATCATGAAGAAACAGCAGTGCAACAATAAAATATGATGAGAGGGAACAAAATGATGGATGAAATCTGAAAATTAAAAAAAATATCTTTCTGTTATCAGCAGTATGTGATGGACTTTTACCGGTTTCTCAGGGAAAAAAAAAAAAAACAAAACCTTGATTGTCATGAAAAGGATGTGTCTTTAGCAAATAAATATTTCCTGCAAGAAAATGTAACCAGCTCTATTTCTCCCCTGCCTTTTTTAATACAAATGTTGTGAAGATGAGCAAAATATATTGATCTTTGTGTTTTCTCTGCTTGCCCAAAAGTTCCTGTTCATAAACTGGACAGCAATTGACCATTGCTGAACAGGCACAAGCACTCAGTGGCACAAAGCAGAGATGCTTCCAACACAACAATCTTCCTCCTGCCAGGGAGAAAAGACTGATTTCTGTCTGGATCAGCCATATGATTTAATGTGGGACCAATTTTTTTGATTTTGGAGAACTTCATGTTACACGGCAAAGACTTTTTCAAAGCGAGTTTGTCAGTTTTGTGTCCTACCCATACCTACATGGTGGCGTGTACCGTGGGTGGTTGATGTAGTATGCGATCCAGGATGTGAATCCCCAGTAAAAGGCACAGCCCTGGAACAGACAGATAGTTTTTTTGAAAGGGCAATAAGGAAGTGCAAACTGTAACCTTATAAGTATAAATTCTGCCAAGTGCAAAACCTGGGTGACCACTGAAAAGGTTTGCAGTTGCTTGTGAGCCTTAGAATATATAGATTTCTAAGATGCTGTGAAGCCAGTAATAAAAAACTGGGGACAGAGTGTAGATTTTTTTTTTTATTGTGTTGAATGTGTTTTATTCCTGTTGTAGGAATTGGCACTTGTCTTCTCCTTTTTTGATTTTACTGCTGAAGATCACATTTCTATGAGCTGTGCTATTAAAAGTCTAGGGCTGGTTAACACAGCTGAGCTGTTACTGTACCTGAAATTCAGCATTTCCAAGCAAGACAGAGCAAGACAAACAGAACACTAAACCAGACGAAACAAGAAAGAGTAAAAGTGAAGCCCCATATTGTAGCCATGTGTTAATTTCCTTCACCAAAATCCTAAATGTTTAAAGGGAGGGCCTTTACATCACACAAAATGGCCAAGATAGAGCGTGTGAAATAAAAGAAAAAAAGGCCTGTGAGTAATGACTGTTGAAATTCAGGAGGCTTTGGAAAAGACAAGACCTAGCCAGCTCAGTATCTTCCTGCCTGAGGCCTCCATCTATAGAAGGAGAATTTTTTTTTTCCTACTTGTAATTTGATTTTCACTTCCTAGCACGAGGCCTGTCTCTTGCTCTGTATTTATATTGCACCAAGGAAGGAGTGTATGATTTCTGTCAACACTGCTAGCTGTTGCAGTAGCAGCTATCACCATAAAATAGCATTGAGTCTGAAAAATATCCTGGACTTGACAATCAGCCCCTTGGGTGAATGAGTCAAAGCGGACATTTACATGCAGGAGCTAAAATGGACATTAATTTAAATTTACGTCCTTGGGGACATGGTCCTGAAATCCTTCCTGTTATCTATATTTTCACTAAACATAATTCCTGGAGCTACAAAATAAATTAATTTTTATTTCCCTATCTTCTTCCAAGGACTGCTTTGATATGAGGATATTCTCTCTTACACAAGATAATAAAAATGTTGTCACCTTTATCATATTTTTCAGAGGAGTGTGCCCTTCCGAAAACTTGTGAACAAATAATGTCTCCAGAAGATGTCTGATGTAGTGTAAACAGTGACAGAAGCAGGCCAAGCTGCAAGACGAAAAAAAGGAAATTAAGGTAAGTGAAAGATTGTTTTTATTGCTTCACAGTCAATGTCATGAAAGGAATAAGAACTAATATTCCGAAACTGCAGTCACATTAAAATTGTGGGATTTAAGATATTGTCTTAATTGAAGCATCTGGAACCAAAGATTAATGGAATAATTTTCAGTGTTAGACAAAGTTGTTTGCATTTTGGAGGGAAGCAACTTATTTTTACAAGCCTTGAAATAAAAAGAGCTCCTCGAGCTCTGAATGTGATACATGGTCCTGACAAGACATTTAGACAGGACAGCTGTGTGTACAGCCAGGCGTCTGACACGCTTTTCCAAAAGATGTCTCCCACGTTTTAAAGCCACCTTAATGTTCCTGTAGGATGTGTCTGACATTTAAAAACATTCTGAATATCTTCTGAATGGTTTCCTTGTCCTTTGCCAACTCAAGTAGCTGCGTGGAGGTAGTTTGTGTTTCATTTCCTTGTGGACACAAAATGAGATTTTGTTGCTAAGTTAATCCATTCTGATGGCATTTTTGTTACCTGTTATAAAGAAATGAGGCAATTGTGGTAGAAATTATTATATTGATTCTCTTTTGAGGAAGATTATGAAACAATAACAGGCATTGCTGATTTGCTTCTGAGAATGAGCTGCAGCTCATAGTGATTGAGTTTCAGAAACAAATGTCAGGAGTGATTCCTGATGGCATTTTATCTTGGTTACATTTACCGTATTACCATAGCCCCTCTTGCTGCAAACCAATTATAAGACATAAATGAAAAGTGGTTTTCAGCATGTGAAATCTCAAATAATTTTATTATGCGTCGTGTATGGTAGCTAAAGTCAAAGATTAAACAATTTCAAAGTAATTAAACCAGAGAGAGTTGAGCTAAGAGAATTTCGAACAATTAACGACTTATCCAAAGCCTGGAGCAAACTTCCAGCTTTGCTGGAAATTTTAAAATTAATTTGGCTTAGCATGGGGACCTGAGATGAACCCATTAAGGAGTGGTCACTGGCAGGATTCTGCACAACCCTTGCTCACATAAAAGAAGGTAAAGGCATTGCAGGTTCTTCTGTGCTGCCAGAAACTCTCTCCTTTCGACCATATGCACAAGAGAAGGAAGACAAGTATCTTGCAGCTCTGGATTTGAATTCAATTATTCTGTGTTCTCATTCCCAGCTCCACTAACTCCCTTAATGTCTCTCCAAGTGCCTGTTCCTCCATCTGAAAATGACATTATTACTCACTGTATTTCTCTCCTGTGTACCAGTTCCCCTGATTCTGCAATCACAGTGTGGAAGAAGCATGTGGGAAAGCTGTACAGTCCTTGAGCCTCCTAGGTCCCTGTGTGCCCTCCTATAAGTGATAAGCTCCTATAAGCTTATGCAGGTGACAGGCTTTCCTTGATCACTTGTCCCCCTTCTGCCAGGCACTAATCATCCAGAATGGGGACAATTCCACTGAAGAAAGGTTCCTTTAAGTGTGAAAGTTCCCCGTCTGCCTGGTGCATTCTACCACCATCCTGTCAAGACACTTCTTTTGAGTTTCTTGACCTGACTCATGACACACACAGCTGTTGAATTTCCTCCTTCTTGTGCCTAGGTGAGAGCTGGTGTGGGGGTAGATATCTCTTCTGTGCTGGATGCTGATGCTGCTCATCTCAAGGGCAGGAATGTGCTATAAGGAAACTGGGAGTGGGGCACCTGAAGTCTTGTCTTCTCTGTCAAGCATGGTTTTGGGTTACTACCCACTGTGTTTATTATTTCACTTTCTGACTTCATGTCAAAGTATTTGGGGAAAACACTGCATCTCCATGGTGACCAGGTGCAGTGACCATTGCTGGGATCCCATTTTTGGTCAAGCTTATGAGTGCTGCTAAAATGACAAACAGGTATTGGTAATAACTGAATCTGATACCAGGTAGGCAGCCTCAGACCTCCTGTAAGATCCTCAGCTCTGGAAATGCAATCTCCATCCCTTTGGTTTCTCATGATCCAGGAAAATAATTCACACAAGTGTCACTTACTGAACCACTGGGTGGCGGAAGTTCTTCCTGCTTTCCACTTGATCATAAATAGTCGAGAGGCGGATGTAAAAGAGCAGATATATGAGAAGAGGCCCGGTGTATTCTGTTAGAAAAAACTGGAAATGAAAAATAAAATAGCTGTGGCAGGGTAGAAAATTGTATCAGGAAAGGTGTGAGAAAAAGAATACCCCTATCCACAACCCCTATTCATCCTTCAAATGACTTTTGGTTTCATTTTCAGGACTTAAATGACACATAGGGGATTCTTCTGCAATCTCTTTAGCAAAGGAGTAAAATCCACCTAGGAAATGAGAGATACGTTTCTGTGCAGAACATTAAGCAGTCAGGAATGCTTCATGGAAGGTGGTCAAAATCACGGATATCTCCTCTTTATATTTTTGGCTGTGCCATCAGATGCTTATTTGGAATCTAAATAACACTGGAAAACAAGGCCAAGATACTGAAGGCAGCTTGCTTTCTGCCAGTGCTTTTTGCAATTAAGTGGTACATCAGTTAAAAGCCAACCAGGCATAACAGAAACAAACACAGCTTTGAATCCTGGTTGCTAGCAGAGTCATCTGGAAGGGAGGCTATCATTGCTTGAAATTTGGTGGAGGATGGATCAGCCTGCCTGGTGGATGGTGCTTTGAGCTCTTTTTCAGTGACTGTGTGGCTCTCCTCCCTGTGCAGGCACCAGCAGAAATAGCCTGTGGTGGGCAGACTGGACAAATTACCCTACTGTGACAAAAACAAAGAAGAAATCATTTAATCTCACCATTGTCACCCCTGCTGCGGTGAGAGCTGAGAGGAGAGGCAGGGAGAGAAGGCAGAGTCATGGAGGTGATGTGAGCCGGCCTCAGTTTTAAGGGCGGCTTTTTGACTTTGGTTTGGTAGAGTCTGTATTGCTTTTTGTTGGGGAACATTCTTAAGCCACACACAGATGGAAGAAGTAAAATGACATTAGAGTGATGAGAGATCTAGATTTGATCACCTGTCCCCACTAGACTGAATCCCAGAATAAAATGGAAGTGGTGTAGTCCTACACATTTACAAGGACTGGCAAATCGTAACTCAAGTGCCTATCATTACTTCAGGGAGAAAGATTTATGACTGATGGGTTATTTGGCTTTATGGTGTCTATTGGCACTGCTGTAGAATTGGGATGAATAAACTCCTGTGGCTTAAGGAAGCAACACTGACTTTAGACCACCTTTTTCAAAACTAGTGTTTGGCCCCCCGCCCAGCAGGCTGTTGTTCTAATCACTCTTCAGAAGGACATTGAAAGAGAAAGGTTTTCCTGCAGAAATATCTGGCAATTAGGTTCCCTTTTCCTCTGTTATGGTGGGAAACCTTTTGAAATTTTATCCTTTCATAACAGGACAGTCTCCAAAAGTAACAACAGACTTAAGTGTTCTCTACCAGGGGAACACCAAATTCCCTTTTGTTCCAAGTGACATCATGACTCCTGTGCTCCATTTAGACTCTGCATGATCCCAAGAGCAGGTGTGTCTGTGTTTGTGTGTGTGTAAAAATATTTAATCTAGGAGTCCAAGAGCACTCATTGTGGAATACCTCACAGCCAAGGTCTTATTAGAATTTTGTCCTAATAGCAGTTGTATGGGTCTGTTCCAAAATGTGAGCCTACTGTGTTTGGCACTCTGCAAACACTGTAAGGGGTGGCCTCTGCTGTTCAAGCCTAACACACTAAATCTAGACTATGGTGGTATAGGGGACAGAGGTGCAGGCAGTGTGGGATGGGCAGGTCAGGGGAAGAGCCTGGAATGAGCTGGTTTCTTTAGTGTAGCTTTTTCTCTGCCATGAGCTGCACCACCAAGGACATCCATAACTGCCAGCTTTCAACATCTGTTTGCCACAAGCACATTACAAAGCTGCCAGGAAGAGTTTGGCAGGACTTAGCACCAAGTTGTGTTTACTTGTCACTGCACGAAGTGTTCCCCCCTTACCCATGAGTGATTTCAGATGTTGAAAGGAGGAGAATTTCAAGATTTAGTAAAAACTCCAGCTTCTCTTTAAAAGCCAAAGCTCCAGACACAAGATAACTGAGTCCTTGTGACAAGGGTTGATGTAGGAAGGGGGGATGCATGAGTGCAATTCAGAGCAGCAGTTGAGAGCACTGACAGTAGCTCTTGAGCTGGGGTTTGTGGAGGTGAGCAGCACCAGGATGCTCAGGGTGGGGACAGGGTTCAGTCTTGTCTGTGTGTCAGTCACATCACCCACGTGGAAGCAGGTGGTGCAGGGTCAGCCACGAGATTTGCAGTCAAACTGGGCACTGTTTGGCAGACAGGACTGTATTTGCCTTTGTCATAACTGAGTCACACTGGCACATAGTTAAGATCAGTAATATTCTGTTTTAGAGGATGAGGCTCAATTTGCTGTAGTAGTTTTTGCTGCAGTTCACTTTAGTTTAGGTAAGTTTCAGACTCTTTCCTTCTGTTGCATCTCCCACGTTGGGATCACTGCTCTCATTCTCTGGCCTACCGATTTTAAATTTGTCATAAATGAAAAACAAGTTCCAGAAAGGCAGGCAGAGAAACTGCTAAAAATTCCCATGAGTTCAAGCAGGTGAACAGGAAAGTAGTCTTAAATTAACACAACACTACAATTATTGGTTCTACCCACTGGCAATCAAGGGCAAGCACCATTCTTTTACTATTGATTCTCAATGATTATGAACAATTAAGCCTAACTAGTTTCATCATACTCATCTTATAGCTGACTAATTGCTGGGCTTGGGGAGTTACTTGTGTCAAGGATCAGTTCAACCCATCATTTTTATAGGTGCTCAAAATTAGTAATTCCTGCTGACATATTCTGCAAAAATAGTAATCACATTTTAAACAAAGGCCTGAAAGTAATAACATTGTAGCTTATTGTTTTTGAAAAAAAGAAATATCATTTTATTTTAAAAAGTGATCATTTAAAACATAGGGCACATTTATCCTGTAGAAATGTAAAAAGAAAAAAGAAAAGCAAACAAAAACATCAAACCCCAATATTTAGAAGAAAACTATTTTTTCTTTACCATCTTGTGGTCCTGCCTAGATTATTTTGATGTACTGGGTGCAACCAAATATGGTGATCCATAATAAACACAAATATCTTTTCCTGGAGGAGCAGTACATCTCTATAACAATGAGCATAGCTCAATAGGATTTAACTGTTGAGCTCATCATTAACTCCCTGAAGAGAAAAACAGGAGATTGTCTTTGTTTTTCCACATCTGTACACTCCTCTTCATATCTTGCACAGGGTCCAGTTCTCTTACCTTCCTCCTCTCTCCAGTGTCTGACGTTATATACTCTGTAGACCTCTTATTCTCAGTAACATAGAGAAAGTGCTCTTAAATGAAAGTATTCTGGAATCAAAACTCTCCCCAGCATGGTCAGCATACAGGGTGCTAAAATCAAGATTCCTTAACCATCTCAGTTATCAGGTCCTCAGAGATCTGATTCAGTAACACCTAAACTGGTGTTTAGGTGTTTAAACATCAAAACTGAGATCCAAAACCAGTCAAAAGAGAGCTAAGTAGGAGTTTGCATTATCCAAGAGATGATGGAACAAAAGGTAAAACAATACAGGAGATCTAATCTGCAAATCAGCAAAGCATCTCATTTTGCATAAGCCAGATTGTACCTGCTTCTTTTATCTCTTATTCAGCTTGTCATGCCAGGAACACCTTGCTGAACAGAGTAACAGCCAGGAATTCAAATCCCAGACCTTGTGAGGCAGAGGGTATATTTAGGGAGGTATGAATGCTGCAGAGGTGAAAGGAGTTCTTTCAAGTTATTGGAAGGATTTTCTGGCTGTTGGGGGAGACATAGTGCCTGACACTGTCCAACAGGTCTGCCAAAGAGAGTGGAAAGGGTTTTGATGTGAGTTGAAGTACCACATGTACTGGTCAGGAAAAGGCAGAACAGGACAAAAGGAAGTTATACAGGCAGTGGAGTGGAGGGAATCTGAAAAAAGTCCAACCAAATCTTTATAAATGAAAAGCCCACACATTAGTATCTTCACATGAGGGTGTCAGCTAATTCCTCTCTGTAATGCTTCTGACCTGCCCTTTTTGTAATATCACACAACACACCCTATCTTGTTGCTTTTTGGCAGTCTCACATGATCTCATTTATGACAAGCAGCAGAGCTGAGGAAAGGCCATTCAGCCTCTTCCACATTGATCCCTTCCTGCAGCTCTTTCCATACCATGTAGGGCCAGTTTCCCAGTCACTGGTGCTGCTTGTGATGTTTTCTCTTCCACTGCCCATGGGATGTCTGGATGGAAGCAGAGAGCAGGGGATGAGGGTCCTGCAGCCAGGACAATGACTTTGGGTCACTGTCTGTAGTCCTCATCACAGCAAGAGATACAAAACAGCTCAAGCATGTCCTGGGTAACTCTGATGGAAAAGCAGCTGCAGTACATAAATTATCTAATGGACAGGGCTTAGTTTCTCTGATAAAAGTGAGACAAAGGCACTAGTTGCAGGTCTGAGCCAAGGTCAGACAGGCACAGTACATACTGCACAGAGAGGAGGATCTGCTATCAGACAGACAGACATTGCTGTGTGTGAGTGAGCAGAGCACAGCTGGGATTTCAGAGAAACCCAAGAGAAACAGGCAGTTAAATCCTCCCAAGTCCCCAGATCACATTAAACTTAGCATGTAACTGCCTTAGACTCTTTTTACAATCCCAGTCCTAAGTACTCTTGAGCTAATGATCATTAAGAAACATTATTAATTTCTAGTCTAATTTCTACTTCATACGCTTTGTTACCTCATTAAAGGCCATACAGTTACCTGGGGATGATAATGGCATAATTTTAGCACCTACCCTAAATCTTCACCTTTGTAAAAGTTTTGTATTTTCATGTTTGCAAAAATCCACAGCAGCAGCAATTTTGCATCAGGTAATACAGTTTTTAAGGGCTGCTTGAATATTCAATGACTTTTTGTTCCAGTTCTCACAAAACTGGCTAATCCATTCTGCAAAACTTAAATTGTGCATGGAGGGGCACCTGCAACTTCCCTTGTCTGGGTAGATTTTGTAGGGATTCAGTGTCTGTGAGTATTTCAGGCTGCTGCTCAGTATTTACTGCAAGTACCAAAGACAGGGATGGATTTGCTGTAGGATTTTATAGGAAAATTGCAGCTGACTCTGGCCAGTTTCAGGAGCTGGGGAGTGAACAGTGGTGGATGCTGTTTGTCCCTGAGTCAGGCCTGTGAATGCTCTGTGAAATGAGGGAGGTGAAATCCCAGCTTCCTCCTGTCTCTTCTCCTTAGACTGCCCTGTCTGAAACCTTGGCATCAGACCATTTCTTACTATGGTCAACATTCTTCCCTGAGACTACAAGCCATTTCATGTTTCTTACTCAAAAGGGAAAATTATTGCAAATTAACCAACGTTATTCTTATGCATTCACATACATGTATATTGTATACGTTTGTACCGATACATATTCAGTGAAGAATTCAAGTCCTGTTTGTAACCAAACACCAGTGTGAGTTCAGATATGCTGCCAAATCTTTACAGGCCTTTGACAGCATTTTGAAATCTGCCTTATAATGTGCATAATTTTAAAATGTGTATTTATCGTCTGCTGTGTAGATACGTAAACAAAACAGTGCTTTTTAAACACCTGGTTATTGTAAATAACTTCATCTATGCTTTTCATCCAGAAGCCTCAAAGCATTTTGCAAAGTGGAAAATACTGTTACTTTCTTGCCAATGTTTTGGAAGCTGAAATACAGAGAAATTCAGTGACTTGTCAAGGGTAGTGACTTGGGCAAAGGGGCACCTGATCCTCTCAAACACTGGTTCAGTCTCTGGTTCACTGTGCTGAACACTGGTTCACCCCATGGTCCCCTCTTCTCTGTGCTTTCCTTACACTCTGTATAGGGTCAGGCAAAATTCCCCATACAAAATAATTGTGCCAGGCTTATGCATTCTAAAGGGACTAAAACTGCTCAAATTTGCATAGATTGACAAAATGTCAACCTCTTTAGTTACTCTGAATACAAATAGGAAAATGTCTACATTTACCAGCTCTGTACATCAAGCAGCTCTTTGTTCCTTAAGTAGCAGGCAGGATTTAAGCATAAAGTTATGTATAACTGAAAGAAACATATTGTTCCATTTATGTTTACTGAATTCCTTCTACCTTCTTTTTGCACTCAAAGAGGTAAAAGCTCAAGGGCAACCCGATAAATACTTAGGCATAGGTTTTTCAGTCTTTACTGTGCTTAAGTAACTAGAACCCTCAGAATTAATTTTTCTAGTACCCCCCTAATTCCCTTTGGCAACTGAAAAATTGACACTCTGGTATGGTTCATTGTGAGCTAGTGGCATTTGTTGCTGAGACCAAGAGAAAATATTGCAGCACTGTTTGCATCATTAGAAGCAGCATCTGAGGAATCCAAATCAGCCAGCTGGGCAGTTTCATCCCTTATCAGTTAACTTCATGCTGCCACTGGGCAGTAACAAAGAGCCAGAAGTACGTGTGGCCCAAGGAAAGGCACAAACAATATAAAACCATGGCAAGAAATCAGGCAAAGGCAAGCTGTTCGCTCCTGATAACCCTGGAGGCTGAAAAATATTAGACTTAATTAAATGAAAAATAAGAGCAATCTTGTGTGTGTAGTTTGCCTTTGTGAAAGGTCACAATGTTTTTAAAAGTTCGCAGCTTTTGACTGGGATCAGCTCAAGTCTTGGCCAACTGTACCAAGGTAGAGCAACACTTATTTTGTGTTCAAGCAGAAACCTCTGCCAAGTACAAACTGTTAGCTGTAAAACAGAGGTGCTTTGCATTACAAATAATTGTAGTTGGAAAAGGTGCTGTCAAGGAAATAGTGACTTCCTTTTTTTCCTGGAGATCATCGTCTATACCAAATTATCTATTGATCCAAGAGGCTTAGCAATGAAAAACCATTTGACAATTTTTCTGTCTTTGGCACTTTTTCATAGCTGTTCTTAAGCCACCCACAGATTCACACAGAAGCAAACTTTCTGTTTATTTGGCACTTCTGCAAAGTTTTTCAGGTAGTCACAATTCCCTAAGTGTGTTATTCAATTTGTAGGGTCCTAATCCTATGACTAATTCTGTCTGAATTGGCTGTAAAATATGCAAAACCTGGTATGTATCTGCTGAGAAACATATTCAGTGACATTCTCTGCTACATCAAACAGATCCTCATCTCTCTCTCTCTCTTACCTGGACCTCAAATTCCTTCCTAAGCTATGATAATATGAGTTTTCTTATACTTACCATCTTTACACTAGCTCACTAGTTTGCTGGGATTCCCAGACCTCACAGTTCATCAAACTCCTCAAATCCTCTCTTTTTCCTTTTGTTGTAATTGTCTGTACTTTTACATCCCATTGAGAGGTTATGAACCTTTACTGAAGTCTCTTCTTCTGTTCCCAAATTAAGGAAAATATCTTAAGTTGTTCCCCATGGGGAGCCCAAGTCTAACTTAAGTGTAGAGAAGGTGGAGAAAAAGAGTCTGCAGCAGTTTGGCTGTTTTTTTTTTCCCAAACCCATCAGTACACAAATTGTTCCCTATCACAATCATCCCATAGACTTCTTGGGATTCTTCCACATTTACAGGACCAATGGATTGAGCTGTGCCAGACAGCCAGAGCAAACTGCTGCTCCCCTGTTCACCTACAGGACTGAAAATTTGGATGCAAGAGGAGAGAACCACATTGACCAAAACACTGCTTTCCCCTTGAGAGAGCAGCAGCGCCTCCTCATTGCCCTTCCCCACTTCCTATACCTGCTGTGCATAACCACAGAGCTTCAAACATAAATCCCTTCCTGGCTTCTTGTTCATTTTCCACAATGTCTAACTTGGTGATAAATTTGCTTGCCAGCCAGGAGAGAACAGATCAGTTAGTGAAAAATGTGGATTTTCAGACTTCAAAGATGCTCCTGGGTTTAAAGAAGTATTAGTCTCTACATTTCTAAATTGAGCAGAATCTTTTTTCATTGGGAAATTTGAAATGGAGCAGTTCTGTTGCCAGCTTTACTATTTTAAGGCCCTCAAGAGTCAAAGTACTTAAGCAATCCCTAATTTTAAATCACAGTTACAAAAAATATTTACTGAAGTACTGTGTTTCAGAGTTGATCTGAAATTCACAGCCTTGGTCGTAATTTTTTTTTTTTTTTCAGTTCTATGCTATTTTCTCAGTTCTATTTGGATCCTCTTGGTAGCTGGCCCAGGTAGCAACAGGACAACAGAAGCTGATAAATCAGAAATTGCAGTCATTGCTCAAATAAGGAAAACTTTAGCAGCAGTGTGAATTTGAGCCAGAAGAATGAATTTTTTTCTGTTTTATTCTTCTTTTCACTACAGCAGCAGTGTGTATTCTTAGCAGTAAAACACCAGCCATATTTCAAAAAGTCATCCTGCCACATTGCAATTATGTAACAAAGAGGTGTCTGTCAAACATGCTTAGGCCCAAAATTGCATAGAGATTAAAAATAAAAGCCATCACTCTAGTGGTGGGAATTTCAAACATCCCTGGGGGTAAAATCTTTACAGGGCCATATAGAACAAATCTATAAACTGAGGTCCCATTAGTATCTCTGCAACATCAGTCAGCAAACCTCAACTATGCCCTCCAGGCAGGGTAAAGAAATTGGTATGTCTTGTGCAGAAGTAAATTATGTGTTTCAGGTAATATTTATTTTATATAAAAGAAGGGAGAGTAGGGCAAGAGTTCTAACAAATTTCATGATACTAAGAAACAGGTTTTGTTTTGTCCCTGAATTATATTCTGGAAATCAGCCTTGAGGGCCTCCTTTCTTCTAAAAGAGCTAGCTGAGATGGAATATCTACTTTTATCCCAGAAAAATACCTCATTTCTCAAAAGAGACTGACAAATAATTGTTCCAGTGGAGGAGAATCACAAATCCCTCACCCCAGTTTGTCCTCCTCCCTCCATCAGAGCAATCCAGCCTCTAGAACTTGTTGAAAACTGGTCAGCCAGTCTCAGAGCTGTGGTGTAACCTGAGCCCAGGGGAAGTCTGTCCTTTCCAGCACACAAAACACCAAAAATATTTTGGTCACTGTGCCAACAGTGTTTTAGGAAAGTTGAGGAAGAAGAGGAGACATCCTTCCTGCAAGGTGTCAGCCTCTGGCAGAGGGACTAAGTAGGCAACAGGAGGCAACAAACCCTTGAGCTGCCAAGGTGGAGTGTGACAAGTATTGTAAATCTGAGACTGTCCATGCTCCAAAAGGGAAGCTGAAGTTTCTTGATTTTCTCAGACTTACTGATACACAAACTCTTTGTTTGGGAACAGACAGCAACATCACCTTTTATTTTACAACATGTTTGGAAAGGCTGCTGCTCCCAGGAGATGGAGGTCGATACCGTTTTTCCCTTTTAAAAACCAGAAGTCATTGTCTCGGTGTAAATCCCCAGCACTGGTGTTCTTGGTCCTCAAGTGTGATCTCCAGCAAGGTGACAGAGCCTCAGAAAATCCAACTCTGTGCTGAGTGTTCCCCTAGACAGACCCATGCCCAATATATCGACCTCTGGAGAGCCAACACGTCTCCATGTTCTTCTGTATCTATTTTTGGAGTCCAGACCTGAATGTGGCCCTTTGTACCTTACATATCATTTTGCTGACGAGATAAGAATATTTTTATTCTGTGCCTTGTTTATTTAAATGTCAAACCTTTAAATCAGAACCCTCCCTCACTGTGTGCATAAATCTGGTAGAGCATCAAGGGGGATGGGAGCACAGGAGATCTAAAGACAGTAAAAATGGCAGTAAAACTACACATCCTGTGTACAAATGCATTTCTAATTGCTGTTGCTAGAATACAGTCTTCTGTGAACCTTTTCTCTATTGCTATAGACTAGCTATAATATAAAAGTCTCTTGACTCTTTAAATGATGTGGCTAGGAAGAAGATTTCTCCCACTGAGAATCGAGACAATTTAGAATATCAAGCAGAATGGGATAAGATGAATATTCAGAAACTCACGGAGTCAACTTTTTGCATGCAGATTAACTCATAAAAAAAATGCCACTGCCTGCAGTACCTACTCCTGGTCATAACTGCAGTATTTATAATGGGATATTAAGCTTTAGTTATGTTACTGTCTTAGGCTACATAAACCACCAGGAAAAGAGAGAATAAATAAGGTTCTTGCAGATTACTTAATTGTAGCAAACAGGAAGCTGCAGTAATCACAATTTTGCTTTGGAAGGAAATTCCATGGTTGAGAGGTGGTGGAATGGATTTGTGAAGGAAATGGGGCTAGCATTAATTAGTCTGGCCCCAGTAGGCCGTTAATCAGGATGGGTAAAGCCTCAGTAAATTCACAGACCTCTTCTCAAACAGGTAGGTCAGACAGTGGGAAATGCTCTAGCTCCACTGAAGTAAACTGCTGGTCACCCTGGGGATTTGGATCCTTCCAGAACTGGGAAGGATGGACACAGGTCATGTTCTTCTTCACAGGGACTAAAAGCTGCCAGAATTTGTGCTGCTCAGGGCTAGCTGCTTCCCAGGAGAGGGAGAAACACACGTGATCTTGAGCAGCTGGGATGGATATGTGACCTTATAGAGCTGATCCAGAGGCTGACTTTTCCCAGGTCAAGGGTTACTGTTGTGGCACTAACCTTCAGCTTGAGTGTATGTTTCAACAGATAAGGAACTGTAAAGTAGCATGTCCATTCCAAGTGTCTTGTAGGAATGCTTCCTAGCCTGTAGAGACCTACTGGAGAGAGGAACTGGGACTATCACCTGCAAGCTGCTCAAACACCTGACACTCAAAAGCCCCATCATTATAGGCAAAGCCAAGGAAGGACAGTGGCTTGTAGTCCCCTCATATGAGCAGGGTGGGATCCGTGGGCTGCCTGAGGTAAGAATCTAATAATTTGGGCAACAGCCATGATGCCAGTTAGCAAAAAACTCACTTGCTTCATTAAAGGAGTTGCAAGTAATTGGTGGTTTGCTTTCCATTGCCATGAGTAGTCTTATCATGGCTTTTATGGCTTTCAGAAAGTGTAGTTCTGTCTTACCTGTATTTCTCACTGCAGAAATTGGGAATCTCATTACCCAGTGTACAGATGTGGGCTGTGTGTTACTTCAGCTAGTGCTCTAAATGCAAACTGTAGCAAAAGCTTGGTCAGAGTGACCGTGAGACTACTCTGAGCTCCTCCACATGTGCCTGCTGCAGGACATTGGAAAGGTCTCTTCTTCCCCCATTCCTTTCAAGCCCTTGTACTGTCTTCTGTCTTTGGGCTGTGAAAGAATTTAATCTTTCACTTCTCACTTTCCCAAAGGAGCCTGTAAGGTTAGAGTTCCCTATATCCCATTTGAGAGGAATGTGCTGCTTCTCTCTCAGCACCCTGACCTTCCAACAGCTGCTTATAGGAAAATAACTGAAGTCAAACCAGGTCCACCTACAGCATAAGACAGGTATTGTTGTCATGGCAAATGCTTTTGTTTCACAAGGAGATTCAAAAGTTTTTAGTCTTGAGCCTGGCTGGACATCATCTGCCTGGAATCCTTGGCCTCTCCCAGAACTGTTCTTTGCTTGAACAAAGAGTAAGGTATTTCCATCCAATTATTTTCCTGCATTAGTAACAGGATTACTAAAATTCCATTTTTTCTTTATAATATCCTTCCACTTTCAAAGCTGAGGAATCTTTCAGAAAATTAATGTATTTGGCTACAGTTCTGCACAGGCATATGAGCCCAAGATAAGCTAAAACTGTTTTTTAAAATTGATTTTTTTCCTCAGGCAATATTTTTATGTTCCCCTTCTAATCTTTAATTGGAAGTCAGAGTTAGCATATTGATAACTTGGCTCACTCTCCATTTAATTCTGTTTTGAGTGCTGATAAACTAATTACACCATTTTACATAAGGAAGCACAGGCTAAGGAAGTTGAAGCAATTTGATGCCAAAACATATTGCCCATTAAGATGTATCGTGCTGACTGTTACAAGGACATACTTACTGTGGTCCAACCAACCTGCTGACCCAGGTCTGTAAAATACAGTGTAATGATGGAGGAGACAGCAAGGCTTTGGATGCTGATGGAATCCTTCAAAAAGGGCCCATCTGCAATGACAGAAATGGAAGAGGAGATGGTGTGAACAGCAGGTACCCTCTTGAGGGCTCAACATAATGCTGAGGCTGCCCTGCTAGTGGTCCAGCTCTAGGCCCAGCTTGGATTCTGATTTAGTTCGGAGACTTGGTACTTATTCTCCAGGTTAGCAACTCAGAGCTCTTCCATGACAGTTATTCCCTTCCTGTGTTAACAAAAGCATGAGGCTGCCATGACACAGGGCAGCAATGTGTGACAGTTGTACATTGCTGTCTCTGTAAATCTGGCCCATCAGAGACAGGCCATGCAATCACACAGACAACTCCACAGAGCACTTCTTGTTCTGGCTTGCAAGACAAATGGCAAAGTCTGTGTTACACAGCGTCTCCCTCACTGACATATTTTGCTGAAGCATTTGCATTCTCAGGCTGTTTCACAACAGGCAGTGCCTGATGATGAATGCAACTTCTTGGGCAAGGGCTCACAATCCAAGAATTCTTTGCTAGCTGTCTGACCTAGGCAGACCAGGTGTATCTGAACATTACATTACTGTTTGCAGTATTCTGAGGCATCTACTTCCAATCCTAATGGATCTAGAATGTGCAGGCAGACACATGAAATAACAATATTTGCTTTTCTTTTTTTTTTTTTTTATATAGGCAGTGAGCTGGATATTGGAAAAATCCAACAGCCACTGGCACAGGATGTTGCCATGGCTGCAACACCTCTTTGCTCTTTTCTTTCTGTATGGTCTCCCTTTCAATATATGTTTGTTGACTGTTTACATCAGTGAGGGTGCTAAATTCCATAGGGTGCTGGTGGAATTTAGCACCCATCAGCCTCATTTTCTATGGCTTTCCAATTCTACACATCCACAGACCAAACACCAAACAGCCTCTGGCAGCTTTACCTTCCACTGCCATGTTCACCAAGAACATGTGGACTGACACAGAGGCTGCCTCTGGCAGCCAGCTGCATCTTCTGGTGAGGCAGTGAGCAAGTATTAAAACAGGTAATGCAGTGAGGGAAGGAAGGGAGTGAATGGGCTTAAAACTGCCTTATCTTCATTATGTGATCATACACTGTATTCTGGAACATTTCACTCAGTGGTTATGAAAACCATTAGGTTCCTTTATTAATGAGAAAAACTAATAAGTTAATAATTGATGTCAGTTAATGAGAATGCACTAACAGTTCACCCAATAACATGTGTAGAGAGAGCAATGCTGTGAGGAGGAGAATCTGCCAGAGGATTAGTACTACATTAAGTGGCTGTACTCAGCCATATGAATACTCACTGCGTTCTAGTTGCAGGCCAACACGGGATGGGTACCACTGGGGACCTGTTCCAATCACAAAGTGTGGCTGTTAATTTCATGATAGAAAAACTAAATTTCTGTTAGGTTTGGGTTTTGTTTTTTTTTCAGATGATAGCTACAAAAGTGAGATGGAATAAAAAACACCTCTCTTTTGGTCTTATCTATACAAGGAGAATACAAGAGGGCTGGGAGGAGCACACAATACACACATCAGAGCATAAATCCCTTCTCCCATTTGAGTGTTGGAAGGGCCAATCTCAATGCTGAATGCTCCATCAGCACAGCTTGTGTGTGCAGCACTGGGAAATATAGAGAGGATACTGTTTATTACTGTATTTGCCAAAACTCAGTACTAAATGTATCAGTCTTGCCCCTCCTTCTAAAAATATGCCTGTGCTAGAGTTGTGTTTCCCATTTAGGAATGTAAAACCTCACTAGGGATGTGCAGCTTGTATTAGTTCTTAACCAGAGATTAATCAGGGAAAAAGAGACACAGAAAGTAGAAGCACATGGATAGCCAATACTGGGTGACTTATGACTTGCTTGATACCCTCAACTTGAGGATGTTTCCTAGAGGTAGATTTTTAAATGCTCTAGTTTAAAGGTCATTCCAAAATGCACAATAGCAGTTGGTCATTGTTATTGGATTCCTTTTGGTGATTTTGAACAGAGACCTGTCAGGTTGGTCGAACAGGTACGGGTCTCCAGCTGCATTTGTTTCCCTTGGTGTCGGAGTGAGCAGGTAATTGCCACCGACACACTACAGAGGGAATCGTGGCTGTTCAAGTTGTCAACTTGGCCAGCTCTTTAGTTCCTCCATGCAGAAGGCTGTGCTTCTACAGCTGTGCTGCTGAATGGACAATTCAAACACTCCTCCTTTGCATCACAAGGACAAATAACTTTGCTTAACCCATACACACTCTTCGCTTTGCTCTTGAAGGTTCTTAGGGCTGGCCTAGCACATTTCTGGACTGACCTGAAGCAAAAGCAATGTGGTGAGAACTTCCATAGCCCATGGTGTTGACTGACATTTGGGGGAAGCAAAGATTGTCAGAGAAAAGTGAGGAACCTGCTGCAGTATCACCACCCCCAGCCATTTCTACCATATTTGTCTTTATTTCCTTTGACAGACCTGAGGACAGTTGATAGCCTGAAGGAGATTTGCTTTGTCTTTTCAGTTCAAAGCCTATGTGAAATTGGTCAGATTTTTTTAGACGTATCTTACAACTATTAGTGATCCTGTGTTTAAGGTACAATTATTCCCACACCTCTAAATGGAAAAAATTGTTCACAGTGACTGTGATCAAACGTGGAAACATTTGCTCCAAGAAGCTGTGGGATCTCCTTCCCTGGAGATAGTCAGGCCTTGTCTGGGGATGACCTTGAACAGTTTTATAGGACTTTAAAGCTGGCCCTGTTCTGAGCAGAAACCTGGATCTGGAGGTGAGCTCTGGAGGTTGTTTCTACCTAACTTATTTCAAGGTGGTGAGGAGAGCTTGTTCACTCCACCAGCTGCCAGCTGGAGGGGAAGGGAGCTGTACACGGTGTGCACTGTGGAGTGACACTCAGCATGCTCTCATTTCAAAAGCACTTGGTCTGACTTCTGTAGGCAAGAACAGGCATTAGATGAACCCATGAACCAGGGCTAATAGCAGGAGGTGAGACATCCATCAAGTAAGTTGCAAACATTTTTTTCAAGGTACCACAACAATCCGTAGCTATTAAAGATAACAAAGGGAAGATAGAGAAGGAGCAGCTGTCTGACTTGTCAGGGAAGATATGATTTGCTCCAGGACAGCAGATATCAATAGTTATTTGGGAGCCTGAAATGCAATGTATTTGTGTTAAATTGGAATCTTCCCCCCAGCTCCCCCCTTCATATTACAGTATGTTTCAATAAAAGTCAATTTACCTGATCCTGTGGCAATGCTCTTTTAGGTATGGCTCATAATCTTCACAAGGGCAAACAGAGGTTGTGCATTTAAGCACGTCATCCCACATTTCCAGTCCTTTAGCCTCAGTACCCCATTATGTCCAAACATACTCAAAGATTTAGACAGATGGAAGTGTGCCTTTGCTGCTGCTCATCTGCAGTGACCTTGTTATTACATCAGTGTGTCTCTGGTTTCCAGGCTGTGCTTGGAAAGCTGCGTGTATTCTTCTGGAAGGATCTGGAATTAGCTGTTCCTTTCCTGCTCTTAGTGTTGGTAGGGGGCCACTAGCTAACGTCAAGTGGAAATGCTAAATGGAGCGGGGGACAAAGTCGAAACACATTTCTATGTTGGTTTGAGTGAGATCACCAAAGCTTCCCACTTTCAGTCTTTACTGTCACTGGATTTTAACTGTTCCCAAGTGTTAGCTGTCCAGGGTCCTGCAGAAACCAGCATTGCTTTCTGGAGAGAAGTGTGACCCCCACAAGGAGTCTGTTCTCCTGGCTTAATAAGGCTCATTTCAGTAGGAAATCTCACACATTCCTAGGCATCCTGCTCACCACTTGGTAGTGTCAGACAAAGCGACCCTGGCCCCACCCGTCACCACTTATCTGCCTTCCTCCTATGACTATTTTCCACAGGGATCCTCCAAAAATCTCACTAGAACAGCTCTGGATTTCTGTTTGGCAATGTGGGAAGATATTCCAATCCAGCCTGCCTATGGCAGACACACATTCCTCTCATTCCTGTAGCAGGAAAGCTCTCTTTTCTTTAAATAGTGAAAAGAAGCCAAACCGAGGGACTAATTTTCACTTGTACTAATTCTTGTTACCGCCTGTCAGAATGAGGGGTTGATGGTTCTCTTGGATATCCAGAGCCAGGGCTGTCTGACAGAGCAGCTTCACCTGGCATCAGCAGGAGTTCAGGAGTGCATGTGGAGAGTCCTGCTCCCAGACAGGGTAAACACACACACTCACTAAAGGCAGAGGCACAGCTGCAGCTGTGGGCAGCACTTGAAGGCCTCTCTGCACTCCCACACCTGGCAGAGCTCCCCTTGCTTTCCATCTAAAGCTGNTTTTTCTTATTAACATTTTCCATTGATGACTCCTGCAGAGATTAATGGCAATCCAAGACCATGGATGACAAAAGTTTATCTTGTAACTCCTGTTGCATGTAAGATCAGGCATGTATTAATCTTTGCTTTCTGACATTGTGACAGTGCACCAGAGCTCAGCCACAGTCTCTGTATTAATCCTTGATGTTAGCAGAGCTGTTCAGCTCCCTTATGCAGGGTTTATGGGTTTGGATATGTATTTCACACTTGGAACAAAGTTGTAAAAATAACATTTCAGCTCACTTATATCCTAGACTGGCTTTGACTTGGAAAAGCAGCTATAGACTGTCCAGAGAGTAAGAGTGGCCATGATGGTTCAAACCACAGGTCTGTTTAGCCACTATTACATCCTCTAATGTTTAGTCAATAATGTGGTTCCTCCACATCTATTACATTTCTAGCATTTATGTAAAACAGCTTTGGTTACTCTCTTTGCAGTACCATTGGACAGCTGTTGAAATGTCTTCCTAGTTTTCCATCTCTATTTGATTACTTCTACTCTGCTGGCTTATCCTTCTATATATGAAATAGGTCACTCCCCAACTGCAGGTATGTTGGCACCTGAAAGCTTTGCCCATTCCTCAGCTGAAAAGTCATTCACAAATTCCTTGAATTTAAGTGACATCAACTTCCTCCTTCTTCACTGAGCAACCTGATTTAGCTGAGGATGTCCCTGACCATGCCAGGGGGGCTGGACTAGATGATCTCTGATTATCCATTTCAATCCAAACTGTTCTACAGTTCTGTGAGTTATTCTGTTGTGATTCAGGCAAAGTTACATCTACATGTACAGGCTTCCATTAGTCTGGAAGTGTAAGCAATTATGACAGGTCTTAAGTCTTTGACCATATTCCATCTACTCTAGCAGAAATTTGTTCCAACTTTACATTAAAAAAATCCATATATTTATTTTAAAAAAACACTTATAATATTTTAATTCTATGATGTTTAAGGCATTGTAATTTTTCCAAACAGGATGGTATTTGCTTGGAAAGCAACTCAATATTTACTTTTAATAACCTTTTTTAAAAAATTGATATGAGGAAAAATATTTAATTTTGTGTGGGTCATTTGTTGTACCTGTCCATATTTAAAAGAGAAACTAAAATACAAGCAAACTGACAGGACACATAAAAACTGATGGCCACCTTTAATTTTCCCATAGCCAGCTATGGAATTACCTATTAATACTGGCTATAAAAAGAAGATGTAATGCTGTCAAACAACCATACAAATAGCAGCTAAAATGACAGCCTCGGTGCCATGACCAGCTGCCAATATCACTAAACAAAAATGCACAGAAAACCAAGTTCCACTGCTCCTGCTGCCCATATTGTTTTTTTCACTGCCTGTATACTAGAATCCCAGTAAATGAATCAGCTAACCAGACAATCCTAGGAAGCAAGAACAGTAAGAAAAGCCCCTATGCAGCTTTAACACTATCCAAAGGTAACCTAGCCACATGACTCAAACTGACTTAAGGTGTGCTCCTTCACTTAAATATCACAATATCACAAAGATGTTCTGAAAATTTAACAGCTAAGAAATCTAAGTACTTGGTACTTTTCAATAGTTGTGAAATTGAAGGAATTGACCTAATATTTATTAAGTTTCATAACGAATCTTCTACAAAAAAATTAGTGCACTGTCTGCTCTGCAGTAAATTGCACAATCAAATGCCCATTTGTCCCAAATTATTTATGAAGTTGTGTGAGCCTGTATGATAACAAAGGTAACATGAAGAACTCCCTTGCTGGGGAATTCAGTGTGTTCCTTAGAATACAGACCTGCAAAAGCTATTCTACTGGGGAGAGAGGAGTCTAAGAAATGCAAAACACAACTGACAGACACAATTTGGAGATAATTAGCAGATTGACTTTCCATCATCAGCTAATTTTATTACCAGTTAAATTGTTTGCTTCTCATTGTATTTCACCACCCATGCATCTCTAATAACAAATAGCCTTAATAATTACAAACAATACCTGCTGTGATATGAATAGGGTGATATGAACAACAAAATTACTATAATCAATCATCAGCAGCATGTTGTTTAAATGTGCAGAAATAGTGGAAATTCCAAGGAATCACCATGGCACCAACTTCCCTTATCTGATCACAAAAATGTTGCACATGAGCTGAGAAGTGTAACAGCACTTGCTTGTGTGAACTGAGCATGGCTGAAATGCATTCCACCACCTTAACCAGATGGCAGTTTTGATACTCACGTAGGAATAAGAAGAGTTTGCTAGGAAAGATTCACATTTTGTTATGTGTGGGTGTGTTGGCTTTGTGCAAAATTTATAGAGACAGGCAGATTATCTTAAAACTTGCTTTGTCTTGCAAGGTCTTTCCTTGACAAGTAAACACTGAACAAATACAGTTGTCCCTTGTCTGTGACCTTAGACAGTGGCCACGGTGTTGTTTCCCTTGGTTGCAGCCGCCCTCTCTGAGTGTTCCCAGGAACACTTCTAAGAAAACAAGGATAGAGACATCACCATGCTAGCAACCACAGCCTTTGCAGGGCTGAAGTTTGCATAGTCTTTCTTCACTGAGCTGACAGCAGGAAAAGCAGGAAGCTGAAATGACTCAAAGCTATTGCTTTCTGCTTTTATTTGGAAAAAAAGGCTGTGTGATTTATTGTGCTAACATTGCTAACACTCGAGTGATTCCTGAGCGTGATGGCAGAAAGCAAAGCACACCAAAGAAACCACAGTAAAACTAAGCTCAGCCACAAGATCAAGAGAGAAAGTATCTGAAGTGATTACTTACTGTGCTTGCCTCCCCTGTAATAAATGGCAGCTGCTGAGAGCTGCAACCTGAACGACCAGTCCACTTGAAGGATTGCAGCTCTCAGCAGCAAGCCTGGGGCAAGCAGGGTCACAGCATCTCTTCACATGGCCCCTCTCAAAAAGCCCTCTTTGGCTGCAGGCCAAGAGATGATTTGACACACTAAGTGCCAGCACAGTCACCTGGGTCTATTTTCCAGGGCTAGTGCAGAGCCCAGCTCTGGCCAGGCCCCCTCCAGGTACCACTCAGCTGACACCAGACTGAGCTCCTGAGCCCAGCAGGGCTCACAAGGGTCAGGCTACCAATTGTGTGCTGCTTCCACCTCTTGCTAAGTCTTTAGGGCACAAGGCTGACCTTGGGAGGGCACTTTCTGGACCCAGGATCATTCAGCTAGGCTGTGTTTTCCTGGTAGAAGGACCTTTGAGAGGGTGTATCAGAATATTTAAAGAACAGGAGCAGATCTTGAGCTAGATCCATGTTTTTATGGGAAGTTAGTGGAAAGAGCAGATAGAGTGTTCAGTAAAATCTCAGTAGAGTACTGAAATGGATGTTGTTTTTAATGGCTCCATAGCTGGGGATAAATCCCTTTTCTTTGTCAGCTTTTTTCTCTGAATATTTTCTCTGATTTTTTTCATTTGTAAGCTTTCCAGGGAAGATCTTTGGCCATGTGTTTTACAAAGGCACCTTGAACTCTAGTTGCTATGGGGACACAAAAAAGCACTTTCTTAATGGCATGTGGAATTTGAAAAATTAGCTATTTGATCATAAGCATCCATTTATTTCCTCTGGTTTTTGCAACACGTGAATTCATCAAGCTACAACCACACTGCTGGCTGAGGGACAGCAGGCAGTGAGCTGGCTGCACTGGTGTCTCCAGACACACTGGCTAAGACCAGCAGTGCTAAGGACAGGGTCTGGCCCAGAGGCAGGACAGCATGCACTTCCCACAGACTATTAAGTGAGTAAACCTCAGCCTGACTGAATATCTGGCTAAATGCTTCTGGTTTACCTGTTCATTTCATTATTCCCATTGGCCTTGAGTGCTTAAAATCTGTGACCACCTATTTTTCCTACATAAAGTCATGTAACAGTCACCCTGGGTAGCTCCACTGAAGCCTCACAGAGACTGGTCCAAGTTTCTCAGAGCATACCTAATGTCTCTATAGCACAATGCACGTAATTCCTGCACCCATTCCCATTTAAAAAACTGTCAGAATTTTGCCTTTCTTGTCCAGGATCTGGCAAAAAAAAGGATAGCCCTGTCCATATCTTGGTTCCTGGGAGCAGTTCAGCTGCTATGACTGTGCCCAGATGTGAAGCTCCAGCCTGTGGGACTCTGCACTGCACCTTGAGTCACAAATTTTCTTGACTGCATTTTCATTAAAAAAACATATATAAATGCCTGAACTTGTTGGGGAACAGAACACTCCCACTGAAAAAAAAAATTTAAAGTCTCATACTTCAGCTATATTCCAATCAGGCAATAATGGACAAATTTCTTAAGAGTCAGCATAGTTTTTCTTAATGGAGATTGATTCTTATTAGTGGTAAACAAAATATTATTTGTCATTTGGATGTCAATTTATATCACTAACAGATTAACCTTTCAATATTCCTTCTGAAACAGTCTGCAAGTGAAAGCAATGGTGGCATTTCAGACAAGTGAAAAGCATCAGGAAAAAAAAAAAACAACCAAGCATGCAGCATTTAGATGCATATGTTAATATTTTTCTACATTGTTTTTCCTTTGCACTTCCAAAAAATAAAGGAGAAAAGGGAAAAGCAAGCCCTGTGCATTTCCATTTTCCATGTAGCCTGCTGCAGAAAGCATAATTAATTTTGATCTTTCTGAGTGAATTTGCATTTAAATTAATGTGCGTGGGCAAAGGAAGGGAAAGGGAATGAGGCTCACCTTTTATTTCATTAATAACAGCCACAGACCAGAATACAAAGAAACAAGAAAAGCCTGACAAGCCTGGAGCTGGAAGGAGCTTTCCCATGGGGGACTGCCCTTCATCATGGCAGGGAGGTGAGGAGGTGCTGAGCACGTGGTGCTGCACAGGGCTGGCCAGGACAGCAGCGTGACCCCCATGGGGCAGTGTCACTGCAGGGCTGGCCCCTCGCCCTGCCCCTGTGGCACAGTCACACACTGCAGGGTGGCAGGGGGTGGTCAGTGCAGCTGGGCTCTGCCTGATGGGTTTGGGCAGTTTTTGGAGCAGGGACCCCCAGGGAGGGCCGTGTCTGTCACCTGTGCACTGTAACAGCGCTGGGCTTGCTTTGTGTTTGCAGATAGTCATGTTCTGGCTCTGAAATGCCAGCCCAAATTAAAAGAGAGATGAGTAATTTATGCCAAGTGAGGATCTGTATTCTGGTAGTTATCCTTGCCTTTGATTCTCCCATCTCCACAAGTCTGGAAAGGGCAGCAAAGATAATTGTTCAGGTATCAGGGAATGTGAGAACTTGAGCAGGATTCTCTTCCTAAATATAAGCTCTATCAGTGAAGCCCTTCACACAAAGGACAACACAAATCTGAGAAATTGCACAATAAGGAACATACATTTGCCAAACCAAATATGTGTTTCAGGGCTGAAAAAGACCTTTCCTTCTCTATCCTCTTGTCCATAATTTGGCATGGGATTTCTAAAAATGAAGCTTAATATTTGGCAGTTTATGGAATCACTCGCTGTTTATCTCAATCCATAAATGCTCAACTATCTCTCCTGGTCTGGAGCTGCCATCCCAAACAAGGTTTTCACTGGCAGCAAAGCAGAGCATTTAAACACAGGTATCTGCCCACCCTCGTGGTCTCAGGAAACACAGGCAGTAAGATATTAAGGCCTGTTTTAAAATGTTGCTCCTTTTAAAACCTTTGTTCACACTCATCCCGTGCCAGGTTCTGAGGGAACAAACAGTGCTGTGCCTTGCAGTGTCATAGATATGCTGTGCTTCAGGACACTGATAACACAGGTCACTGCTCCCTCGCTTCAGAAAGCTCTGGTGTGGCTACTGCTGCAATCAGCACGGCTGCTGAGTGCATTTAGGTAGCAGCTCTCCACAGAGCTGCCAGAGGGACAGAGAGCAGAGAACTGGTGAGGTCAGTGTTTCAACCCAGGGCTGTTTGCGCACTGCCTGAACGCACTCCGGTGCCAACAAAGGTTACAGCAGGACTGGGGCCCTGCTGATGTTATGTTCCAGCATCAGAAAGTACACAGTGGTCCAGCAATCACAGCTGATAGAGGAAAGATGGCTCAAAAGTTCATTTGTACCTTCCCTGCTGTTGTACTGGGAAGAATCCTACCCCTAACAGGCTCTAGCTGTTTCTTTAAAAGCATTCCACAGTCAATTAGCTAATAAACTATGCTAATTAAGTATAATTTTCTTTCAATATTGACTATCCAGGGGATATTGCTCTCTCCATCCACTAAGCTAATCAGGATGCTTTCCCTTGCTGACCCCCAAAGCAATGTGGGTTTTGTATCTAATGGCCACACCAATGCCATCAACAATTAACTGAGCACATTTGAATTGACACGATTTCATCCTCAGAACAAATTAACTTCTCATAAATTCATTGGTAGATTCACCACACTGAAAATTAATCCCCACTAAGAACAGGGCTAAACTGTAATTCCTCCAGGAGCAGTGAGAAAAAGGCAGCAGAGATCTGCCCTGCTCTGACAGCAGATCAGACACTAGCATGGGAGCAAGTCCTGTTCCCATGTCCTTCCTGAGAGAAGCTCATTAGGGCTGGTTTAATTCCCCATCCCACCACTTTACTTAGATTGTGGAAAGGCTTTTGTGCCTCAGAAGCACAGCTATGAGGCTTGAGGGGACCCTTTCACTCTCTACAACTCCCTGAAAGAGGTGGTAGGAAGGTGGGGGTCAGGCTCTTCTGCCAGGCAGACAGTGACAGGATGAGAGGACATATCCTCAAGCTGAGCCAGGGGAGGTTCAGGCTGGACATCAGGAGGAATTTTTTCATGGAAAGTGTTCTAAACATTGGAATGGACTGCCCAGGAAGGTGGTAGAGTCACCATCTCTGGAGGTGTTCAAGAAACAACAGAACATGGCACTCAATGCTGTGTCTAGTTGACAAGGTGTTGATCAGTCAAAGGTTGTTTGCAATGATCTCAGAGGCCTTTTCCAACCTAAAAGTTGATCAGCAAAGTACTTTTCCACACCTTTACAGACACAGCCCATAAGGGACTTCATTGTGGTAATACTGCTTGGTGAGTTTTCATTCTCCTATCTGAGGGATGATGTTTTATGCCAATCTATGTGGCAAACACTTGGTGGCCTTTGAACTCCTCTACTGCTTCCCCTCTGTAAATGTGATAGACACAGCTCATCTAAACTGTTTGTGCACTCTGAACTTGCAGTCTAATGTCAGAACATAAAAAGAATATTGCCTTCCACTAGCATGTATTTAAACCAGAGCAACATACATTGTTCCAGTATAACTCACACATCATTTGTTTCAGTGGGGAGTAATTTTCAACAGCAAATATATTCAATATCATTGTGATTTGGGGACAATTTAGAAAGAGGCAAAACTCTGCTACATTACTTTTACTGTGAATGATTTGTTCACCTTCTTGTCTTTGATGCATTGCTTTCATTAACTTGAAACAGTTTCAAATACCAAAGCTTTCTTATTTTGGTTCTTAGGGTTTCTTTCCCACCATGCACAAATAAGAAATTAAAGACAGAAATAGGCTACAAATATGAGAGAGGGCTTGCATCTAAACAAATGCAAAGCAAACCACTATCACAGGGTGAGATCTTTCACATGAAATTCTGAACAGCCCCCCTTGCTCTTGTGCCCACCTGACCCTACCCCTGGAATTGCAGCTACTTATTACATCACAACTCTTGGCCCCTCAGAAGGGAGGGGCTGCAAAAGCACAGCCAGGGAATCCATGAGGAAGAGAAGACCTGGGGGAAAGTCTGAAGTTAGAAGCTGAAGCTGCTGCCTCTTCTCTAGCCTGTCTAGCAGAGATGATGCCATAGGGCTTCTCATTTATTTCTCTTGTTCTCACAGGTTTTTTAAGGAGGTAGGTTCCTCTCATTTTGGCAAGGGGGATTCACTTCCTCTCCTGTTATCCAGTGCCTGTTGGCTGTCTTTCACAAGAATTCCTGGGACATTCCATACACATCCATTCCAATCAGCTCTTTGTAAGAGAAGCTGTTGGACCCTTCAATAAAGCCACGTGCCAACTTAGGTGTTCAAAAGTGCAGGGACTCCTGTGAAAAGCCTGATGTTGATGCAGAGCACATTTACAGCCTCAGGTGACCTTGACCCTGCCTTAATCAACAGACATCTGTCTTATTAATGGACATGAGATTCTTTTCACACTCATGAAGGCCCACTGGCACTTTCAGCATTCTGGGTTCCTTGAATGAACATTAAGCCCACAAGTCTGCTGGTGAACACCCGGTTAACACTGGAAATTAGTCTGTTCTTCAGATAAAAAACATTAACATCTGAGTTTAAATTGGTGTAGGAGCAGTTTTAAACCCAAAACTACTTTGGCATCTTCTGTTAACAGTTGAATAGGCTTTAATTCCTCAAGACTGGATATTCCTAGAGCCTGGATTACTTCTATAGGGCCTCCTACTGTAATTTTTCACTTGTGCCATAGGCTCTAATGTAAGACACGTTGTAAATAATAACAGGCAATTCTGGTAAACAAATTTTGATGTTTTTCATCTAGATCTGTCAATTAAATCTACTGTAAAGTCAAGAAAAGCAAAGAATCTAGCTATGAAATTTCCTTTTCTTAATGAGGCATTTAAATAGCATCTCACATTTGTTCTCCAATTGTTTACATAGGATGTCATTTGTGATGCATTGTTGGAGCCCTGTAAATCTCAGCTGGGAACAATATCCCAGAGAGCAGAGGGGGACAGTTCTGCTTCAAGCTACATCTCAATAGATTTTCTGCCTTTTCTTTTATTATGTTACTCATCTGAAATGGTATCTGTAATCCTGCTAATGAAATGCAATAACATCAGATACAGCAGCTGTCAAAAAAAATATAAATAGTATGAATTTTCATTAAACTTCTTGAGTTGATCTTCACTTTTTCCATTACTGATTTAAATATTGCTGGTTTTCTGAAGGTCATCTTATTTCTATAAGGCTTTAATGAATCCTGGCTTTTGTGTTTTAGACACCTTACTCCCTCTGGTTCAATAGGTCATTAAACATATATTTAAGTCATTCTTTGTCCCAGATATTTCTTATGGGATCACAGCCAAAAGAGACAAAAGATCCCAAGGTGGATGAAAGGCAGGTCAATTATTCTTACTTAAAGATGAGAAAATGAAGCTTAAAAGGAAGAAAGTGTCTAGCACACAACTCACCCCTGTCAATAGCATTACTCCCATTGGTCAAGTCTTGGAGACCTAAGTCTTAAACATCACATTCATTTCAGTGTTAGTCAGGAGACTTCAAAAGTCCCAGGGGGCCTTCTGGCTTTTATGGTTATCTTTTGAAGACCAGCATCTGAAAGTCTTGTTTAAAGTTCTCTGTACCCCGCTTCTAAATCAGCTTGGTGATTTAGACCTCCACCATATTTTCCAAATTTAATAATAAAGTATTTTTTACAACTGTGTATGCATTTCATAAAGCAAAACATCATGGGTACCTGATCAGATGCTTTTAGTGTCTCTTTCTCCACAACTTATAACAAGATTCAAATGCTCAGCAGAGAAATGAACTGCAGATGCCTGGTCTGGTGCTCACTCTCACTGTTGTTATCTCAGCAGCCCAGCCAGAAATGTCCAAATGCAAAAACCTGGGCCTTAGCAGTGTCAAGGGGCATGAGTTAGGCTTGAATGGGAGGCTTATGACCACAGTTCAGGATGCACAATAATGTCTGTGAAGTGCACAGAACCTTCTGGAGGGTGTATGCAATGGGCTCCATGCATTGTCCCTTTTGGAACATGGCCAGAATAATTTTTTTGGTAATTCCAACACAGAATGGGGTATGAGGTGTGTGGTGCCTGAGTATAATGTAAACCTTCATTCAGTTTAAAGATTAAAATCATGAGGTTAACTCAGTTTGGCTTCTCCTTTCTTTTAACAGTGTTAGGTCAATGATGCCATTCTCATTTCCTGACTGGCTGTTGCAAAGGAGTGAAAAAAAATTCCCAGTTTTCACAGGAGGGCTTCAATTATTTTGACAGCCAAGCCATAAATTCAGGTCACACAAATCTGTACCAGCAGACAGACTCCTGTATTTTGTATAGAGAGATTTGCACAGATATGTCACAAGCTGAGAGGAGGTCATCCTCCTGATGCTTCTCCCTGCACAGGATAGAAATGAAGCTACTGGACGGACTGGTCTTGTGACTAAAGCCCCATCCTGAGGCAAGAATTCGGGTCCCTGTTCTGACAGGCATGTGCTGCACAGGCAGGAAGCAGTTTACTCATGGATGAGGTCTCTGATTGTGAGCTGGGAAGGAAGAGGGTAGCAACCAGTTAGAGTTTTGTGGCAGGAGCTGTTGCTTACTTTGTGCTTAGAGCTGGGAAGCAAAAAGTAAAGAATTTCAGAAGATACAAGCCTCACTGTGGCAGTAACAAGAAATTTCAAGGAGTTGCTAATAAACTGGGTTGTATTGACAGGCATAGAGAAGTAAAATGATCTTAGAATTGTCTCATTTGAGGGACACTGAAATTCATCAGGAACTAGCGTCCTATTGATCTCTGCTGTGTGACTAAGACAAATGAAAAATAAATTATAAATATAGGATGGAATAAATACCATGTTTCCTCCTAATCTAGTAATTTCCATTTACAAAGTCAACACAGATGAATGAGCAATTTACATTGATGAAATCACCATACTTCTTAGTGCCCATTTGTAATAACTGCCCATCCCCAGTGATTCGCCTTCATTGTGTGATTCCCAGTTGAGTTGTTATGAATGCAGAGAGGGGAGAATTTGTTGAAAACAATAGCTGGATGTGACTGCCAATCCAATGTGCTCTGAGAATCCATACTGGAGACGTAATGCTGGGCCTCTGAGCTCTGCAATCAGACGCCTGCACAGCGGGATGTTGTCTGTCCTTTGGAAAACTCCTTCATATATGGATTCTGGGCTAGTGTGAACTACTTAGGACACAATCAGGGAGGAAGGAGTTTAAGATCTGATAAAAACTATAGACTTTGTAGCTGCCTTTCTGGCCAGGGAGAGCGTCCAGCTCAAGGTGATTCATGGTGGGATCAGATCATTGCCCTCTTTCAAACATTTTGGCTTTCTCAAAGCCTGATCTCCTAATATAGGACAGAAGAAAGATCCCTCTGGAAGGCTCTGTGCCCTAGATATAATTTATTTGTGTCTCTTTGGTTTGTGAGAGACATGGCTGATTGACAGGCTAAGACTATGAAGTCAACTTTGCTGAGCCATAAATAGCATAATTCTGCTTCTCTGAGTCCCCAGCAGATGTATTCATCAGGCACATGAACCTCTCCAGGCATCAAAATTGACAGATTTCATTAACTTTCTCCAACCTGAGAATCCAGCTGTAATAGACAGTGTGGAGAAATCAGAGGGACTGCAGGTTCTCAGCAAGACTGTGTTATCAGACAGTCCTGATTATACAGAGCCGGTAGGCAAGGACTGGCTTAGCAGTCACCACTCTCCTGGTACTGTTCTTAATGACTAATCCCCACAGCATCCTTCCTCACCTCTCTGAGCCTTGCAGTTTAACATCACAGCCAGCCTCCAGAGGGGAATTACGTGATGCAGTACAGTCATCCTTTCCAGCAACAGCTCTGCATCCCACTCTTGTGTGTCAGCACAGGCCTGGCAAAAAACAGTTATTCCTGACGCCCTTGCTAGTGAAATCCCGCTACTAGATCTCAGGTGTCATGAAAACCAGGAAAGTTGCACATTCAGGGCATAAAAACCCTTAGCTGTCTTTTTAGAAAGGAGGAAAAAAAGAGGACTTCCTCCACTAAAGAATTATTTTTAGTACTTCTTGTGCCTTGAGCTGTGCTCACAAAGCCTGCCTTGTGATTTTTAAGCAATGAGAAATTCTCCTCCTTGCTCTTCACCCTGTCAGCTCTACTTCCACTGTTCTGTGTTTTGGAAGGTTCTAGGTGAACAAGCACCTGTTGATTTTAAAATGCTGCTCTTCCTGCAGCTGCTGAGCACTGCCTGAGCTGAACACTACTGGGAGATGGGATCTGCAGGGCTGCTGGCTCTCCTGTGGCTTCTGGGACATGTGCAGGGTGAGAGCAGTGGGTAAAATCTGGCAGGTGACTCCTAACACGCTGCCCTACTGTAAGGAGGAGGCTGAAAGAGTGATTGAAGAAGGAATTGCATCATGAAGAAGGAATTGCACTTTTTCCTTGTCCTCTCTCTAGAGGAAAGCAACAGAAAATATTTCAGCAGCATTCCAGGGAACATGGCTCCCAGGATCACTATAGAAATACCTGTAAGGAGCAGTTATAAGATGGTATAGCAGGATTCTAAAGTTTTATATTGTTCAGAAATTATGCTGTTTGTTCTTGAGTGCCATCTACTGACAATTCCTGTCTTAATGATTTGCTTTCATTGATATTGCTTATTTTAAATGCCCTATATAACTTCTGTTAGCATAGATGTTCCTTATTCCTTGAGCACTTTATTTCCCTCTGCAGACCAGGATACCTTTGACATGATGTTTTCAGTTATCTCTTGGACTTCCCTTTTTCTTTCCACCCATCACCAGGCTTCCTCCCTTCCCTGCCTGCTCCTTCTGCCTAGAGGGCAATTTCTGGCCTCCCTATCCTCACCCTTCTGCCTTCAAAATGTAGCTGCAGTTGTGCTGTCCCCCTTGCACCCGAGGTTGCCTCCATCAGTTTGTTACAGCACCATTGAGATCTTATTTCCCCCTTTCCTTTCAGTTCTTCCTCTTCTTTCAAGAGCTTTTTCAGCAGCTTTCATGCAGTAACCTTGAAAATATTTAATGATCACTGACTCCACTATATTACCTGTTCTAGAGGTATTTTACTTTAGTTATATGATACTTGAATTAGCATTATTATTACAGTTTTTCATTTTCTATCTGTAAGATTTCCTCCCCCAGCAGTCCAATACATTTTGCAAAGATAAAAATAAATTAAAGGTGAAAAGTTATTGCCAAGGACAAGAGCTTGGGAAGTTTAGCCTACAAGATATTTCTTTCTCCATTGAAAACATAATCTGTATAGATAAAGAAAATGCCAGGTAGCTAACTCATTATAAGCAACTGAGAAAATAGATCAAGAGACTTTTTCCTTATACTCTCAGTTTTTGGCTTGGTTCCATCTCTGCCAGCTAGCCAAAGGAATGAGGAAAATTCTAGTAAAGTCTCCTAATGCATGGCACCATTTTCATTGGCTTTCTCAGCTCAGACAACTCAGCATGAGTTGACACCCTGACACTCAGCTGCCACTCAATTTCAGGCAGAAAACATCAAGCTGTAGAAGTGCAGACATTTGTCCACAACACGCTTATACTGTGGAACTCCTTCCCAGAGGATTTTGCTGAGGTCAAAACTGTAAGTAGGTTTAAAAAGGATTAGACAGATGCATGGTGGGCAGGTGTGATGTTTGCTATTAAGCATGACAGCCTGGCTCTAACATTTGTTACAGAAAGCCCCTGTAGAGCTGATGGCTGGAGGGGGCTGCAGCAGGGAATCTGCTGTTCTGGGCTGCCCCAGTTGGTGCTGCCCGCCCCTCCCATGGGCAGTGGCTACAGCAGCCAGGGGATGATTAAAAACAGCTTCAGTCTGGACAAAGCCTTTGAATTTCCATGAAAATAGCACTTTGTCTTGAATGGTTGTTCTCCACTAAGATCCCTGAATCTCCAGCAGTAAAACTGGGATTGCCCCCCTGAACTCAATGCCACAAAAACCACAAGGTTAGGCCTTTCTGGGGTTGTTTCAGTAGAGACAATTTTGCTAAAGTGAGGGCTGAGGAGTATTTCAGTATTTGCTCCTGGACTTCTAAATCCATATTCTGCCTTTTGTATAAACACACATCCAAACTAATATTTGACTAACTTAGAAACTGCTTATCAGTAAGATGGCAAGTGTCACTTGCATCTCATTTCTTTTATTTTAATGACTAACAACCTGTGCTGCAATTCATAATTCAGTCTCTTTCCTCCTTTCTTGAATCACGCAGCAAAACCTGATCAGTGACAGAGATGATGCTTGTGAAATTGCTGCACAGGGGTTCCTCTCACTGAAGGGCTGACAAGCTACCAGTTGAGGAGAAAGCTTAATTGCATGGGTGATCAAAGGAGAATGTCTGAAGACAGGGAGACTGTAAGGGGGTGTGCGTAGGAGTGTGTTTTAATGAGAGATTATACGGGAACATGTGAGTCTGGCACACACAAAATGACAGAAATGAATGCATGAGCTAGTACAAAATAGCATGCTAACCAAAGGCATCCACAGATCAGCTTCAGCCCCTTCTCAGCCCTTGCCTAAGAGAACTGTATTCTATTAGTTGTCATCCCACTAACTATACAGAGAGGAAAAAAGTGAACATTTGATCTTTGCAACTGGGAAAGGAGGAGGAGTGGGGGAACCTCATGAGACAACAACATCCAGGCTGAACTGGAAAAGAGAGATCAAAGCAATGAGCTGAACTGAGAAGAAAGGACACAGGACAGTGATATGGTGTACTCCCGGGAATGGGATGAATTGACGTAAAAAAAAGGGAATTTAAAAAGCATTGAAGGCACTTGCCAGCCCTTCCATGTGCTGTAACACACTTCACTGACAGAGGTTTGGTTCATGATGTATACTGTGCTTTGTTGTATGCTTACTGTCTTACTTTGTACTCAGCTCCACTTACATCACAGGGGGTACTTGAGCAGTAAGATGCCTCTTAATATCAAAACAGGTGCCATTAAAATGGCTTATACACAATCTCACATCATTTTAGCCCAAATCCATTTAAAAACTCATTACAGTTATATTGGCATAAACCTCTGTGCCAGTGTTCTCCAACTGATTTAAACTGCATCAATATAAATCCAGTTTCAATTGATTTAAGAGATTCTAGGCAGAAGTGCACTGCATTTGACAAACTGATGGGAGGACATACCCTTATTGAAATATTTAAACTTCGGCACTCGATCTTTTCATATTCAGCAGTGTGGCTTTTGAACTTTTGCCATTTTGTATTTTACAAGCCCTTACAGGGAGGGAAAATAAGTAACTTTAGAGCAGTCAGGTTAACAGCCTTTCGCTTCATCAACTGAACCCGTGTGCAACCACAGATGCCTTAAGCTTTAGTGTTTTATAAAATTATAAAGACATGGGAGAAGCATAATGCTTTTTCTACTTACCCTACTCTGAACTCAAGCATGTTAGTGGTTGACAGCCTTTTTTTTTTCTTTCCTATAAAAGGCATCTAGCCTTTAGTTGAACATGCCCTTTTTTTTGTAAAAATAATGAAAGCTCAGTATCTAAAATGCCACCCTCTAGACCAGGTTGCTCAGTGCCCCATCCAGCCTGGCCTTGAGCCCTTCCAGGGACAGGATATCCACAGCTTCTCTGGGCAGCCTGTGCCAGTGCTTTGCCACCCTCACCATAAAGAATTTCTTCCGTATCTAAGCTAAATCCAGAAGTTATTCAATCACTCTGAGCTCACGTTCCCCACTACAGCAGCTTTCTGGTCGACATGGTCAGTTTATGGCCAGCTTGAACCAGTCTATTGTTATTGGAGTTTATCCAATACAACACTGGGAGAAGAAATGCAGTACTGGTCTTGAAATGACACCGTGTAATGTTAAAAACAAGATAAAAAATGCTGCTCTTCATGTGCTGGCAATGATAAATTATGCAGTTCTTTCCTTCCAGTGTCTCCCATCTGCAACAGCTACAATAGAACTTTAGTTCAAACACTGTTCTTACTGAGTGCTGGAGCTGTCAGGCCAGTCTCAGCTTTTGTGTGAGATTCATGAAAAATAAGTTTGACAATTTCTCTAAGTGAAAGGCCTCTAACCATGTCTCCAGCCTGGTAACCATAGTACTTACATGCTTTGTGAAATTTGTGTTTCACATCGAGAATGGTAGATGCTGGAGGTACCTGGAAAAGAAAGCAAAATGCATGCAGATTAATTTTTCTTTCTTCTTCACTTTGGGATCCCTTCTCCACTCCTCTAATGAAGAGATGCTTAAATTTGTCTGCAAGTCCTTCAGATTAAAATGAAAAATATCAGCAAATTTGTTTTCACAGGTTAGTATGTTATTAGGGATTGTCCAAATTTGAATTATACATCACCTAGACCACCTCTGCTTGGTTGATGGAAGGGGAAAATCACAAGAGTCAAGAGGGAAAGCTGCTTGATGCAATAATTGCCCCCTAGATCAAACCAGTGGGAAAACTTGAAGGGTTTAGCTTTAAAGTTAGGTTCAAGCATGCTGAGGTCCATGTCCTAGAGACATGAAAGGGTTCTCTGGAGAGGGCAGTAGCAAAAGTAGTAGGTTCTGTCCTTTCTGCCTGAAATGAGTTTGCTTCTGCATGCTTTTGTTCATGTGCACTGAAGCAATTCAGGTGTCAGAGTTTTAGAGGGCAGTCTGGAGGCTTTTTAGGCTCTATTTTATTATGCATATTGATTTTTTAATATACTTTGTACAAATTACCTGAGAAACACATTTAGAATTTATTAGAGCAAAATACTTGGATTTGCCTTTTGTTTACAAGGAAAGGCAATGGGACTCTTGAGGAAGCAGCATGTTGAGCTACTTATTAGTGGATTGTGACAATAACCATGCAAATGAATAGAGAAGAACGTAAGAAATTCTCCTAGTAGAGATCATTTAGCACCTTAACATTGTTTTGTGGAAAAGACTGAGTTTGGAGAAATACTGATGCAACAAAATAAAATTGCTGACTCTAAAGCAACAAATCAGTGCAGAAAGAAAAGTTTACTCTTATGTAATTTGACACCCCCACGCAAATATACAGTGTATGTGCTTTTAGTAACCCAACTTGCTTCCAGTAATATGAACAGGCAGAGAGCTCAATACAGATTTCACTGATCTAAAGATGTAAAATGACATCTGTGCTAAAAGGTAATAAAGTACAGATCTAAGAGAATTCTAAGTTTTTTTCTTGGGTTTAGATGAGAACACTTTATTTTCCACAGTAACAGAGGGTTTTACTGGGCATTTACAGAAACTACTGTAAATGGAGCTCCACTTAAACCCTGACTTGTGTCTCTCATGTGGCTGCTAAGCAATGCCAACTCCACCGAAATCAAGGCCTAGGCTCCTTGAAACCAAGGACTACCCTTTTTCCCTGTCCCTAACACCTGTGTTGACCCAAACCATGCTCAACTATACTAGGTCAGGCAAGAGATACTGCCCTTGGATACCCTTTTCTTCCTAGCTACAGGAAACAATAGAAGAAGCCATTTTATCTTTCTTAGTTTAAAAAGGAAAGAAAATATTTTATCTGTGCTAATTGCACTTAAGCCATTCCATGCAACACCCAGGAGAACAGCCCATCTCCCATAGTCTCCATTTATTTTTCCTATCATGTGTGCAACCTCTGTGGACTTGGGGGGATTATGTTCTCGAAACCTCTAAAAATGTCTGAAATTGCTTTCTCACACTTTGTAATCTCACACCTGTGAGGCCTGGAGCCCAGAATCCATCAGATGTGGATGCAAGCGCTGTTAGCTGGCAACACCTATTCAGCATCCAAGCCTGCAGACCAAAATCTCTCATGTGTCCTAGCACAGGGCAGATGTGCAGGTGTTCAGAGCTGGCATTGCCAGCTGAAAGAAGGGGATGGTCTTTTCCAGTTTGATGGAGGATGAGCTGGCTTTCTAAATGCAGTATCAGCCACATTGCTGCAGGGCCTACATCCCTACAGATGAGCACCTCACTATCTACTCTGGGATAGAGTAGCTAGGGCCAGCCCTTGCTCTGGAGAGCTGATCAACCCATTTAGGCAAAGAAAGCTGAAAAATTGTAAAGCTTAGCATGCTTACAGAGCAATGCTTGCTCAAAACAGAGCCCAGGTCTCCACCTCCAGCTCTCCTGAGTATATTTTGACTTCAGGACAGAGCTGCTCTCAATCTGTTCAAAATGTCTAGTTGAGCCCTTGTTAGCAACTCTACCTTTACACCCCTCTCCCTTTTTTCATCCTGACACAATCAGTGCTTTCTCCCCTCCAAATCCTGCTATGGCAGCTATGGGGTTCATTTCACCTAACTTCAGCTATTTAAAAAATTAATCCAAGCTCATGTTTTAGGTCTACCTGTGGAGCCACCCACATGCCTCAGGTGTTTGAAAGCTACAGAGTGCTTGCAGCGTCCCGCTGCAGCCCAGGAGCCAGTGAGTGTGCCCCGGGGGGTGACGAGCAGCACCACACAGCACTCACAGCAGCAGCTGTGCTCTGGACATCCCTGAGCGAGGCAGAGCTCATTAGCAGGACTCTGCTGTGCCTGGCTACATCTGAGCTGCCTCAGGCCAGAGCTGGTTTCAGCCCTGCCAGCCCATGACCGGAGATGTGCTGGGCTGGCGAGTCGCGGTCTGGTGGCTCCGCGCAGGCTGCGGGGCCCCTGGCAGGCACGGAGCTCACATCCAGCCAGGAGGGCAGCAGGACACTTGTTTGCACAGAATCACAGAATGTCTAGGTTGGAAGAGGCCTTCAAGATCATCGAGTCCAACTTGTGCCCTAACACCTCAACTAGATTGTGTGACTGAGTGCCACATCCAGTCTCTTTTTAAACACATCCAGGGATGGTGACTCCACCACCTCCCCGGCCAGACTATTCCAGAACTTAATCACTCATTCTGTGAAAAACTTCTTCCTAATGTTCAGCCTGTATTTCCCTTCATGCAGCTTGAGACTGTGTCCTCTGGTTCTGTCAGTGCTGCCTGGAGAAAGAGACCAACCCCACCTGACTACAGCCACCTTTCAGAAGTTGTAGAGAGTGATAAGGTCACCCCTGAGTCTCCTTTTCTCCAGGCTAAATACCCCCAGCTCCCTCAGTCATTCCTCACAGGGTTTGTGTTCCAAGCCCCTCACCAGCCTCGTTGCCCTTCTCTGGATTTGCTCAAGCATCTCAACGTCCTTCCCAAACTGAGGGGCCAGAACTGGACACAGCACTCAAGGTGCCCCTCACCAGTGCCGAGTACAGGGGCAGAATGACCTCCCTGCTCCTGCTGGCCACACTATTCCTGATACAGGCCAGGATGCCATTGGCCTTCTTGGCCACCAGGGCACACTGCTGGCTCATGTTCAGCCGGCTGTCGACCAGTACCAGTTTTATATGAGCCAGCTGCCTTCCAGAAGGACCCTTCCACTGGAGACAAGATATCTACACAGGTCGCGAGCTGAAGAATAACACAAATACTTTCCCCCTTCAGAATGGGCTGTGACATAGGAGAATCGCCGTCTCCTTTCCCAGGCAGAATAATGAGGTTATAGCCACAAGAGAATGAAATACATTTTTTTATGATCTTGATAATTCTGTGTCCTTTTCTAAAGACCTCATAAAACAACCAGTGAAGTTATAGTTTCTAATATTGATCAATGAGAAGATGGATGCTGAGACACCAGCTTACTACTAAGAGTGTCCTCTTCGTAGACCATTAGTTATCTTTTGTTCTTTTCATTGTACATCAATACAAGCTAAGGAATTTTAAGGACTGGGAAAGCATCTGCTCTTATTACCCGTTGTGCTAACTGAATAAAACACCCTGGAATATTTCACTGTAATTATTAGTCTTACTCTCCTTTCATTCTTTTGAATTATGTCTGTAAGTGTTATAACTCTTTCTTTCCTCTATTTCAGCACTTTACAAATATGCAAAGGCAAAGCAGAGTGAGAGACCACCCTTTTTTTAAAGCAAGATGGATTTCTGCTCTTATTTGGTATGTATCTTCTATAGTCTGATGGTCAAGCCAGCTTTTCCCTACAACTTCTTCACTTGTAGTCTAACACCTGATTTAAAGTGTAGTCAACTTTCCAATAAGTGACTATCATGTGTAAGGTTCAAGACTACTTCTTTTTGGAAAAAATGTTATGAATAAATGCATTTTTTACAGCTGTGGATTGCAGTCATTACACTTTTCATTCAGAAAAAGGTGATTTCAAAATGTCAGATCCTGGTTTTCCTATACTTTCACAGCCAGAAAACTTTTACTTTTCCATTTGCAGCAACCTTTCATTTGCAGGAATTCAAGAATTAAAGGACCTTCTGGGTCATCCATACCAGTTCTATTCTTCCTGCAGACACCAATGCACAAAGCATCAGATTTCTTTTTAAGATTTAAAATACCATATTAGTATTTTATGCTATGACTGAAGGAAGAGCACTAAGTGGAAGATATTAAGGGAACTTAATACTGCCTTTTGTGAGTGCAAGGTAATCACATAGTTATCCACTTTCATACCTCTTTCACATTTATAAGTCAAGGAATTATGCCAAATCTGGTGATCTGTATGTAATTGCATCACACAGTTCTCACACTAAAGAATTATTGTAGGGGTCAGAGGTCAGCAGAATATCAATAAGAATTTGAATAATAGAATTTCAGCAAATAAATAATCTTTCATTCAACACATTTCTCTCTGAATATTTTTTTCTCTTTGTGACATGTCAGTACCACTGCACTGCTGAGTCACCTACTTTGTAACAAGCATTTTCCATAATTGCATAAATTCAGAAATTCTGCTACTCCAGTTGCTCATTAACCACTGCCCCATCTTGAGCCAGGGTAAATTTTTTCAAAAGGGTGACATCAGTTTATTGCAGCTGAGGATCTGGCTGCAAAACAGATAACCAGCTAATGGGAAAGCCAGGTAATTTCCAAATTCAGCACTCAACAAATACTTCATCATTACTGCTTTTGCACCCTGTCCTTGTTTTGCAACCATGCTGAATTAAGAAACCAGCAGCATTCCAGAGAAAGCTAATTAGAAAAACACCTGTTCTAGCTGATCTCTGTGTTTTGTGGATTTGACTTCTAGATCAGATTGGCTCTGTCTTATTGTCATTTTTCAAAGAATTAAAAATTGGGCACTGTTTTGCTTTAACCTTTCCCAGTGTGTCCCACGCAGCTCTCTTGGTGAACCAGTGTGCTGGTCGTGCCCAAAGAGATATAAATAAATGAGCAGCTACACAAAAGGCTTTATCTAGAATCCAGTATTTTACTCAGCAGACTGCAGTGAAGTGACTACCAAACAGCTGGCTCTGACCTCAGTCCAGCCTTTCCAGAAGCAGGAGATATTCCGAATTACGGTTTGAGCTGAGGTAGTTTCCAGCACACGTACGTAAGTAGAGGGCTCTCTCACTGAGCAGTCTTCCAGATTATTTATTATCTGGTCACATGAACCTTGGCATATGAGATAATCTGACTGACTAATATTTCCAGTGATTATGGGCCAAATTAGCTAAGAATACACATAGCCACATGCTTGCTGCATGCAGTCATGTCAATTTACACCAGCCAAGTTTGTCTCTAAAGATGATTAATTGTTTTTGTACTGCTAGCTGGGTATTTCTGAATCTTCTCTCAAAAAAAAAAAACCACAAAAAAATCCTCTCTCTTTGCCTGAAAAAAAAATTGCTTGAAAAATTGTCAGACACGAAAAAGAGCTTTTTCTCTCTCTGCTAAAGATGAGAGTGGAAGTAAAGAGAATGTAGTTCATTAGAGAGAATGTGTGCAGAATTCAACATGTACACCTATTTCTGAGCAAATCTGACTAGAGTGATACATCCCCATGCCCTCTGACCTTTTATTAAGGGGAGTTGAGTAAGGTTACTGCTCACCTCTGCAGCTGAACAGCAGAATCTGTCAGGAAGCCTCTGTCACAACACTTTTCTACCAGGGAATTGGAATTTTTCTGGCAAAACCCTGGATGTGTAAATTTGTGTTGACTCCAAATTTTAAAATTTGAATATAAATTTATAAAAAAATCTGCTTCTGGCACATGCTGGGAATTCATTTTTTTTGTGTTATATTCATTACTTTTTATGTCTCATCTGTATGGAACTTTCATTACTTCTACATTATTTTCTGACACATCTATCATGATAGTGCAAAATAATATAACACATGGCTCTCATGTCATTGAAAATAACCCAATAGGAAATAATATGTAAATAAATGCACTATTAAGTTGTAAAATAAATTGAACTTGAAATATTTATTATGTCATAACAGATTGAAATATTCAAAACTAATTTGTAATGCAATCTTTTCCAAATTCCACTTCATCAAAAATTCAAGACTCATTTTTTCCACTGTCATTTTCAAAGAAAACAACATTTGGGATGTGCACTTATAAACAAAACAGTTAACAAAAAATAAAGTAATATAAACCACAAATAATAAAATAAACTTTTGAAAAATTAAAATATTTTGTTATAAATAAATATAGTGTTGTTTTATTGAACAAAGTATAAATAATAAAGAATAATAAGTAATATTGACCCATACTTCTCAGGAAGAAAGTGAGGCTTAGGGTGGTGTTTATGTTTTTTGTTGGGTTTTGATTGCCAGTTCTAGCACAGATAAAGCATGGCTGTGTTACCTCTGAATTTGTCTTCCCTTTTCTATCAGATGGCTGTATAGATTTTGGTTTGCTTTTTTATATCTATGCACACTGTTAAAATTAAAAATCAAGAAGTGCACCCAAGAAAGTCAACCAGTATTTAGCACAAGATGGTCACTGTCTGGGGAACTGCATGGAGCAAAAAAGGCCAAAAGATCAACCAATTCAAAAGAAATTCACAGAAGAATATATTTTGGCAAAACAAGTGGTTCTATGAGTAGCAGGGCTAATAAAGCAGGTCCGTGGAGGGAAGCTGGAAGCTGAGAAGCAGCAGAAAGGAATGGGAAATGAGGGTGATATATGAGAACAACCAGGCAGCATCAGGTCTGTTAGAAATCCAAGTACTTTTCATTATTCAATACCGAGTGCAATGAAGAGATGCTTGCTGTACTTCTGGTAGAGGTTCTCTGATTGCCACAATTTGTTCTTTTGAAGAACAAGAAATGTAGCTGTTAAGGAAGAAAAGCTTGCATTTTAAGGACTTTTTAAAACCCAAAATTGCTTAAACATAGGCAGATACAATAATAGCATTAACATATACTGCTGGGTGTTTACAGATCCATGACTACATGGCTCAGGTGTTTTGTGAAGCATCACACATCAGATTTCAGAAAGAACCTGAAGCATGTTCTGATGGAGCAATAAATCATATGCAGGAGTATTTTAATGCTAATAATGCCTATAAGAGATGCCATTATGCATCCATCTTTCCATCATGGGCTGTGCTGTTAACTATTAGACTAATAAAACACCTACTGCTCCCTATGGTCTTGTATTGCTCCAGTACGTTTATAATTTGCAATAATCTGTGAATTATCTCTGATGCAATAAGGCAAATGTGTGGCTGGGGTAAAATGTCATAACTTTGGTGGGAAAGAGGACATTTTCACACTGACTGGGGATCTGTCTCTACAGATACAATTTTGGCAATATTCACTGCTCTGGTGGCATAGCTGGCTTTTGCTGCTGGCCAGAATGTTCAGGAAGAGTTGGAGCACCACCAGTGTCTCACAAATTCACTCTTGTTTTTGCTCAACTTTGAATGCAACTTTAATCTTTTTGAATATTTATTATATTTGCTTCTTTATTTCTTCCCCCAGGCTTAGGCTTTTTTTTTAATGTAAAATAAGAGATGTATAAAATTTGTCATTTAAAGGCACTTCTAAGCTTTGATTAGCATCAGCTGAAGCATTAGTCATCTGTTGTAGCTTCTGTAATTCTTTATATTATCCCTTTGCAAATGCTAAATGCCCTAAAGTTCCCAGCTTCTCCCCACCCCAGTCTCTCTCTTCTAGAAAAATCAAAGGCCATTTCTCCAGGTATTCCATTTAAAAAGCCATCTCACAGCATGCAAAAAGTAATATGTATAGTTGCCTCTTTTCATCTGAAACCATCTGTAGCTATATTGACATTAAAATTATGTGAATTTCTAGCAGAGCAGGAAGAAATAAGTGTCATGCATTGCTACAACAGAATTTGAATATGTTTACCTACTTTACCAAGTACAAGTAATGACTGAAGAAGAAAATACTACTGTCATCACTTCCAGCACTGTGGGCTGGGCATATGATTCAATTCTTACAGGCAAGAAAAGACACATATTTCGTAAATGTATTTTTTCTCAGTGCTCCCTAGCAAGGACCAGATCCCCATTGTGCTGGATGCTGTGAAAACACACAGTGAGAGACACAAGACACCATGAAATCCTCCTTCCAAAAGGAAGTCAAAAAAGAGGATTTCCACATTAATGAGCCTACATCCAGCTATTTTTGTGTCTGTGTTCCTTCAGCCATTTTGCTGTGGGAATTACTGCTATGTGGGACTCAGCATCCATGTCTCACTATGGAAGCCCCCTACTTTGACACTGCTTGTTATTCAGCCCCTTTTGGCATCTCTGGCATCAGAGGTGGTATGCCATTGATGATAGATTGCTTGAATGAGGAAAAATTATGATAAAAATCCTCTGCATGCAAGGAGACTGCTGTTAATGATCACAGGTTCTGCTCATTCTCCGCAGAGAAGAATATACAGTCCTCTGAAGTGAAATATTAGAAGTGAAAGATTTAGGGGGAAAAATACTTAAAATTGCCATGAAAGTATTAATCTCTTTCCTGGGAAAAGACTTCTTTGTTTTGCTTCCCTAGCATGAGGCTAATGGGAAGAATCTGACATTAGAGGCAATGTTCTGGTACTGCAAAGCGTTCCTTTGCAGAGTTTCACTGCCTACTTTAATGACTGCATTCGCTCACCTAAAAAGAATGTGGTATGTCTAACCTCCAAGCCATGATGTGGGAAGTTATTTTTATTTGCTAGAGCTGACTGTGCAAAAGAGAGACAGTGATGACTCTTCTCCTCGGCTGTTCACTTTCTGTGACAGAGCAGCAACCCACAGGCAAGAGTAAGAGATTTCTGATACCAGAGACAGCATTTCTGCATGCAAATGGCTTTGCTGACATGCCAGTGGAAATTCATTGTATTGTTAAGCTATAGCATGCAGGTACAAAGACACTGCTGCTTCAGGTGCTTTTCAAACAAACAAACAAGCATAAGCTTATGAACTCCTTCAGAGAAAAACAGGCCTTTCAGAACAATCAGAATAAGCCCTAATCCATCTTTGGCAAAAGATGTAGTGATATACAAATTGTAATATTTAACTGCAAGAAGTGTTGAGTATGTACAAGTGACTAGGTTGATGCATAGACTTGTGCCTATTGCAAGGGTGGTTTAATTCCCTAAAAATAACAATATTCCCATTGTAGGCATTGCACAGCAAACAATGCCTACAACTCACAAACATATAGTTAAAAGTTCCTCCAGTGTGTACTGTGATAAATGTTCAATTATCACTAACTGTGTTTTACAAAGAGATTTCAGTGGGAGAAGGCACTGGGTAGAGGATGGAGAGCTGGCTTAAGGAACAGTAGGAAAGTAGCCTCCATTACCTTTGCAGCACATCAAGGAAAGAGGCTCTTCCTGCACATCTGAAGAAGCAAGATCTCTTCTGCAGACCTTAGGAAGTGCTCTGGAAAGGGAGGTCACTGCACAGTAGCCAAAACCTGAGTTTGCACCTCTGTTTACAGCTTAACTTGCAAAATCATACAGCACAAAACTACTGAGCTCTGAGGCCTTTGATGGGAAAAAGCTTTCTCTGCTGGTTTCCCCAGAGGTGATTTATTCTGTAAAAACAGTACTGTGTAACACTTCCTGCTTTAAAAGCAACTCATGCAAAGTTAATTACATTGCACTATGTTTGTGGGAAAATACATTTTACTACAAGTTAATTTGAAGAAAAAAATATTATACAATGAATGCTATAAACGAAACAGTTATGAGTGGCTTTAACAGCATTTATAAATCAAATCACTGCACATCGATAACTTTAAAACCGACCTACATCAGGTTTTTGGAACAATATATGAGGAAAACAGTCTTTGAGTAGCCATGTATTTTTCATAAGTTGTGGGTGGCAAAAAAAATGTGGGTTATTTGTTAAAAAATACAAAAAGGAATTGTTTTCTTTCATTTATAAGACTTGATGATTTTTGCATGTTCTGCTGTTTTCTGTGGCTTTTTGGAAGCAACACAGAAGCCAAAATCCTTAGACATTTTGTGATGCTTTTTAATTGAAAATATTTCTTACGGGAAATCTTTAATTACATGCTTTCCTCTTTACACAGAGATAGGAATTTATCCATAGAAATTAATAAATGGCGAGGAAAAAAAGGACTTTTGATCATCTAGGCTCACCTGCTGTTTTACACTGGCCAAAGAAGAGGTTTTTTTTCCTTGATAAATACTTCTTTCACTCATTGAGCAAGAAACCTGTATGATTAATGTTCAACTATTTGTGTGAATATCTTCACACAAATGCAGTATTGCTGTGCATGTTAAAGAGCTGAAGATTGGCCCACAAGACACTCAACTCTTACTTATCATCCCTTGACTGTAAAAATATGGGCCAAATTTCTTGGCTAAATTTTCCTGATTGTGGCTTTCAGGCACCAGCTCTTGTAAGGCCTTTGGCTGCTTGGGTAAGAACCTTTCTGCTCAGAGACATCCTCTCCTGGGTCTGCCTCCATGAGGAGCAGGAAAAAAAAGGAAGGAAAACCCAGGATGCTGTCCTGCAAACTGGCCCAGACACCTGGATTGTTGTCCTGTCATGGGTAGTGTGTGGAGCAGCAGGCTGCTCATATACCTCCTCAGAATTCCAGTGCCTAGTCCCAAGACACCTCCTCTGAGCATTTATATATTGCTTTTAAGGACAGTTGTAGCCTAAGTTTAAATAACTTTCCCTACTTGGAGACTTCCCCTAGTTTGGGGACATTCTGCAGAATAACTGGGAAAAAAAAACCAAACTGAAGCTGGTTTGTGATTCCTTCCCATCCCCCAAAATCAGAAGTTTCTTCTCCATGGCACATCACCTCAGAATTAATTTCAAAGCAAATCTGGGGGAAAAGATCTCACACTGCTATTATTTATCTTTTAAATTCTTTAAGTAACTCACTGGAAAAGCTTGTGTGCACTGAACTACTTGCATAATGTCATATCCATAGCAGAGAAAGTCCCCAGAGCAGGTTGACAATATTAAATAAAGGAAATGATAGTCCTATAGAGAATTGCATGCTCACAGTGTGCATGTGCAAAATAAACTGCCAGTGTTGCTGACTCATGAGAATTTAAGTTTTGCAAGATTAGGTAATTTTCCTCCAAACCCAGCTCCTGCAGGAGATGACTATGGGACCAAAATGTCTGGGATTTTTCTCTTCTTCTGCTTCCTTTTAGTATTTTTTTCTGGCTTTCCTGGTTGTAGAAAAGCCTGCAGTAGGATGTGAATGTATTTTAAAGATTTAAAAAACAAATATGTATTTATTCTGTTCCTTGAAGTTAAAGGCAATCAAGAACTTACAATAACCACTTAATATACGTGACTGATCGTTCCCAAAAGTATAAGACAGGAAAGAAAGCTAAAGGAAATAATGCTATTTTTCCTTTTTTAAAGAAGGAAATTATTTCAGAGAATTAATTGTACTGGATTCAAAACTTCAGGTTGATGCCAACTGATTTCTCAAGATGATACAGCCAAACACACCTTTTATAAATTCCTGATATTGCACTGAGGGCAGGAAATTATTTCTTGCTAAATACCAGAACTAGTTAAATGTACCATAATTTTGCAGACTTTACAGAGCTCCCACTAATCCGAATGGGATTTGTAGGCACATGCAAGGATCTCATAGAAACTCAACCTCTTGGAAGCAGCTCCTGGTGTTTAACCACAGAGCACTAAGCATTGAATCACTCTGTCTGGGTTTCTGTTGGTTCTTCTCTTTGCCACTATAATACAATTTTCCCCTTTAGATTTATTAATCTGAGAATATTATAAATGCATTTGCTAAATCATAATATTCTGAACCACTAGCAATATTCAATAAGAGTCTAAATCCATACATTTTAAAATCTATGGTTCCTATTCTCTCCTATTCTGGCAAGCAGTAATTTCTTGGGTTGGCATGTAATTAAGTTAATCATAACTATCCCACAAACATAAAACAGGCATTAGAAGTGTCATGTTGGGCCTGTACCAGCTATATTTAATTTAACAGAAAATTATGCATAATCCAGTACACCAGTCTCTTGTTGGGTCTAATAACCAACTGAAATTAAGTTTACCAATATTAACAAGTGTTCATGGAAGCAAAGAACTCAACTTCTGTAACTTCAGGGTTGACTTAGGAAGGGATTATCACAGCAAAAAAAGGGACTGAAACAGCCAGGTTTAAGTAAATGAGCATTCAGAAACCAAATTCTTTAGGCAGTCTTAGAAATCTCAGCCTTGTACTATACTTGTACCAATCCCTTGGCACTGTGCCAAAAATATTTTTTTTAAAAGTCCATGTTGCTGGCCGTGCAAATTGAACATACATTTCTGATTCTCAGCAGAGATTTCCAGCTGTTATTGCTACCCCGTGTGTATTTTACCTCTGAATAAAGAGTACTTAACAATCACCATTCATGTCTCTCTCTTCACTGCTACAGGGGCAGCATCCATGGTTTGGAGGAGGTGTAGAAAATCTTCAGGGTCAGAAAAACTCAGAATAAAGATTAAAACACAGGTCTGGTATCATCCCAGCAGCATGCAGCATTGAAGGATTCCTGAAATGTGGCTCTTTGCCTAAGGCTGTTTCTGTACTATACTTCTTTTAATGACATTATAGGAAAGCTCAAGTAAGAAACAGATTTGTCTTTATTTTGATCAAAAAATCAAAACCTAATTCTAAATGTTTGTAGATAAGCTAACAACTGTGTAAATATCACTCAATAAAGTAACATGAACACTACCATCAAAATTGTTATTAATAGTCATCCTATTTGTTTGACCATCTTGTGCATGTTTCCTCTTTGGCTAGATTAACAAAAAATAGCAAAAAATATTTTGAATTAACAAATGAGATGTTTACTTTTAACTAGGCACACAAATTGCAAAAACACCCTTTAAATGACCAAGAACACTGGAAATCTGGTAGTATTCCACCCTGCATATTTCAAAGGCATTAAATTAAACATTTGAAGCAAATTTATCTACCTGTTCCAGCTGTTGCCAATGAGGATAAGGGAATTTTTTTCTTTTCTAGAAAAACAGTAAGTCCCAAAACTCCACTAATTTACTGAGAATTCCATAGGCTAAATAGATTAGGATTCCCATTTTCATGGCATGAAAGAGACCAACTTTTTCACTGAGGGACAATGAATCACAAAAACTGTGATGAAAATATTTATGAAGCATTTTTAGCTGTTATTTATGGGTTCATGAACTTCCATCCTACCCAGCCCTCCCATCCTACTTATGCAATTTGGCTGTAGTCTATATTTTTTACTCACATTATTAAAACAAACAAACCAACCAACCAAAAACTCAAAACACCTCTTTAATCTAAGACCCCTTGTTTAAAACAAAAAAATGTTTTAAATTGCCAGGTCCAATCTAATAACCAGGTCACAGCTGAGTACATTTAGGTACCAGCAAGTACTCATAGCCTTGCAGAGATGGCAGGCTTTACAAATGTATTACAAATGAGTATCCATTCTGAAATTCATGTTTAAGTATCATACTCTGAAACAGACACTGTAATCTAAGTGTCAAGAGTCAGCCTAAGGATGCAACTTTGAGTCCACAGAGCTGCCAAGAGGTCTAAAATAAACCAGTGCAGGATTATTTGTAAAAATCCTGGAGAAGACCAGCCCAGGGTTGTGACTCACAAGGAATTCTTAGTGTCTCCCAGAGAAAGGAATGAAAGTACTTCTACTACAGGATAAGACCACAACACACTGAAAACAGAGTCCCTGAACTGGCACCGTGTGAACCAGGCACAGCCCCAGCGTGCTGGGATAATACACTCACTCACCTTGTCCACAATGCAGATCTGCTTCTTGCTCTGCACATCAACAATCTCTACTTCAAAGTACGTGATTTTCGAATGTTTGAGTGCTGGTGATGGTTTGATTTGGCCAGCAGAGAGCACCAGCTGAGATAAGTTGAAAAAAGAGCGTGAGTCATTGTGAGACATGGACAGAGCTCCTCCATCAGCTGCAAGATCCCTACTGCGTTCTGGAGTGCTGGGATTCTGCCTCTTGAGCATGGTGTGACCAGGAGCAGCGATCGTCATATCAGCAGGGGACAGTTCCAGGGGAAAATGTTTCCTCCCTGCAGCAGTTAAATACAGCCACAGGCTGACGAGACACAAAAGGTCAAGTGGCATTCCATTTTAAGTGTACTGTCTTATTTAGCAGGAGTGAAAACAATGGCTCTGTAATCCATGGCTATATTTAATCTGCTATTGTGATGTCCTGTGTTGATGCTGCTGCTGCTTTCTTATTTTCTTTTTTTCATTTTATTTAAAACAGCGTTTGAAACAAGACATCCTTAAATTCCCTATTAGCAGATATCAGATTCTGAAATTCCAGGTATCCAGAGGGGCAACCAGAAATGAATTTAGTAAATTCCACTGTTACCTGCTGAGACAGATGTTTAAAATGTCCACGTACACACACACGTATAGGTATAAATGTCACCTATTCTAGAATCATCATCATCAGATGTCATCTATTGTAGAAATATGTACTCACAACATAGCATGAGTTCATCAGCAAAATTTAGTGGACACTTGCAAATATCTGCTTGGCTTTACCACCATGGATTTTCTGGTATTTAATGGGGTGGAACTTTCCTTACAGTTCTGCCAGGGAAAATCAACTGAAGGAATGGAAATTATAACTTTAAAGGCATTCATTCAGGGCTTGGATCATTTCGCTATTTTCTTATTCTTTCCTGACAATTTTCACAATGCAAGTTTGCAACAAAACAAAGGCAGCTTTAATGGTAAAAATAAAGACTACATAAACCAATGAATTTTCTCTGAAGCAGCTTCCCCAAGCGTTGTTTAAACTTCATTTCTCCATGTATGGCTTTTTAATAGGATTTAACAGACCTAGCAGCACTTTTCCATCCTGAAATTCTCACTAAACTTCCCTGGACTGCCTGGGATTACTGTGTTAGAAGGGCACCATGAGTTTCTGCAGACAGCTCTTTCCACAGAGTAAATTCTGAGTACATTTCTCCGTGGTAAAATCTCAGGAAAATTACAATCACTATTACAAAATGGGTATTATATGGGTTTGTTACACTGGGGAAATTAATTAAGTAGAAAAAATCTTCCACAAGTTAAAGGTCACCACACAATTAATACCTGGGCTGCAGGGTGGAAACAGAACAGGTCTCTTTTCTTTGATTCTGCTATAACTTAGAGAAAATTTGGTGGTTCTTTAGCCATAGTTCTGACTAAAGGAGCTAACCCAAACTTATAGCTAAGATGCTCTATGCCCACATGACGTAACAAATTTTGAAGTAGCTTAGACTGAGAGAAAAGTCCCCACTGCTTGGTGGTGCAGTCATGCAGCCTTGGAATGCCTTCACTGGATTTGTTAATGGAAAGTCCTGACTGGGAGAATGCAGGTGTACAACAATATCGATCCCCTCCTACAAAAAAAAAACAGGATTAAATTTTGACTATACTGAAATCAGTTAGTGTCTTGCCATTGGTGCAGAACAAGTCAGCATCTACAGGAAAAAAGCAGTTAGACTTGAACAAGATTGTGTCGTATCATAAAGGAGTTCACCTGTCTCCGAGCTTAAATGAAAGGTGTTCAAAGAACCATCACCTTGGTGGAGTCAATAGAGCAAGCAAAAATTTTGGTATAAGCTAGTCACAACAAGGAGAATGACAAATTATTGTCTTACTGTAAGGGGCTTGCTAAGAACAGCCACCTAAAGACCACAGAACACACAGGTCCTAAAATCCAAGCGTGAGAAACACTTATTTGAACAGACTACTCTAAAGAAACTGTACAAACTGCTGTACAAAGGATGAGGCAAACTGATATAATATCCCCTTTTAGCTGTAAGATTTATATGAATAAGTGAGCTGTAATAGCATATATTAATAAATTTCTAAATTTATTTCAATTCAAAACCCATAAAGAATAATATTGATCGTCAAGGCTAATTTCTGTGTATATAAAGGAACTAGTGTTACAGTCATTACTGCAGGTATATTTTTAACATTTAAAAGGATAACATCTGAGCTGCTGCTGCTGAGAAAAAAAGCTTTTGATTTACTACAGACATTTAAATGATCAGAATTTTATTACTGACCAATGAATGCTTGAATATCTGAACCAATTCCAGGAAAATGCTTACAAAAATATACTCCCATTTTTTTTTTCAATCCAGGCTAATCATTTGCAATTTCAATATTCTGATGAACAACCATCTTTACAGACCCAAACACTTTGCTGACATAAATTAGGAGAGCTTCCCTAAAGGTGGCTGGCCCTTTCCTCCCTCTATTGTATTACGGATTTAGGATTAGACTGTAGCAAACGTAATGCTTGCATGAAAGGTGGATGAGAGCTACTCTACCAAAAATAATCAGGGATAGAGTTACCACTGATAACCCAAGCTCTAAAAGGGAGATGAACAAAAGCTGTGATCGTTTTGCCATTATTGTAACAAGTGCTGCACTTTCTTAAAATGGCATCAATGTGTTTGGATGTTCCAGCTCAATATGAAATCATCCAGCCCTTCTGTGTGGAAGTGCACATAGAAGGGAAACATTAATTACTGGACAGAAGGCACATCTTTCCTTTCAATGCCATTATTGTACCTCATCTCAGTCCTCAGCACTGGAGATGGTCAGTCCCAGCACATGGGGACAAGTGGTCAGCCCTGTGGTGAGCTATTGATCCGCATTACATGGCCATAAGGTGCTGTCCCCAGAGCTGTGGCACGGCTAGCAGCCAGCAGCCACCCAGCCCCTGACCTCAGCTTCATTCTGGGACTCTGAGAGGAGTCAAAGAGCACTCAGCAAGAATTAAATCATCTCTGACAGCTTCAACTCGCACTGAAGTTCAGGCCATATAAGGGGCAGATATTTTTGAGGGCCACAAGAATGGGCATCACTCTTCTCAAAGTGTGGCTCTGCCTCCTCTCCTCACTTGGCACTCAGCTCACATGAGCTGTTTTGGAGACAGGCAGGCACTTGGTTAAGCCATCCTTCCAAAAGGCACTTTTTCAACAAGGCAGAGAATGCCTGCCCCCGAATCACACAGCCTGGCCATCATCTCTGGTTAATAGAACTGCTGATATTTTCAGAACAGAAGCTACACCTGTAAAGGATTTTTTGCACCCTTCTAATCAATTTCTGGAAACAAGCATCAGCCTGTGCTGGTCATGACAAAACAGGTAACAAACCACTGGTCAGGGGCTAAGACTTAGCATTCAGTTTCTGCTTATGGCACTGATTTCCTGTGAGGTGTTAGGGAGCTGCTGGTTTTCCTGCTTTTCCCTTCCTATTCCACATGCCATCCCTGTGTGAGTCTCTCTTGCACTGTGCATTTTGCAGACAGCCTTGCACAAAGGGATTTCAAAAGATCTCAGCTGGGGCCTTAAGGCACTTCTGAAGTTCCTTTTCATCTCTGGTTATGTTTTGAACTCCTCCTTCCCCAGCAAACTGGTCATCTCCTTCCAGCCTGCAGAATGTCAGCAGCTAAGTCAGCAGCAGAGGGTCACCTCTGTCAGTCCAGATGCTTGTCAGCAGCCCCTCACATGTCACTTTTTTATCCCACGCACTTGGATTACTTGGCAGGACCAGGGTTATTCCTTTCCCACAGGCTTTGCCCCCAAGACACAGAACTGCAGAGCCCAAAGTATGTGGGGTACAGAACCACAGGTCATGAAATCTAAAACAAAGCAGATTGCCAAGGTCACACTTACCTTAGTGTGCCATTTTTGGAGATCCTGCCATTTCTCTTGCTGGGGAGGGAGATCTGAACCAGTGTGTTCACATGGCCCTTGGCCTCACACCTTTCAGCAGCTCTGCAGCCCTTACACCTGGTATTGTGCTTGATCTAACCAGCACTGTTAACATCTCCCTATTTCAGTTTTAGATTTCATGTTTTCAGGGCCATGCAGTAGTGTAGCTGTTCTTTCAGTGTCTTTTTATTGAGCTGTCCAAGCAAGGATTTAAGAACCTGATCAAATTTACTCATTTGGAAGAACACTGACAATAATTTGTGTGTCTGGCTCCTGGCTTCATCTGGCAAAGAGTTTAGTAATAGGTTTACCTGATTATTTGGGGGGCTACTGCATTTAAATGTTTGGTTTGATTCTGCTATCCATAACAATTAAATAACAACTAGAAAGTATTCCTGAAACATTGCAGAAATTTAAGCATGAGCCTGTCTGCTAGGGAAAAAAAACAAACAAACAAAAAACAAACAAACAAACAAAAAACACTGTGCATGAACCTCTGGCATTTCCTTGCCTGCACACACCTACCTCAGAAGTCATAAAATCAATTTAAAACATTCTATCTACATGCTTGCACATAAAAATGCTACTTAGAAGCAGCTCCACAGCATTCCTACTAAAACTACTCAGGTCATTTCCTTTTCTGTCTTGAAGCTAAGTCTCTTAAATAAGTAATGGACAAGAGAAAGGCACAGAAGGAGAGTGTCCTGACTCTAACACTAAACAATCCCAAAGCTATTTTAAATAATGCTGAACTCGGGACTAAGCCCTACCAGCCAGGGGACAGGGTAAAAGTGATATACACCCATGTTTCTCCTCTTCAGCTACACTGGCAGGGCTCCTCAGCAGAGGATGACAACCTTATTGACCCTGTGAACTGTGCAATGGAAATATTACACAGCCAAAAGCCACAAGCCTCAGGCCACATCCTTTAGAGGCTGTGAGAAGGGAGAGTCAAAGGAGCAGTTTGCAAGCAGGGCCCCAGGATCTCTAGTGCCCACCTTGTCCCTGCAGGAGATTTTACCGCTGACCAGACCAATGATGTTTTGTCAGCTCTTTAAAATCTCACTGTAGTAGCCTGGCTTTATCCTTCTGGCTTTGAAAACTGAAAATATTGACTTTAGACTTTGGTGTGGGTGGTGCAAATTAGAAGCAAATTCACAGCGCAAATCAAATCCAAAGCCAGTGTTTGTTTTATCCCCCACAGACATCCATGAGAGACACGAGGGAAATAAGCAAAGTTAAAATACAGGATAGTAATTCTATCTGCAAGCAGCACACAGTGAAACCTCCCCCCCCCAGCCCCTGTAGCACACAAACACACACCTACTTCTCTACCGAAATAAGTACAGCCTGATACAGAACTCAAATCTGATGATGGGCAGGATGTATCATAACAGGCAGCTGCTGGACTGTAGTATGGAAAAAGCCCAACAAGATGCTCCTGGTGATGAAGAGACTCAAATAAATCTTCACAAGTGACCAGTGTTTTAAGGTCACTGACAATAAAGAGCATATTCACAGCTGTGAAGTTTCAGTTCTTGTTTACAGGAAAACAGTGGAAATTGTGCTATTCCATTATTTGAGGCATGAGGTCTTCTCCCCTATGCATCTGGAAATACATTGCTATGTGAAAAGTCTTTTTTTTTAACTTCTATATTTTGTCATTCTCTTTCACTCAGGTAAATGTGTAACCCTTTTAAACATACAGGAACATCTGAAAACTTGACTTCAAAAAGCTTAAGGAAAAATATTTTTTTCTTAGTATCAAAACAAAGTCTATGATTTTTAAGCTAGTCTTGGCATTTTGCAGAAAGGCAGGGAGATCAACACACTATGTATTTAAGTCCTTGCACAGACAATATTCTTTGTACCCCATTGTGTCTTTGAGGCAAAGATTAGAAAGCAGTATTAGAAATCGGACAAAAAAATGTCACCCAAACTTGTCCAAGAACTACTTTTAAGGAAAACTGCCCTGACCTTTACCTGCAGAATTTTCCTTACAGCATTACACTCATCCTTTAGCATGTCCTCAAGCTGCTTTTGCCTTTCAGTGGCAGTAAGAGCTTTCATACATTTGCCTTAATGTAGTGTGACTCCCCTCACTGCATCATCAATTCTGCCTAATAAAATGGCACCTCAATTAACAGAGGTTAGAAACTGGCTTACAAATGCATGGCTTTATTTCAGCTTTTCACAACAGGCTTTGTGCACCTGAGGAAAGCCACCGGGAAGAGCTCCCTGTCAATCTCAGCCCAGCAGCAAAGCTATCAAACAAGGCAGCATCTAGGTGGGTGAGACTCCTCAAAGCATGGGCAGACAGCAAGTTTCCATGGATTTCATTGTGGCTTTATGTCAGCATTGTCACTTCACAGCATAAAGAGAAAGGGCTGAGCAGATTCATGAAGGACAGGTGCTGATACCCTGTACTTCGCAGCAGTGACACTTACTCCATGCCCTCACTTAATTTCATCTGAGTACAGGTATTACTGATAGCATTTTTTAAAATCCCCTCTGAGAACATATCCTGATGAGATAATGGATTGTAATTTCACCAGATAAGATCAAGTAACCACATTATTGGAAGCTGATCAGCCACTAAGAAAGGATAATGAAAAGAAATACAGTAAGGCAAAGCCATTTTTCACAAATGGCAGCAGTACAGAACTGGCAAATCCATGTTCTTACAGCTGAGATTAGGTGCATCTTTCATTTGGGCAAAATTATTACATGCAAGATGAAGTTGGAGTCACTTGGAGTAGTTTCAGGAAAAAAATGTTCAAATATGCATTTTTCAGTGACACTGAAGCAGTCTAAAAGATTTACTCATTGGGATGAAAAGATTTTGAGGTTTAGAACAATCTGGTCTCCTTAATAATTTCTGACCAGTAGGAGGGAAGAACAGTCTTGATTAGAACACCTACAGATTCCTAAAGAAGCTATTTCAACGTTAACATATTCAAAAGCTCTTGTTTGCTAATGTAGAATGTATAAAATCCTGAAAGCTCAGTAACTGCCACAAAATATAATCATGGTCTTTCAGACAGTTCTAGCCAGAGATACATTTAAAAGTTTATAATGACAAAAAGAAACCTAACTCCAATTTACAATCCTTCTTTATTGTCTGAAGTTCTTGGGGTGATTGGTCTTTCATTGCTTTTGAAATGTTACATGGTATTTCTTCTCATACAAGAAGCCAAACTGTTCTCAGTCTTTTTCGTTTCAGGGCTTCATTGATTAGGTTTCTGAAACATCTGTCAGCATAACCTCCTTCTTTCACAAACTTTCAAGTTTCCAGAAAAGCTCCCATTTATTATGACATTTTTAATACTCAGTCTCAGCCCTTGAGCTAAATTATCAGTCTTTTTTTACAATCATTTTGTGACTAAAAAGTATTCTTGTGACACTTTTCTTTCAAAGCTGAATGATTTTGAGAAACAGTAGAATTACTATAAACTTGGAATTAGACAACTAAACAAAAAAGGGCCTTATTTATTTCATTAGAGCTGTTGTTCAGTGCTAGGTTTTTTCAAATTTGAAATGTTTCTATGGAGCAAAATTTAGGGGGGAAAAAAAACCAAGCATGCTCATCAGAATGAAATACTATCTTTTTTTTTTCTTAAATTCTTTCTCTTGTTAAGGCTCTTCTGCCCCCAGACTACTACCATTCCCAGTAACAACCCTGGTAAAAAGTGACCCTGCCCCAGTTTGAGTTTTGTGCTAGAACCTTCTGTTTTGACCCTTATTTCTGACAAGCCTGCATCAGAGCCACGCTTCCCTCACTAGGGGTGTCTAAAACAGTGCAGGAAATCGATCCTATTTAGGTCACTGCAAGAAACCCATTCCTTATTTACACTTCAGAAGCAGGAAGAAGTCTCACCTGTGGACAGATCATCTTTCTGCTGTGGCTGGGGTCTGGTCCAGCATGGGAAGCAGTGCTGAGCCCGGCAGTTCTGCTGGCAGCAGGTTTAGGTGGAAATGTGGTTGACTCACTGCCACAAACTGAGCAGGTTCATGTGCTCAGGATTACCACCTCATCAAACCTGCCATCCTCACAGCACCTGCAGACACCACATGCCCTGAAATAAAATCTGCCTTTCACCAGGAAGTCCAGGGGAAGCTGACAGAAGCACAGAAAGTGGTAGCCCAGTAGCTCAACCACATGTGTTATGCTGACCCATGAGAGCTGGCTCTCTCACAAGCCAGTTTTGCTCATGCCTAAACATGATAGCTGCCCACAGACATAATGAACCTCAGCACAACATCAGGGCATCCTACCATGCACGAGAGGATGGAGCCCATGTGAGCTCAAGGCCTCCCCTCTCTTGCATTGTTGACTACCACAAAGAAATGCAGGCACAAACAAGAGTGCATTTCATCTCTGTAACAGTATTATACCAGCAACCTGGAATAAATTAAAAAGAACAGGGTGTTAAGCTTGACCTCCAAGGAAAATGGTACTGCTAGCTCCAGAAATGCCTCTGTGGCTTCTTGTGAAACACCTGCACTCCTAGTGAATAAAGCATTTTCCACCTGGCTCATTTTTGCTGGCATAACCCACTTTATCCACGCTTTGTTTTATCACACCAACACTGGCACAGAAGCATTTTAACGTAAAAAATGCTCTTCTGTCCAGCACAGTTGGCAAGGAAGAATGCACTAATTTGTGTCAGGTTTGAATGCACAAGTTTCCCTTGTCCTGTAGCAACTCAAAAGCAGAGAGGCTCGATGCAGCTCATATTAGTTAGCATGTGACAACTCAGTGATAAGGAGTTTGGCTCCACAGGCAAGCAAAGCCAAAGATTGCCATAGTGGACTCTAAAACCTTGACAGAACCGATATGTGAGCTTGGGCTGCTGCCAACAGGCAGCACTTGTTGCTTGGCACATGAGGACAAGAGCTCGTCACTCAACACCTCTGGGGTCTGAGCTCCAGTTTAACAGCTCTCAGTCAGGAATGACTGCAATCAGCTTGCAAACAATGGCAAGACACCCACCACGTGGTTACATCCAGCTGTCAAAATTATCTTTGCTTTAAAAAAAAAAAAAAAGCTGATGCTGTTCCTAGGCTGACAACTGTCTCTCTAAGGCATGCCTGCAATTTCCATAGCCACCTCAGGGGCAAGGTCATAGAGATAGATGTGACAAGGAGAGCCCTGACATTTAACAGTCTGGGAAGCAACACTGGGGGATTATAGGTAAGATATCAACATGCTTCACCACAAGACGAGTTCCTGTAGCAGAAAGCAACTCAGTTCCCCAGACAGCTTCAAAAATGCTGTAAAATAAAGCCCCTGGTTAGAAACAATGCCCTCTCTCTATATCCAGCTGTAGGAAGTACTCTAAAAGGCTGAAGGTGCAGTTCATATACAAAGAGTAAAATAAAAGAAGATTCAGTGTCACATCTGCAATTTCCCAGGGCTAGAAATAAAATGGTGGGAAGGGAACATCCACAGCTGCCTGGTGGGATTTGATGCGGTTATTTTAAGTACGACAATCTGATGAGATAATACATAAATTCGTTTTTGTTTGTTGGGGTTTTTTTTATACTAGTAAGAGCCCTGGCTTACCTGTGCTGTCTTCCAGCAGGAGGCTGGAGTATGTTTGCATTTGAAAGGGCAGGGAGGTGTGAGTTGACCAGGGTCACACACGGTGGCTGTGCGTGTGTGACAGCCACACTGTGCCTTCACAGCGTCCCTCTTCTTTCTCTGCAGAGCTGCAGACAACTGTGGCCATCACTGCCAGGCAAAAGACACTGCTCCAGCTGCTTTCTGATGCAACTTGCCCCTGAGACCAAACCACATACAAGCAGCAGAGATGCTGTACCCGAGTCCATCCAGTTTAAAGGCTTTTGTGCCTGAGCCCTTGGTGGTATGTCAGCCCCAGGAACAACTGGCTGTGCCTGCAAGTTTCTCTTCAGATAAGGAGCCTCCTTTGCTGTTGCTGCTGTTAATACAGAGGATCTGGGAGTGTCATTAAAAAAAAAGCTGATTTTGCATGCAAAAGCACAACAGACAAGAACAGACAAGGAAAGAAACTTTTTAAAAGGCTTGATCAGTGTCTTTGTAGGTTTAGCTATTAAAGTCTCAGATTTCTAATTGAACATTTGAATTCACAGCATTTAGAGCAAAGCTGACTGACCACTGGTGTCACCTTGTTATAAGCAAGCTAAGCACAGGACACTACGTACCTAGAGAAAACCACAAACTCCACCTTGAAATATTTCTTTCAGAGCACTCCCTTAGCAGACTAATACCCATTTAAACTTAATTACTTGGTTCTTCATGAAGAATAAAACTACAGCTTTCATGAACAGGGCCAAAAAATTAATTTCTCTTGATGTTACTCCCAGAAAACATTTTTGTTTTCAGCTAGCTGTAGCTCTCAAAGGTGAAAAAGATTCTGTCAGAACAGGAACATAGCAGCCTTCTATCTTTCTTTTGCACAGCTTACCACAAGGCAAGGATAAAATAATTTCTACTTGTTCTGCTTTTATCATTTTCATTATTATATGTTAACCACTGCAGCACACCATTTTAAAACACTCCTAAACAGGGGTTTTTAAGAACACCAGAGGCCCCAGGAATGCTACACACAGAGCCCAGCAGGGCCCCTCCTGTAGGTGATGTGCAGGCTGGAGTCAGTGCCATTGGCACACTTGGATTGGGAGACAGGCTGAGCTCCTCAGGCCCACACCTCTGTTAGCACTGCTGAGATGTGATCAAGAAATAATCAGACATCTTCACTGGCAAGATCCTTAAAGGTTGTTTTTTGATAATCTTCTCTGTGTTGCTAAAGGACAAGTTCTGAGCCAAAAGTTAATGGTTTACCACTTGATGCCCTTTGGACTTTGAGGGACAAGCATTTCAGAATGAGTAGTTTCTCTCATGAATATACTTTTCCAGCTCTCTCTTGCAAAATGCAGCTCAGAAAGGCAAAATATTCAGCAGCAGCATGTGCCTCATTTTCAATAGCTCTGTCAGCTTTGTCTCAAAGAAGCTGAAGCACAGTTTATATCTCTCTCTCCTGAAATCCAACAACTGATGGAAACAATGCAGGACAACATAAAAGTGCCAGTGAAGCATCTGTAACTACTTAAAAATGACAGAACAAGCAGAAAGTCATTAGTAAGACTACTGAAACTCACAAATTAAATTATATATTTCTCCCCTGAGGAAAATGGGAAGTTGAGCATCACAAACTATTCCGGAGGAAAAGACCATCTGGGCAGAATTTTGAAAATCACAGCAAGTGCATTAGCATGGACTGGGCGTTTGGCCAGAGGGAATTACCAAAAACTGAAGGCCTCAGGGGGCTCAGTGGACAGGGACAGAGCTCTGAAACAACACAAACTGAGATTAAACTCTTTGCAGCAGCCAGAAGAGACTTGGTTTTGCTTGAATAACACCAAAATATTCATGTCCTTGATTAAAATTAAGCAAATGAAGCACTTAAAAAATGAAATATTGTGAAACCTACAAGAGATACTAATATTTTATGGGATAAAGGTTTAAAGAGTTTTCAGTTTCGTTATCTCATCCAGATGATTTTGGCCTAGAAATTAATAAAATACAGCTATTCACACCATTCAGCACAGAAACTGCATTTTATACTTTTCCTACATACACAGTGAACAGAAGGTAAATCAAGGAACCTGAACCAGGCCTGAGAAAAAATACCCTTTCCTTTTCCATGGAATTGTACCTAAGGTCAGGCTCTTTGAATATCCTTCTAGACACCCACCACCAGAAACTGGAATAAAAGCAAGAAATAAAAGCTCTGGTTTCTGCTTTGCTTTAATCACTGCATGGCTGAAATCCTGGGAGTAGCGGACATCTCAGAAGAGGTAGGCAAGGATCCCACCAAGCTGTACATAACCAGAAACTGCACCTTAGATTTCAGCTCCAAAAAGCCTTCCTACAGCTCAGGACTCCTGCTAGACTTAAGTTACTACCCCATTCTCAGAGCAGTGCATGTGAACACCTGCCACCAGAGAGGCAAGGACAAGGCCACCATTCCAACATCAACACTTGCAGACAAGCTTTTTATTATGGAAACGTCTGCATAAATCTGTTACCCCAGCACGTTTATTGACACTCCTTAAGGAGTAACCAAGATCAAGATCTGGGCTTTCACTTTCCCCACACACAGTCCAATTAACGGCAGATACAAATAGAAAATCACAGTCTACTTTGAGAACTGATTTTTAAAGATGGATATTTATCCATTTTCTGCAGAGTAAATGGCTAGGTTAAGTTTAATTCATGTTTATTAAGGTCCATGAAAGTTTCTGTATGAAAGACAAATACAATTATCTTTACTATGGGAATAAATGTATAATGAAATCCTGGCTTTCACTTGTTAAAATAATATACTTCACAATAAGCATAGATTTTGGCAAAGCATGTTCCCCTGCCACACAGCACATGTTTAATGAAGTTACTCCTCAGTTGTTACTGAACTGAGCCAAAATGAGATAAGCTGAGTTCTTAAGCACTCCTTGTCCATTAAAATGGAAACCTCCACTGAAGAAAAAAGCTTTACAATTTCAATCTAGAAACTATGTCAAATAATTGAAAAGACAATTATTCTATCTTCTTTCAAAGTAATTAGACCAGAAAGTAATCACAGAAGGGAATTAAGTATTTGTGGTCAGATTTCCCATCAGGATCACTCAGACCAGCTGTATTCATACAACCTCATATCTTTCCCTTAGCCTTGTCACATCCTGGCCAGCAGCAGCTCTGGCACAGATATACTGAAACAATGCCAATGGCACTTGAATGCCCTGCAATTAATATGCAAGGTTCTAATTTACCTACTTTAAAAATTCTAGGAAGGTAATGAAAAGCCATTTTCTTAAAAAAACAAGCTATTTTCTCTGGTCTCAACAAATTATCCTATTATTACACAGCCCATATCAACACAGATGGGAAGATTTTTTGGTTTCATAAAAAACCCCAGAACTTCTTTGCATGGAAAACCATGTTACTGGAACATTATGAGCTGCAAAGTGGTGTTTTAATAGTCAATAAAGACAGAAAAAAGACGCTACTTGCTACCTCATAGCTAGCAGGTTTTCAAATGATAGAATTCATCTGTCACACTCCACTTAGCATATCTATATCACTCCACCAAGTAATGCCACCATCAAATAGTTATTTTAATAGCAAACAGGTAAATGAATAGTGTAAAGAGTAATAGAATAGGGAGGAAAAAGAGACCAGATAATTAAGTTAAGACTTTTTTCTTTTTCTCTGACACTGTAGAGTGAAGATTCTGCTTTGGCTCACTTTAAAAGGGGAGGAATGTAAAAAAAGAGAGAGAAATAGACATATTTAACAAGGTAATTTAATACAGAAGAAATCTTCAAGCTTGTTTCAGGGGCACATCCCTAGTGATGCTTGCAAGGTGCTTCCCAAGAGTAAACAGAACCTACTATATCCATTTCCATAAAGTAAACTGTGCTCCAAACTTAAGAGTGGCTTGAGACTCGCCCCTAAAATTCAAAGCCTTCATCTTTTCAGTCTTTGCTCTCCACAGCAGTTGGTCTGCCAAGCAGTTCTCAGGGTTCTTGAGCAGGCTGGCTGTGCCACTGTGCCCACAGTGCCTTCTAAGTGGGAAAAATGCACAGGTCTGCTCCACCACGGGGACTGGGCACCTGTGGAAATGTGGGCTGCCCTTCACCCCAGCTCACATCTGTTAGCACAGCTGAAGCTGCCAGGAGATTTTAGTAGCCACTGAGTTTTGCTCCAACAAGTTTTTTCCCTCAGTTCCTCCAGCTCCAGCACGAGCTTGGGCTCAAGAGGCAGCACAAGACACAACTTCCAGCATCCTGGAAGCTCAGGGCTGTAACATTTCATGTTTTGTTTTTAAGCTGCCTTCAGTTGCTCCTTTGCACACCATGCAGAGCAGAGGGACTGAGGGGAATAAGGGGAACAAAGAAAGAAGAGCTTTTGCACACAGGGCATGATTTCTAATGCAAAGCCCCAGCACTCTCTGATATGTGCAGCCCACCCATAAAATCTGCCCCCTTATAAATTGCTGCTGCACACATACTGCCACATTTATTAACCACCAGAAAAGAACCCTGTTCTTCCAGCCTTCCCATTCCTTTTCATAAAATATAGTGTACCAATTACACAAGAGATTATCTGAATTTTGCAGAGATCTTTTGTTCATTATTTACTAGAAGACGATAGCATACATTCAGGGAATATAAAAATGTTTTATTCACTATCTTCAGCTGACTCTTATTTTTCCTCTACCCCAGTAATAGCATTAATACATTTGTACACATTCTCAGTGTAGCATGTCACATTCCACCTGCAGATATATCTTTTTGTCTTTGAAATATCTATGAACTGCATTAAATAATCACTGTAAGCCATCTTCTGTTGATAACTTTATCATTTTACTGCCCTGAATTATTCATACAAAGCTAACACCATATCACTATATTATTACAGGAAAGCAATTAAGGTGGAATGTACGGTTTCAAGAAAATGGAAATCCCTGTATTCTGTTGCACAGAGCAGATTGTTTCTACCTTTTACTTAGGTCAGTGTCAGAAAACATCAGAAGTTTGCAGAGCTATTTGGCTGTATGTGTGTGTGGAGGGGATGGTTGTTCAGTAGTGTTACCACTTGCATGGAGGAATAGAGACAGGTTTCTTAGCCCCAGAGCCTGGCTCCAACAGAACACTTGTCATCAACACACATATAAAGAATTTGAATGCAATTTTCCCCCTGGCCACAGCTGGTGAAAGAGAGGCATGGCAGAGTCTGCCTGTGGTTATACTCACAGCTCCTGCCTGCTGCCAGGCACCTACAGTTCCCAAATGCTGGCTCAGCACACCAACTGGTCTGCCACACAACCACACCAGCAAACAAAAGCCCAGCCTCATCCCAGCAGCTGGAAGTGGTTGGTTTTAACAATGCAGCAACTGTTTTCAGGTGTCTTAACACCTGTGTATTGCTTTCATGTACTTGTGAAAGCCACTGATCCCTTAACACCAGCCTGGAAATTAAAGTCTACACTGTGACTTACTTCATGGAAGAATCTGAGTCCATCTGAGCACCAATCCTCTATCTGTTTGAAACCTGATTTAGTAAAGACATATTTATTTCCTTCACAGGACACTCCGTATATGAGATAAGACTATCCAATAATTGTTGGCCTTTTTTTTCCTTTTAACAACTCCTGGAACACTGAATAAAGCCCTCTCCAATCTAAAATACCTATCAAATTCATGGATGTAGTTGATTTAATGAAACCAACTGGGAAATTTGTATAGACCGTTGGTATAGTTTTTGTGTTTAGACCAAATTTAATGCAAACATGCCAGAACAGAAAATAGGAGCTGTCCCCACACAATCTCCCACAGCTGTCATTATGTCCTGGAACAGCTAGCCTGTAATAAAAATTTGTCCTGGGTGATACTGACAGAAAAGGGAAACACACCACAGTGAGACATCTCCCCAAAGTTCCCCGTTCCTCATGAAAACCTTTTGCTATGAGAAAGTATAAATACCATTAGACGTACAAACATACATACATATATATTTGGGAGATTTTTACTAGACCCAGTAATGAGTTATTCTTTCCTAGGAAGCACCAAAGAAGTCAATGAAACATTTTCTCACTCTACAGAGACCTATTTGGGATAATAACTGTGAAACAAAAGGAAAAAAAATTAAGCAAAAATATGAACAGGGTTCAATTACTGAGAGGGGAAAAAAAAGACCCTCTCCTTTGAACAGCGGAACTGGTTAAAAAAAGGAAAAATAAATTCTTCCTGCTTTGCTGCTATCCCCCACATCAGCAACTGTGCCTTCTCACAGGGACCACAAAACAAGCTGGGACTGAATGGGCAAGTAAAAATACCAAAACCTGCAGCTGTTATATATGGAAAGTGAAGTGGAGCCTTTTCCCTCTGCCCAGTGCTGTGCAGCACGCAGATGAAACCACAGCCCAACATGAATAGCAAAATGGCAAGGCTGAGCCTCTGTCCAGAACGTCCTTGAGGTCCACAAGACATCTCCAGCCTCTCTGGAAATCCTACCCACTCAGCAGTGTAAAGTATTGGGCAGAGAGGAACCATCCCTGTAAGCAACAATTAGGAAAGAAAAATAAACCCTCCTGCCTTTAGGTAGCTCTGTCCTCCTGCTAATGTGTCCTTTCTTATCAACTGGAAACAGCACTCGTGGATGTAGAGCGCAGAAAAATCACCTCTAGGCTTGCAAGAAACCAGTTTAGGTTTGATGGAAAGAAAAAAACCCTCTGTCAAGTCACTTTCTCTGTCATTTGCACAATGAGACAATGGTCGAATAGGCACTATTTGCTTATTCACACTCAGCAACCCAGGGCATAAAACAAACCAGGGAGCTGGCAGGTTAGCTGAACATAACATGCTGCGTAATTTATTATACACAGCTCCCTAATGAGCTGTGAAATAAATTCAGATGTGGCCATTTTAGCAAATTCAGAATAATCTCTGTCTCTCAAATACCTGAACTACTGATTCACAGTCTGTTCAGAAATAGAAATGTCACTCCCCTAGCCTGTTGCTACTGGTTTTAATGTAAGGGGAGCAGCAACAATTCTTTACATCTTTCTTTACATCACAAAGGTACCTGAATGCTCCAGGCAAGCTCGAGTTTTTCTCCTGGGACTGCACAGTCTCTTTGAACCGCCCTCACTGCAGGGAGGACATTTTCTAAGAATTTTGAGACAGCTCAGAAAACATGTTAATCTGAGAATTTTGGCAGGCACTATCCTGGCTACTCTTCCACATGATTAGCATAGCTTTTATTCATTTAGCCATAAAACCAGTTCTCTATAAGCATACCTTAGTATGAGATTTTGGGTTAGAGTTGTTTGTTGGTTTGGGTTATGGTTTCTTCTTTTTCAAAAGAGAGAGGTGTAGATACACATTAAAGGTAGCAAAAAATATAGTGGGTTTGTGTGTATGATCCTCAAACATACATGATGGCATGCAAAAGGTAAGATGCACATATTTGAGCCCAAGGCTGCAAGCTACTATAAATTTACCTCACTATAAACTTCTCAACCTTCAAGACATTTGTATGCTGTCACACCCAGTTTTAAGTCTCAGGCAAAGGTGATTTTCATACTATTGTATTTCATTAGCAAGAAGCTTTCTGGATACTCATTTACAATTTTCCCTTCCTTAATTAAGTCCAACTACTTCTAGTTACACCTTTGTGTGCTTCATTAAATCATTTAATTTCCTCCTTGGTATTTAATAGCCTTCAGTTATTTGCAGACCGCTGGGCCCTGTTCTCACCCTTTAGGTTGGCTAGTGGCCAAAACTAAACTAGCCAGCTCAGATCCTCAGCTGGCATAAATCACGTCAGAACTTTTACTCTTTCTCATATTGTACAAGTTGTTCATTCCAAGTCAACGATCTGCTCATCAATTTTTTCTCTTTCAGCTCTGACCTCTCCCTACTGATAACACAATGCCCAGACTCAGCACAACGTTCAAGAAATGAGTGCACCAGGGTTCTTGTGTAAAGGCAACCCAGATTGCCACTGGCTTTTTCTAAGCAGGTTGCAAGCCACTGTCTAATTCTGGTCTGCTATCCAGACAGTAGCCTCTGTCTCCTTCAGTATTTTCTTTCTATGCTGTGTACATGTTGATGGTTCTGATAAAAATCATTGGGAGAAATATACTTTAATAAAACTCATCTCACTTCCATGTATAATTTTGTAGGTTTTCCCCACTCCAATGCTTTTGTCTGCCTTTTTGAATCACGGACTCTCAGGTCTGTTTATCTCATTCGGTAAAACATAAGCCCCAAACAAATCTCCTTGGAGCATGCACCATTTAAGTGTTTGGGATTAGCTACCTCTAAAATGCAATGGCATAACCTATTCAAACCTGCTTACCAGGAGAGATGTAGGGGACACCTGTGACGCTTACAGATGTCTACAGTGCAGAAGTGAAGGAACAAAGATAAAGTCCTCCAATCTGAATTATTATCTAGTAGTGCCAGAGCTGCTGTGCAAACAGAAAACTAGTCCTTGGCTACACTGCTTGCAGCACATGTAATTCAAAGAATTGCAGGCCTGCCTGGGAGTAATTTTACTGCTTGCTACTGAAGGAACTATGCCTGCTGCATAGTGCTGTCATGAGGTGCAGAACTGATCTCTCTAATTGGATGTATTGTCCTCAGTAATTTCCCAGTGACTTCAGTTGAATAGCTGACAGAAGGAAATAGCTTCAGGCTTCTGTCTCTCTGAGGACCCAGCTTCCCCCACAGCCCAAGGCAGATGTTGCTGTTTCTGCTGCTCCAGGGACTGTGCTTCTGAGTTCTGCTTCTAAGCACAAATGCAGTCGCACAGCCCAGAGTGTTCAGGGGTCACTTTGTGCCACGCAGCTCCTCAGAAGCCACCCCACTAACAGGCTGTGGATGTGAAGCATGACAAATGGGCGTGCTGTGAACAGCAATGGCTCCTCACAACAGAGAAGGCAGGCTCACAGTGCTGATAAAAGACATGAAAGGCATTTAACACCCATCTTTTCAATTGCCTAAGTAGAGTGATTATTCTCTTCAAGAAAGAAAACAATCATGAATGGGGTATTGCAAAATAGTGTGAGCTGAACACAAATGCCAGGAAATAGTTTTCGACAGAAGTGACACAGCTGAGCTAGTGTTTAGCAAACAGGTCAGTAGCTGGGGCTATCCCAGAGGGCCCCAAATGTCAACATGGCCAAGTAATTTCTGTGTGAGATGAAGGGAATTACATCCTACCCATTCTCTCAGAATAGTAACAGGGACAGTGGTGTGACTGCCAGCTTCTGGAAAGATGACTGTAGTTGCTTCTTGCCCTTCCACACCAAAATGGAACACCTTTTGCACCCCATAAGGTATATACATCTATCCCACAGAGCGACAACAGGATGGTGAGCTCAGAATTACCTGAGTCCAGGTTAACAAAATACAAACTGTCTTCTAAGACACACTGGAAATAACACTAGGAAAAAACCCAGCTCTTCATGCTCACCAAAGAGCAGTCAGGGAATCAGATGTTTGGATCTGCTAATGAGACAATTCCTAGCTATGTCTTACTAAATAACCAAAATTAATCACGACTGCGTTAGAAAATCCTGTTCTTTACCTTCAGATACATCAGGCTGAACACTCTCAACTTCTCAAAGCAGACTGATTAACATGTTAGAAACTGCAGACTATGAGAAAGCTGTTTCCAAAGCATTCATTCTCGAGAGCAGAACTGGCCACATTATTTAAAGCTGCTCTGGGGTTGCTCTAAGCTGCCCCATACACACAGGATCTTAACATAGACAGTACCAGTGCAGGAAACCAGCAGGTCCCAGACATAAGCCCTGTACCTTCCTTCCATATGGGCTGCATTTTTTTTTCTTTTATTATTAGATGCTAGTAATATTGTAATGAGTGCTAATATTTGTCTCATCAATGATCTCACAGGTCAATTCTGCTCACAGCCACTAAATGTTTGGCCCTGATCTATGCCAAATGTGGGTACAGCCACAGTGACCCAAAAATTAATGCTGTTATTCACTCTTGACAGGAACATCTCCCATTTCCACATAAACACCATTTTTCACCAGCTGTGACACATCCTAGAGCTTTGGGATGTCTTTCTAATCCAAGGAAAATCCACACAGAAGTTATTTTAATTTAGGCCCTTAGAGTAGCATAAAGTAAGTTGTATGTAGCAGAGTCCAGCCAAATTTCAGTATACATGAAAGATTAATGATATAAGAAGATAAGAGAGAANTCTGAGTAGTTTACCCAGCAAGTTATAGGAAGAGAAAGTGGCAAGTAAGGCTGAAAAGACAAAACTAGACCTGAGTCAAGAGTCAAGCTCTCATCAGAAGTTCTGACAAGCTAGTGCACTGCAAATTATCCTGGACTTTAAAAGCTGCAGTTTGAAACTAGACAATTTTAAAACTAATGAAATACAGGGAAAAACGAACTCTATTTTCTGTTAGAGCAGTCTTTCTTCCTAGGAGGGGATCTTTCCTTTGTTTCCATCACTTAAACTGTTTTAATTCCACTGCTGACAAAAACAAGTCCCATTATGGCACAGTCTACTTTTCTCCAAAATTATCCTGTTCTGTAAATCAGATCTGCAGAGATATTAAGCACAAACCTTGTACATTTTGAGATTTTCAAGACTTCCTGGAAAAATTCACCTCTTGGACTAGCCTCTTGGTTATGCAAAACCGCACTGATCCCAGATACCAGTGCTGACTTCTTCCCAGTGTATCTAAGTGTTAGGGTAGTGACAAGCTGTTTGCCTTCAATTTTAGAGCAGTTTTACCTCAAGACCCTATCTAATTTGGATGCAGCCACTTCAAAAAGAAGAAATGTGAGAGGGCATTATCAAATGTCTCCTGCAATGCCTGCTTTAATTAAGCTGTGTTGAATCAACTGCACTTTGAGCTTCCTATGCCTTTGTTTGTTGGGTATGAATCATCTTCATCATTTCTGATTTCATTCTTTTGCTGATGGAAAAGATAGCAGGAAAGGATTCCTCAGGATTGATTAACTAAGCTCTCACCCCATTGCCCTTGGTAAGTTTAAAGAGAACTGGAGGTTATAATCATCTTTATCACTGCACGATGCAGAGCCATGCAGATTTCCATCTTTCACTTTACCATGACTTTGCACTTAAAAGAGCACTTAGCTGTGCCAAAGCAACCATCCCCTCTCTCCCCAGCCAACAGTCCCCAAGACAGCTCTGGGTAGATCTGGGCCACACTATGTTGTGGAGCCCTCTTTGGTGAGCATGGCTTTGTAAAAGTGCTTATTGTGGCGCAGAGAACACGGCATTAATTATATGGGCGTTGAAATCAGTGCTTTGTCCTGCATGACTTTGGGCTGTTCAGGTTGGATTACAGGGAGAGAAAAATAATCCTGTAGCCATAATGGCACTTATTTTTTGTCAGCAGCAGATTTGAAACGGTTTAAGTGATGCAAAACAAAGGAAAGATCCCCTCTAGGAAGGAAGATTTCTCTCACAGAAAACATATTTCACTGTGTTCTTTTGTTGAGCTTGCTTTAGTGATGCTAAAGAGATGGCCTGATGGATCTGATGGAGCATTGATTCCATCTCCTGGTTGCTAAATGGAAGTCTGAATTGGAATAAGATTTTATTGCCACAGTAAAGCTTTTTAAGTCTCCTTCTTCTGAGCAGTAAAGCAGAACAAAAAGGAATTACAAAGAATAAACACATGAACAGTGGGGTTTTTTTCCCAGAGTTTAAAGGTGAAGTTGTACAAATATCAGAAACTAATTAAGCTGACTGTGTGATATTTAGTTATCTTAGATCCTGGGAGAAAAAAATTGATTTCTGTTGCACTGAATTAAATTACATTTTCATACTGATTGACACAAGCTGACTTTGCTTCTACTTGTCTTACAAAATTACCCGTTATCTGACTTTATTTCTTGAAACTGGGCTGCTGACCTTCTGCAGCGATGCTATTTTAGTGCTGTATTGATGAACAAACACTTTGTCTACGGGTAGCATTGGTCTGAAAGGTCTTATATACGTCTTACCTCACTTGTTCAACTCAGCACAGGTTTGAAAAGGACATTATTTTTCCTAAGTGAAACAATATTTTTAACCTGTGTAAGTATGCTGCGCTGCTACCAGCTTCCACATGCAGAACCTTTTGTGTGAGAGTGTGAATGCAAGTAACAAAAGCTTTTTTCCTCCCTGAACTAAAATCAGTTTTTAAAACAAAGTCAGTGCCTGGAAACCAAGCACTGCCACACGTTTGAGCTGCATGGCCCTTACATCTGTCCCAGCTGATACCAAACATCCATCTTCAGGAAGATGAGCCTTGATCCTCTAGCTGGTCTCACGTCTGGGGCAGGAAAGATGCTGAGCTGCATGATGGCCCTTGATCAGCCATGGTGCTTTAGCCCACTGCCTGGCCTGCTCTTTCCATTACCTCTTCCACTCTAGGCTGGTTCAAGCACGAATTAAACTGCTGTTCAAATATAGGTACAAAATGCTTCAAATTATGACTGCTTGTCTGTCAAAACCCCCAAATTCAAGGATGTGACATCTACTGCTTGGCAGTGGTGCCACAGTGCATGTATTTGATCTCTCATTGACAGGACAGCTGGTGTTCTCATCCTCTGAATGCTGACTGCACCAGCAGTCCATATCACTCCTACACCACAAAGGGAGAGGATGCTTGTACCTGTGGATAAACAGGGAAAGGCAAGGAGGGAGGGGGTGGTACACTGCTCTTAAGTGAACCAAGAAGATGGCACCAAAGAAGTGGAAAAAGCACAAAAACATTTTTGGATGGTACTAAACCTGCTTTCCTACTGTGAGAGAATTTATTTTTGGCTTGGGGTGGGGGAGTGGGAAATAGGAAGGTTAATCTGAAAATGTGTTGCTATTTTGATGCACTTGGTAATGGATGATCTTCCTTTGATCTTGTAAAACAATTTTGAGAATCCCCTTGATTCCTATGGAAAGCAGGCACACCTGGAACTGTCCAAGGACTCCAGTTCAAAGAATTTTTTGAATGCCTGACTCCTTCCACTCATTCATGCTTCTCATGGATTCCTGATGATATCTGTAATGGAAATTGCATGTGACATGTCTTTCACACTCATGGGCTTATCAAGGTAAAGCTGACAAGTTCTCTTTTCTCAGCCTCTGACTCTACATGACAACCTGTAGTAAGCCTTGGCATCTCCCAGACAGATGACTACTTCTGTTTTGCACAAGACCAGAGATGTTTTGTTGCAGTGATAAAGTGCGTGTCACTGAATGCTGGGGTTAAGTGCTGCTCAAAATACACCAAAAGCACTGGGGAACTGGCACAAGAAATGATGAAAGGGAGAAAAGGAACTTCACAGACCCGAGGACTCTGAAGAACTTGGTCACTTTACTGGGAGAACAGCTCAAATTGAAGTCAGTGGACAAGCTTTGGATGATAGATGAACTCACATAGATTTCTTAGGATACAGCCATGTGCTCTGTCTACCTGCTTCCCAAAGTTTTAGATGGTTTTTCTAAGCACTGTGAATAATTTGGACACAGAAATCTGTGCTCAGAATCTCTGAGACAACAATTCAAGGCTATGTAAAGGTTGTCTGAAAACCTTTCTGTGTATTTGGGTTATTGTTTCTAAGTACTGTAGGAAGAGATTAAAAGGCTTTATCAATTTGCAGGCAGTTCTCTTTCATAAAAACCTGTCCTTCCTATCCCATCTTTATCTCAAATAACGTTCATTAAGGCACAGTTCCCCTTCCTTTATGAAGTCTGAAGTAGATGCTCTCTTAGATACTATTTGAAGAAAATCTGGATTCACTGAGTATTATGACAAAGATTTCGTACTCATTTGCTTCATTCTTTCATTTTGGGTAGCTTACATCAAATGAGCATAAAGATATTTCCTTTGTTACCAAAAATTACTCCAGTACCTCCTTGCACAGGAATGTACAAAGACAAAAAGTCCTAATTTGTAAGACTAAAGTTTGTAAGACCCACTAGCAAATGTGAGATGTTTGCAGATGGTGTTGATAAAAAGCAAAAGTGCCAGGATAAGCAGAAAGGATAGAAATAAATGAGGTAGAAAGGACATTCTAAAAACACCAAAATAGCCTTCAAAGATCAAGAGGTTGCAGCTGAGACAAATGAATAATGGTGGAAGCACAAGCTGCTGATGCAAAACCAGAAGAGAAATGATGGCTACAGAGGTGGCAATGGCCTTCCCCTAAATTCACCAGCTTGCATGGCCTCTATTAGAACAGATTTAGCCTGCAATCTGTTGGTTTTCTTCTCATGCCAACATTAGCTCTAGGGCAGAGGTGGACACTGGCTTTTCAGATGGGGCACAGGGACAGTGGTCACAGACCAAAGCCAGCAGTGTTTCTCCTGCAACCCACCAGGTGCTTGCTCTTATTCTGCTCAGCCCGTTTCAGAAGTAGTACTCAAGGACTAAATTTCCACTTAATTTAATTGAGAAAGGCTGTAGGGCTTTACTGCTATCATTGTTTAGCAGTTATTTTTCCTGAAGCTGCAATTATCACTGCCAATGCAATTCAGTGGGTAATGGAGGAAGTCAGGACAGTATATGCTTCACAACCTCTCAGGTGCTACCTACCCATGACACTTATTTATGAGGCTCCCACTCTGTTCTCTGTTTTTTCAGGAAAAATAAAAAGAATTAGTTCTCTCTGGTTTAAACATCCAGCTCATCTTTTACCCGTGCATTTGAAGGAGTAGGGAAGGAGTGCTGGGGGAGGAGGGGAAGAAATTCCCAAAGTTAAACAAGGTTAATTAGGGAACAAAGGCAAGAAGTCTGCCCTTGCTAATTTAGCCCTTGAGGAGCTGATGAAGCGTCAAAGTAACAGACAGTTAAAGTCATGGCCAGGAAAGACTTTTAGCAACTGCATTGTGGACCAGATAAAGTTTTTGTAAGAAATGATGGTGGGATTTAGGCTTTGGTAAAGTACAAGGGTCACTTGGCACTCAGTAATTTGTACTGAGGTGCTTCCAGTTTCCCCCTTGAGGTTCAGAACCTGGATCCCAGCCCTTGAACCGAAGGTGCTCCTGTGACAGCCACTCTTTACGTGTTTCACCCCAGTCCCTAAAATTTTTTAACTTCAGGCCCTGGTCATTTACATTTTTCCATTAAGATTCTGTTCATAAAGAGCTGATAAATGTTTCAATGCTTTTTTCATGAAGTCATAAAATCCAACAGACCAGCAAGTTGTTTCTACCTGTGGTCTGTAACCATCTGTAGCATTCACTGATGTATGCATAATCATCCAGAGAGAAGTGGCATATGTGACAACATTTAATACTCACTACTAAACTCAAATAGACCACTGGAGAATGTTACTTTGATATGAAGTTGACTCATAATTTTATTACTCAAAGGACATAAACTAATTTCCACCTACAGTTTAGCCAAACAGAAGGTATCATTGTTTAGTTTCAATAGCAATTCATTTATTCTTTTGAACTGAAAGGACAAAAGAAAACCCTGAACCACCCATGAACACATGCAATGAACAAACCTGCTACAAACCTTCTAGAAGGAAGAATAAAATATTGGTCAAGGAAAATTTGTCCCCCTTGTAAGAAAAGGCTCAGCAGGACAAAGGCAAGTTTCTTACCAAACTTATTGAAATAATGAAAAAGTAATGAATTAAGCAGGCAAACTTCTGGGATTAAAATTGCAAAATACAGAGCTTTCTTGATGTAATTATTTTGTATGCCCTGCTTATTCCTACTCAATACTACAGTGTTAGATTTCTTTAATCAATTAAACAGGTACATTCTTGATGCAGAACAAATTAAGTGGAACAACTTTGGACAGGATTTGCATGTGGATTTCTCTTGCCTTCAGCCCGCAGTGTGCTATGCAAGTGTGCCATCAAGTGGTACAGAGAGAAAGAACTCGGCAAAGAACTGATCCTCCGCCTCAAAGACAGGAGACCGAGTGTCCCCTGAAATGCCATCTTTTTATCCATAACTAATCAGGGACAAATATTCACATGCCACGGTAAAACTAGATGGGAAAGAGCTGCATGGCTGGGCTTGCTGGGCACGTGGCTACAGGGGCAAATATCTATGAATTCAAAAGCCTCTGAGGCTCTTGTAACAGGCTTGTATAAAAGCTTGACATGTTTTAAGTCTGCCAAGGGCCCTAATTACCACCCAGTGAGGTGTATGCCCCACATCACAGAACAAAGCAGCCCTTGAATGACCCTTCTGAAGAACTGGTGAGCAGCATGGCTTGTTCAGACAGATGATGCTGATTTCAATGCAGATCAATTGAGCCCAGAAGGGAAACTGTCACTGCCATCTGGGACCTGGCTGGTGAAAGACCTGTGCACTGAAGTGGTGGCACCAGGAGATTCTCCATCCTTGTCCTTGCACTGCTTTCAGCCATGCTGGAGCTGATGAGTTTGGGTCAGCTTGTCTGATTGGGGTTAAGGATTAGGGATTAATTTAGGTACATAAAGAAACATTTTTGGTGATTTCTGAGCATTCCACACCCCTTCCATTACCAAACCACCTCAGCGTCTCAAACCTGAATGCTATGTAGCTATGAAAAAAAATTCTCACTGTGAAAAGCGCTAGGACACGTCCAGATTTCCTCTTTTTCACTGATTGTGAAGACTTACACTCAGTACAGTTATCCATGGTCAGCTGAGCTGGGATATCTGTATCTGTATTTCTGTTTTCACCCACAGCCCAGCTTCCCTGGCAAAGAAATCACAGGAGCATAAAGGAAGCTCTAATTTACCCATTGAGGACTGTCTGTCACATTGGCATGGTGAAATAGCCAGGTGGTCTATTCTCTTTGTTATCAATAAAACATATTGCACACTGGCAGACCTCCTAAGCTACCAAGGAAGCGTGAGTGACAGGGAAAATTTCTTCAGAAGACAATGGCAAAGAGTGAAAGGTGATTTATTAGGAGATGTATACCAAATTACCTGGAACAGCAAGGAAAGGAGCACTCTGCTCACTAAAAACATATACACATCTGAAAATGCTCATTATTAAAACTGCAGATATTCTCTCCTCACCTCAAGTGCTGCTGGAAAAGTAAATCTGCTGATGCATGGAGGCATGACTAAGACATGGGAGATTTGGAAAGCAGCACGTGAAACGTAGAGGTTGTGCTTTAAAGTGATTAAGGAAAGTGAACATCAGAATTTCCCAAACTCTTCCAAGGTGCTTCCTTCCACCCTCCTATCTTGTTATGCTCGAGTGACTGCAATGCTGGCTCATGGAAAGGGCAATTCGCCCTCTGCTCTTCGGTTCTTCTGTTGTAAGGCACTGGCTTTATTCTCTCCTCTTTAAAATAGCAAACCTTAAATGAGCTTTCCTGTTCCCCATAGTGTGGCTAATGTGCTGCTCAGTCCTGTACAGCCAGACTGGCCCAGGCTCTTGCTTTTGGTAGAATTTGGTCTGAAGTTTGCTGCTGACAGATCCGTGTCAAAGAAGGTCCATCACAGCTGAGGGCAGTGCTAGAGGCACCATCACATATGTACTCGTGATCTAGCTGGATTTGCTATAAGCCCTGTGTTTAGCCTGCAAAAATGAATGAAAATGCTCCAGTTCATAGAAAGCAATAATGTATTATTAAACAGAGAAGCTTTCAAGCATCTCTGTTTATGTGTGCAAACCTCCCTCAGGGAAAGCAGGCCGAGTTCAGTGAGACTAATGGTCTCTGTGGAATAGACAGAGCTACTGTGCAAAGGTTCAGAGGATCAGAGCTAATGGTGTTAGAAATCTCAATGGCAGAGAAGTATCTCACAGCAGTAGGATGGAAGCTGCTCATCCCTCTTCGCTGTCTTAAAAATTATGAAGTTGACTTAGATGACATTTTAATTGAATTCACCTTTTCCTTTCATCTGCTCTTCACGTCTTCTTACTGCAACTTGTAAGACTTCTCAATTTCAACTCTTCAAATTGATTTTCTCATTACTAATTGTCCAATTAACTGTAACTTAGTAATTATTTATCAAGTATGCTCATTATGCAAATACCTACAGATCTAAAATATATCCACACTCAATGAATTTAATAAGAAAGCGTCGCTGTGGATATTATAGAATTGTTCTTCACTTGCACCAAGTATTTGCAAATCAAATGTTAGAATTATATTTGTTTTTGCAGTCACCACAGATTTTTGAAATGTGTTGTAGAATGTGCTGTCATCACAGACCAGTATGCAATAGATTAATTAATGCTGACAGGTCTGTAGAACATCCCTTTCATGTATCCCATGTCTCACCCATGAGCCACAACTGGACTGTTTGCATTCCTAGAGCACCTGAGGGCCAGTTGTGCTTTGTGCTCCTTGGATTCTGCCATTTGATCAGACTGATACCTAGGCTGATGTGCAGCACTGTGTCATCTTGGATTAAATCAATGGCAAAAGCTAATCACTGAAAGAGCAAGTACAAAAGGAGGAGCAATTTTACTGGTAATTACCTTGGCCTGGATGGTTCTTTTTTCCATGCTTCATTCTTTTGTCTTCCCTCTTCATCCATTTATCCACTGATCCAGAGTACATTAATGTTTCATATAGAGAACCAAATAACCATAAATGTCAGTTCTTGGTCTCATTTCAGCATCCCCCACTTCTTTACCCATAATGAGTGACTTCTTTTGAATTACAGCCAGTTCTGCCCTTCTGCCCCTCTCCCCTCCTTTTTTTTTTCTTTTTTTTTTTTTCTGCTACTTCTGTTTCCATCTCTATCATGAGCCACTCATGAGAGGAAGGTGAAAACACTGAAATGGAAAAATTTTGGAGATCTATGGCCATTTCTGTAATTGGCTATTTTTATTTTTATGGCTGTTAGAGAGGCAAAGCATTGGAAATACTTGGCCTGCAGTAATTTGTGAGTACTGTTAAAATATCCATTTTCCCAACAAGCTGGAAAGTTCAGGTGTCATTTTATGTTTGGAAAATTAAGTTGCATCAACATTTAGCAGATGAAAGCTGCAGGAACCCCAGAGCAAACATAAAGAAAGGTATATATCACTTCAGAAATCAGAGTTAGAAAGAAATATTCAGGAGCATTTCTGGGTGGGAATCCAGAAGGTTTTACTCAGATATTGACCCCATAAAGTTTTAATGAAAAAATTGTGATATGATCAATCTGATTAGGTTGTTTTCAAATATTCAGCTTTCACAGCATGCTCAGTGAATGGCTTTTTGTTTTCCCTTTTTGAAACTTTCCCAGTAGAATATTTTTGAAGGATATTTTTCCCAGTCTGATTTACCTTTGTCTCTATTTTCTCTGGTAATCCGACTGCCTGAAAAACCAGCTAATCATATCTGTGTTCCTGGTAATTCACTATTCCGTTTGCAAAAAGATGTAGAAAAAGCCCCAAATAATCCAGTATTGTATAGGTATAAATTATTCTGAATTATTCTGCAGGTCCTTCTTTTTCTATTGTGGTAAATCTACCCAGAAAGAAAAAATAGGCCCAACCAAGATAGTTCTGGCTTGTTTCTAGCATTCTAGGAATAGAAAATGTCTGGATGTTTAAAGAAGATGTATCTCGTCTGATCCACAACTCAGGGATGTAAAGATGCAATGTTTAGTGGCAGGTTACACAATCACAAATCCACAGATTCCTTGGGCCATGTTGCTCAGTAATTATGCAGTGCTTGGATGCTTTCAAGTGAAAGCGAGTTTAGGTAAAAGCAGAAGTAAAGCAAAGCCCAAATGAACTGTGTGTTGTAAAACTTCACTATGCATCATACTCCAGAAAGTAAATAAAAATCAGTGGCAGTATCAGCAGGAATGCTATTATGTTTACTCATTGTGTAAACACAGAGAAAGAATTAATTATCTAATCTATCTTTAACGTTTTATATGCACCCAAGTAAATAAGCCCCAGTCAAACCAGTATCCCTTCTATCACAAATATGAATAAAGTACAGTCATCACTGTTATCAACAGAGAATGTATTTCCTTCAGGCAGTCTCTGGCATCTCTCTTAATAATAATTTTAACTGGAGTAAGAAAATTAAAAGCAATAAAAGAGAAGGTTTTCCTTCCTCCTAAACCTATATATCCATTTCCATCTAGGTTTTCATCTTCTTAAGAGCACGACAAATGTTTTTGAGGTTTGATGTTAATGTGATGCAATTTCATGAGAACTCAAAACAACATAAAACTTTTTTTGACAGATTGTTGAATATCAGAAGCATATGTATTATTCCTTATGCTTTTTCAAAAGCTGACCTGTTGGCAGAAAATGGAATGATGTCACTTTCCTTGCACTTAGATTTTGTCATGTACATTAGTCCTAACCCAAGACTGGAAATAGATTGGTGCAAGCATCCATTTACCAACGTATGTTCATAATGTAGTTCAAAATAAACATTTTAGCACTGAAAAGAACACAACTTTCAAAAATTACAGTGACATGCAGCAAAATGGTTTCTTCATAACTAGTTGAACTTAATTCATACTTTCCCTTAAAAGTAGCATTCTAAGGATTTATATATGTGGGTATTTTCATCCTGTTGTGTTGGTTGACCTTGACCTTCAGTGAGGCTGCCCAAAATGTACTGAAGGGCTTGCTTGGGTTTTGTTCATTTGTTGTTTTGCTAGAATTTCTCTTTGCTTAGCATAAGTGACATCTGTAATCTCAATTTAGTTATCTAAGAGTTAGGCATGTTTAACGATCTTCAGTTTGACAGCAAAATGATCTGTACACATGGATAACTTTGAGTACAACAGTTCTGCACTCACTCTCAGTGGTGCTCATTTCCACTAGAGCCAGTTCCTTTAATTTGTAGTGTGTTGCTCCTTTGACCACCATCAGCTTCACCTCTCACAGGCTCCATTAGCCAGCCAACTGCAGTGCACTCTGCAGTGATTCCATACAGTCCCCTCAATCAAAACTTGACTGAAAGGCTGCCTTTTCAGAATCAAGTATTGTAACCCTAACCCAAGGCTCTGAATAGTTCAAACAGGACTGTTTTGGCCTGCATTGTTGGGAAACATCAGCAATTTTATTTCTGGTTGTATTTCTAGGCTTAGTTCTGGTGTCTTTCTTAAGCATGCCCTCTACATGTCCCTCTTTCTGAGGGCACTGACAGCCCTCAGCCTCCTCCTGACCCCCTCTGTCTTTTAGTTTTCCTTTTTTTGTAGGCTTAGGAATGGGGAGAATAGAATTTGCCAGTCCTTGCAGAGTTAGGCTAATAAATGCCATTTATTAGTATCCCCACTGCTTTCTCAACGACTCAGTATTCTTAGCCCAGCTCTCAGGGTTTTCATTTGTCAAGGTCATTACACATTGTTAATTTGCTGAGGGTTTCATCCCACAAGAGCCCCTATTGATTTACTATAAGATATTAAATGGGTCAATCACATAATTTTTCACAAACAGCATACAGTTAATTCCCTTTTTTACCACAGAAGCTTTCCTTACTGTGAAGTTCTGACAACACTGTTGGTCATCCTCAGGATCTATCCCACCAATATCACATTTAAGTAAACTGAGCAGCATGAAGACAGTTAATGTGAACTGGCTTAATTGGCCAGTTCTCAGCTCCTGCTTCTCTAATAGGATTGTCAGCAATAAACCAAGTGGCAGTCTGCCATTTCCCTCACTCATCCAAAGGTGCTTGTCCATAGGGATGCCAGCGATCCTGAAACACACTCATTCCTTTTTATGACTTCCATACTCAGCAGTACTGACTACCACAGCATTTCAAAGTGTCACAGGCTCTTTTAAAAAGGTTGAATTATGTATTATCACAAAAGAATTCCTGGGAGCTACTACATAGATGTAACCACAAGTCCTAGAGCTCCATGGAGGGAGCCCAGAGTGCACAAAGCCCAGTGACAAGTGGGTGTGCTGTAACATGGATGTCAAATGATTGTTTCCAAAATGCTCGCTGGATTCATAAAGATTGTATGCTCAAATTTAAAAGCATTTCCCTGTCCACCACTACAGTTTTAGCCAAAAAATCTCTAACCTCAAAATCTGTGGGATTTTTTGTCAGTATAGATAAACCTCAAATTTTGCCCAGTGAATCCCTGTGTCAGTTCATTGCCTGGTAGGTTCTAGTCAAAGATATTTACTGCATTTCCCAGTTAGTTCACATCAGGAAAAAGATGTCCTCTACGGCACTAATTTGAAAGACTTAGATGCATGCATGCTGTCTGACATGCTTCCTAATACATATTGGGAGGAATTTCCTTTACTTCTCTAAACGTCCCTTATTCTTTGGACAAATATGAGTATTATGCTCAAAGCTCTGCCTGTGGGTCCCCTCACCTCATAAAAAGTATCAACAGCATGTCAGTGAGGTTAACCTCCCTCTGTTGGATACCATGTTTTTACACTTTTTTTCTTCTTTTCTCTCTTTTCCCATATTTCCTCTGCTCGTCATAACTGCAAGAGGTTCAGCAAATTCTCAGAACTTTTCATGTGTATTTGATGTATTGTTATTTTCTTGTCCCATTGTTAATGTTTACAACATATTTTGTATTTGCAGGATTTTATTAAGGTCTTGGCAAATCTGACATTTAGAAGCTCAAGGACTTGCTTTTAACCTCTAACTTTGCCTGCCTTGACTTTTAGAAAAAATGTCAGGCTTCTTTCACTTCACTGTGAGTGTTTTTGTAAAATTAAATGTGCTTGTTTTGCAAATACAGAATGTACTGTAGAAGTGATCTTCTCACCTTGCAGACAAATAAACTAAAGCCACACCAAACATTCTAGAGGTGTAGAATAAAACCTCTTTCCCTCTTTTAACTGTAGATAGGTTAATTTAAAATTTCAAAATTCAGGTGACTAGATACCTGTTTATTAATCTCAGACTAAATGCAGTACAATCTACCATGCACAGAGAAAGACCAGGACTAATTTTGTAGTTACATTTTTATTTTCAATTAGCAAATGTGCAAATGTGTAAAGGTATTGTTTCTGACCCCAGGAACTGCTTGCTGAGTTCAGGTCTACCCTTAAAACAAATGTAGTACATTTTCTTTTGTGGTTTTGGTTGTAGAGCATAGATCAGATCACAGAGACATGATATTTGATCCCTGTGGACATATTTCTGAGTTCTGTGAAGAAAACCTGCAGCTATTTACATTTCCCTCTGTTTCCATAACCCTTGCCAATTGTACCCCATTCTAGAGCTGTTTTAAGGTCTGTGAGGCCCAAAGTCTGGGCCCTAATTTTGAAATGTTCCTGCAGTGAGATTTGCACATAAGACCAGAAAGTTTAAACCCTATTGTCTCTAAATGCAATCCTCTTTTAAGCAGTTTCTGCTACCTACTTTTTTCTTCTATTTGCTCCAACTTTTTCCCTCTTCTTCACTTTTTGAATGTATGAAGTTCTTAATCATTTTACCTTTCTTTTTCCAGACAATTCACTGATGGAAACATATCCAAACTTTTATTCTTCTATAAAAGTTTGAGGAACAGTCTGTGCAAATTACAGTCTGTTTCACATTGGGAATGGAGTGACACCACCCCAGGCAGTGCTCCAGGAAGAACTAATGCCACCAAATGTGTGAGAACTTTACAAAGCAAAAAGGCAGAGCCAGGGCTATTCCCCTCTGCAGCCCATGACTATTATGCTCAGCAATGGATGCTTTTATGGAAATCAGTACCAAAGACACTTTTAAGCTGGAAGCTAGACAGGCAGGAGTGATGGATTCTCTTGTGGCCTGTAAGCAGAGTTCTGAATTCAGGCACTGCAGAATTGCATCATCCCCACAAGAACATTATAGTGGCTTTTACCTCAAAAAGCTATGGAGCCTTTCAGACCTCTGACATGTAGAAGGGAAGTGCTGTCTACCAGTCCCTTTCCACGATGTACATCATCCACACACCTGTCATACAGCCAAGGATGAAAAGGAATAGGTGTCACTTTGGTATCTTTCAATACCTTCACGTGCTTTCAGGTTGGGATCTTAAGCTGGCAGTTCTTGATACTCTTTCTCTCTCACCACATCTAATGCATGGAAATCATCCAGAAGAAGTTTGGATTGATGCATTTGTTCAAGATGCAGAGGTCCCTGTCTCAGTATTCTTTTGCAATCTTCTCAGTATTCTTGCTTAAGACATAAACTGAACAACATGACTTGTTCATGCTGTTTCTAGACACATAAAGAAGTTGTTTAGCCTCTTGCCAGCTTAAAAATGTTCAAGATACCCAGTCTTGAAGAAATACACAAAGCAACGTGGTTCTCCCATTAGCTATGAGCAAGTCAAGAAAATCACTCAATAAATCCATGGCCTGCTCAAAAAGAGTGGGCAGAATTTGTACAGGGGTTCATTTGCTGTGTGTGTTACAACAGTTGAGATAAATATGGCACTTTCTCTTCCATCACCACAAAAGTAATTTTAAAAAGAATCTCTCAAAAAAAAAGGCTTCTGGAATCTTGGTCTTAAACATTAAAAAGATGGGTTTTTTTCCCTTTGTGGAGGAGAAATTGAAAATCACAGCATTGTGAAGATTAGCACAGCTAAAACAAATAATCCTCACACCAGTCCTGCTGGCAACTCCTTCAGTAATTTTGGCAGCCAAATGTGAGGCCTGCCAGCAGCACAAAGAAATCCAGCCAGGAAGTCTCATCCCCTGTATATACAGTCCTATATACCCATGCTGGAAAAAACACATTCTGGAGCTTGCTGCCTGTGCTCTGATGCTTGCCAAGCACACCCTAGGAGTGGCCACACATGCGCTGGCTTTCACAACAGAGAAACAGAGGAAAACAGGAGAGCTGTGTGAGTCACAGCCTGAGCAGTGAGGAATATGCTGCCATCGTTTTTCTTCTTCTAGAAAGAACTAGAAAAGACTTCCTGAGAAGTCAAGGTGAGGGTGCACATATTTTGTCTAATGTACAGGAGGAACTCTAGTCTAGAAACAGACTGAACACAGGTGAACCACATTCCCTGTGTTCACTGGCAGCAGACTGACCTTCATGAAGAAAAACTGATTTTCTACACAGTGAAACTGGGTGAACTGGGAAGCCACCAGAAAGGACAGGGAACTCCCCCAAGGCAGTGCTGAACTTCAAACCCCAGCACACCCAGTGCTTCTCAAAGCCACCGTGGCCCCACTTGGCCCACCCCATCTCACCAGACCCACCGTGGGAAGCAGGGAAGAAGGTGGCAGTGCAGGGTGAGGGAGAGGTGAAGGAAGTGGCAGAGCACAGAAAATGGCTCCACAGGAGGCCCTGGCAGCCTCACACAGGGGATGAGACCGGCCTTGAGCTCAGGCTGCAGACAGACCCACATGGTCTGGGCTGAAAATGGGGGGAAACAAAGAGCAGGGCAAAGGGACAGGTTTCCCTAAAGGAATGCCAATACATCCCACAGGCAACAATGGTGAGAAGAGGATGCTAAATGAGCCAATGATTTCTGCTGTTCACCCCAGCTTCTTCAGGACAACAGCCAAGGACCCAAGGACAGCAGAGCCGCCTCTGGGGACCAATGGACTGACTGAGGAAAACATCAGTGAAATGGGAAGGAGATTAGAAGATACTCTTTTTTTTGCCTCTTTTTCAGCAGACTGACTGGCCATGTGTCTCTCAGTCGGCCTGTCTTTGGCAGATTGAGCACCTTTATTATTGCACTGGAGCTTTCATGTGTTTAGCAAGATGCTCATGCCCACACAAAGAGTGCTTTCTCAACTAGGTCCACAAAAGATCGTCTTTGAGAAGTTTTATTCTATACCCTTGGTTTCAAAAACCTGTACCCAAGCTACAGAAACCAAACCAAAGCAGTGAATTGCAGAACTTTCCTCTTCAGGCACATGAGCAGACCTGCTTTTTATTAAAACACTTTTCCTGTGTCCAAAAGCAGGATACTGCACACCCTAATCTGCTCCAGATGCTGAAGGAGAGAAAGGACACAACTTTTGGTCAATGTTGTTGAATCAGTATCAGCCACTAGGAGGGTCATACCCACACTGGAGCATTCCCTGCTCCTTTCAACTCCCTCCACCCCCTTAACTATGGGAACACCTTAAGAACAAGGTGACGATTTCTGACATGAGGGAGCATGCCTGCAAGAAACCATCTACCTATGAGCAGCAAAGTCATATCAAGTCAGGCAGGTGAGTTTCCACCCTATATTTCAAGAGGGGACAGGTAAAGGGATCTGCCCATGGATGCAGATCCCAGGGAGAAGCTGTTTCCCCTCCCACAGCAAGGTCCCAGCCCCCGAGTTCATTCAAAATGGCTGCAGTTCAACAGCTGGATCAGATGTGGACTTGTGGAGCTTCTCCACAGACCTGCTTTCCAAAATGTGCTTGCTGGCCTTTCAAATTGAGTCCAACATTTTCTGAATACCAATAAGTCACAAGGTTCTCCAGGGCTCTGTTCTTCCTTCTGCCTTGTTCAGATGATGAGAAGCGCTATCTGCTTCCCGTGGTTCTTAGGTTTTCCACAAAGGAAGGAGGCTTTTTGGTCCTGTAGGCAGGAGTGCCTGGGATCCGGGCCCCTCTGATGGTGCTGATGTAAGGCAGAAGGGGAGGCTCCCGCAGCACCAACGCGGTGCCCTTGGGAGTGTAGGCTCGGAGCAGCAATTCCTCTTCCGCGTGAGCCGTCACTGCCACCCAGCCTGCACAGCACAGAGAGTATGGACAGTGAGGAAGACAAGTCTCTAGGATCAAAACAAGATTCTGACACAAAGTACTGGCTCCCAGAGTGGCTAAAAATCTGAGCTACCCTCATATGGTTGCTTGAGAAACCAAGCTCAAAGGTGATAGCCAGTCCTTTCCCAACAGAAGGCGGCACCTAAAGCCACATCACTCTTCTCGGACACAGCTCTTTCCTGGTAAACTTAAGAGGGATGGTGGGAACTACCAAAAACACAAGAATGAAGCTTTCCAATCAATGGCCCTTTCCCTCTCACCTGGACAGCTGACAGTGTGACAGCCATTCCTGTTGCTGTAGAATCTGTATGGCAGCCAGAGCATAAAGTATTCCTATGTTGCCATCCTCTACAAGCATGGCTGTCAATCTCCATTCTTGGAGGCTGCCACACTTCAGCAGGACAAAGTCATGGCTGCTATGATTTTGTGTTGTTGACAGTCCTGCTCTGAGCAGGAAATACAGCTTCACCCCTTCAGAGGCCTCTTCCCATCAATGTTTCTAGGATGCACAGCCTGCAAAGCAAACTAATGAAGAACTATTAAATTACCTGCAGAGGAAAGCTTGATATCTGCAACTGCCTCAGTGGTACCAATTCCTTTCAGTGTAATGTCCTGAGGGACAAGTGGGGGGAACTCTTTCATTCTCTCTTCCCCACCCATGGGAACCTAAAATTAAAACACGGGGAAATTACTATCAAGAGATACTGGCAAGCAAGGCACAAGGGAGAATAAAGACATTAAACATTTGTTAGCCAATTAAGACCTGGACTGAATAACCTCCAGGAGTTATTTCAGGTTCGTCAGAACAGCGTCAGGATCCCATCCAGAGGAACCCTGTGGGAGGTGAGCAAAGATGGAGTGCCCACTGCAGGATGCAGCTGGTGGATCAGGCCAGCTGCCTTGATGTGAGTGACAACACTAGTTCTCCATGTGCACAGGAATGGAAATACTACGACAGGAACAGCTCACCCCATCTCCCATCAATCTGCAAGTACCTCACAGAACATTGCCATACCAATGAAGAAGTCAGACCACCAAGAGATGAAGATATGTGCAAAAGATCCAGCAGGGAAAGAGTAAGAAAAGTACATTTTTCAGCTGCAATCTGTTCTGAAACCCCCGTCTGCAGGCTTGCCATGGAAAATATCCCTGCTGCTGCCTGCATCTTAAGGCTGTTCAAGAAGAGCCAAGTATGAGTAAGCAGAGCACTGCAAATCTTATCAACCTAAATGCTAGAAGCAGAAACTGCTGAAAATGCATCAAGTGCTCTCTCCTAACACACTTCAGCCATGCAGTCTGTGCAAGACTGCTCCACCCTGAGCATCTCCACCCACCCACTGCACAAGTCCCAAACTCCTGATACCTGTGGATGTTTTCTGTCAGTCGTGCCCCAGACAGGGGTCCTGCCTACCTGCAGCTACAAGCTTCCCCCCAGCACCTCCCCTTACCTTTAGGAATTCTTGGCCTGCATGCTTCTCATAGATGGTGTCTGCATTACTCAGTGCAGTAACATGGACTGGCAACAGGTTAGAAGCCAAGACAGAAAACCAGGCAGGCTTTTCCCCCTGAAATAAATACCAAAAGGATGTTAATGATGCTAACAGAAAAGCAGCCCTGAATTGCTCTCTCCTGCCCCATTTCTTTCCTGCACGATGAAAACCTGCCCTGTTTGATGCACCCACCCTGTCCGAGAGGTCCTTGCCTCTGCCAATGACAGCAGCCAGGTTTATATAAAATTGGGATTTAAGTTTCCAAAAGTGAAGACCCACAGCTCCACCATCCTGCCTCAAAGCAGCCCCAATGCCACATTTATGGCCACCACAGCTGCTCAGCTCAGGTAAATCATCCAAGAGAAATCTTTGCTCTCATTTAATTCACAAGAACAAACTCAGTGTGGTTATTCAGTGCAAGAGGTGGTGGACATCTGGCCTGGTGCTTCTTTTCCTACCACTCTACATTTCTAACACACAGTGCTTATTCAACAGTACTTGGCCCCAGCTACTCTCAAGCTATGCAAAGTTGGTAGAGCAATTTCAGCAGGCACTCTCATCACATTTGCAGGAAGAGCAAACAAGGTCAGAGAGGGGAGAGACCTTGCCAAACACTGCTAGCAGCCAGAAATAAGTACAGGAATTCTATCAAGTTTTAAAGGTCTAAGCTGAAGCTGGAGCTCCTGTTATGATCTGAGCACAACTGTCCTCCAAGATCTCAGAAGGATATAGATACACAAGACTGATAGATCAATGTGTGCTCCTGCTATATCGGTACATTTTTTACTTTACGGAATCCTGCCCCCTCCACCTTTCTGGCTTTCTTCCAGCAGGTCAAGAATGTCCTTAGCAAAGTACCAATTCAACATTTCTGTGGTGATCTTGGAAAGCAGACTGAAACAAAGGAATAGCCATACACACCCCTAAAACAGGGCAAGCTACTGAGAAAATTATCTAAGACTTATGATAATGTCTAATGTTCTTGTGAAAGAAACTGCCCCTTACAGAAGGCGCATCATGGGATGCTCCACACAGTTCAATAAAGGTGTATGGCATGGGGTTTTTAATAAATTGAACAAATTATTGGCAGGGCGGACACACAACACATTTGAAAAATACTTTTCACAGAAACTAAAATATACATGCAATTAACTGCTTCCTCAGGCAAGTTCTTCAGAGGTCTGCCAGGAAAGAAAAATGCCTATGCTTTTCTCTCTTAGCAGACAGCTTCCACAAAACACAGCAGTGAGGAAACACACCTATTTCCCCATTAATTCTGACATTCTCCTCCCTCCCTCATGCCTCTCTGTATGTCACGGGAAGCACACTAAACTGAAGATGTTTGTCAGCAGCTCCCATTATACACTATGTAATATTGCACGCTGGTAACAAGTAACAAACCCTTCAACTACCCATCCCAAGGCACTCTGACCATGCAGTGATTCAGTAACTGATTCATCATCTCCAAAGCAGCAACAAAAGGGTCTGGGAAAGCTACCCAGAAAACCTTTTATGGCTGGTACTACAGTAAGAGATGAAGCAGCTGCTCCCAAAATCCTTTCTTCCCTTACCTCTAAGTAGTCTATACGTCCCAAGGCTGCTAAAAACAAGACCATTCCTGGCTTGAGAATGAAGGTCCGTGGAACAATGGCATGTGATGGCAAAACCAGGTTCACTTCCTTCTCTGTTAGGAGATTCAAAACCTGCAAAATAAATTGTCATAACTCATTCCGGACGTTTCAATGGGAACAACGAAGTTAGTATTGGCATTATATTGAGAGGAAAAAGATCAATCAAAACAATGATAAGAACATCTGACACAACAGCTCAATTCTGGTCCCCACAGTAAGTGAGAAACAGAATGAATCTTCCCTGCCAAAATCTGACACAGACAATCTGCTTGTCCACCACTCAGATTGAACATTGACTGCAGGAACAAAATTTGATCTGAAACTTGGCATGGAGCTGTCCAAAGGAGAGTGCAAGGATAATCAGAAGCCATTATTTCTGGATGCAGGAAGTTATTTTCCACATGTATTGAACTCCAGAAGAAGGGAAGAACACACACAATCTCAAGTTATCAAACCAGGTCTCTAAGCTGACACCAGTCTTTACACTGGCTATCCATGCTACCTGCTTAAAGTGCAGGTTAGTAAAGCAGGTTATGGTCTGACAAATACATCACCAGAAAACCAGGAGTATTCTAGTGTTCATGAAAGCAGCACCTGCACTTGAGCTGTTAAGTCTTAGCACAGCCCTTGCACTTAATTCTCTTCAGAACCTTCCTGTCTCCCTGTACTATGTAATCTTCCCCAAAAGATGACCTGCAGCTCTGCATGGGCATTAAAAAGCCCCAAAATCAAAACGTGTCTGTTTTGGACACATGCACTTCATCAGCACTGACTTCAGTAGGGCACTGCTCTACTGACAAAGGCCTGATGTGTTGGAGCCAGCAGCAGCAACACTGCAGATCCTCCTAGCTCCGGGAGAATGCTTTCTCTAAGATGTGGTTCAGTCATACTACTCTGGTTATCCTCCAGAGCTCCACCTTCTTCCGCAGGCTGGGAGAGCTAAAGAACTGCCAGTTTCAATGGGTGATGCTGGTGTGAACATGCTAAGAGCACTCTTGCTTACTTCCCTTCATCCAGAGGTTGTGGAAGCTCAGTGACACAGTCCTGCAGCTCCTTTGCAAAGCTGGCAGTATTGCACTGCTCAGAAATGCAGCAGCATTACCACATGAACCCCTCTCGAGTAAAGACAAACCTTATCTTAATACAATTCCCAAGCTAAGAGAATCCTAATGCCAGGGCTATGGCAGGAGCACTCTCCCACTGGCACAGCTAAGGCAGAACAGTCCTCCCAAACTGTCACCCCAAAACACAGCACCACAGAGTACCTACACAGTCTTCCTTTACAATTCCTGGAGTGTCAAAACACCACCGAGCATCCTTCACTTCATTGTGAGTGAACTCCTCCCTTTCCTCATGCTTCTTAGGGAGATCTCTAGGATCTTCATCCAAGCTGTAGGAGAGTGTGTCAGGGTCAAAGTCAATCTCAGCACTAGGCTTCTGCTGTTGAAATGTTCTTCCAACTCTTCCTGGATTAAAATGAAAGGTTTTCCCGGTAATTTACTTATTAATTTGCTTTCCTTCAATCAAACATCCACCCCTTTCATGGCTTAAAAGAGATGCACATCAGTAGTATAAAGGTGATAAAGACAGTATGTGGCTAGAAATTTGTGTGTTCAAAAGCCAAAATGGTAAGAAATCCCTTCTATAATTCTTGCTTAGCACTCCTCATGCCCCAAAATCTCAGTAGGGACCAGATCACAGACACTTTGTTATTTCCAATTTATGGTAAAACAGGCTGCCTCCTTTTTTCCAGTGTCTCAGACTGCCAAATACAGAATCATCTGAAAACTGTAACTATCTTCTGGCAAACCCCTCTTTTGAATACATGCTAAAATGATGTACAACCCCTGTAGCCTGCAGCCCAAATTGGATTATTTAAAATTAAACTTCTTTTCTTTATTTGGGAACAAGAGATGGCCCATACTGTTATATCCTTGCAAACTACTAAGCTATCAGAATTTGCCAGCCTCATTCAGACAGGAGATGCATTGCACAGAGGAACCCTCTGCTACTACAGCAGCTGACAGGTATTCAAAAGTACTAATGATGCTCCTTACGGAGGAGAGAGAAGTTGTGCCCCCATTAATCTGGGAGCAAACACTGGTCAAAATAACATAACCTTTGTGCAATGCAGTGTTTTCATTAGGGGCAGAAAGGTAACACCTTTACTCACCCACTAGGTAACCTTGCTTTTTAAGTTGATTAAGGTACTTTTTTTCTCCACTGCTTAGCTGATCTTCCGTTTTTGTTGCCTCTTCTTTTAGCCTCTCCTGCCTCCGGAATATCCTGTCACACGTAGGATTAATAATTGGAAATTTCAACAGGTTCAGTGTTGTTCCTGGATACACAAACAGAAGGCAGTTTTGGGTCTCTGACTATCTGATACATTTCAGCTCTGAGGAACAAGACTACAAAAAAACTGCTTCTCTAACTTCTTCGTGAAACCCAGTACTATAAAGTCAGAGGTGAGTACAGTACCTCCCTTACAGAGGTACTGTAAGGGAGCAGCTACAGCTGCTCCCTTACAGTACTAGCCTCCCAACTTGGGGAAGCAAAAACAAGCCATCCACCTGCTTAAGACCTGTTCTCACCTATAGCTTGAATAAAAGGGTCTCAAAGCCGAGTGGTGCCAAGGCTAACTTCATACATCCCAGACAAGTCTCAACTCCAGACAGCTTGGTTTGGCCTACAGGTGCTCACCACTCCACCTCCCAGCCTCTCCAGACTGGAGGGCCACTCTAATGGATAGGGACAGGGGAAGGCATGCACATCAGGTACCATCCTAATTGGCAGGGGTGCACACAGACCCACTCTGGTTTACTGAGCTTCTTAGCACTGCAGCATGCACAACACCCTCAGCTCACTGCTTTCTGCACACCGCACAACCCCTATCGCCCGTGCTACAAAGGGCCGAGCGCTGCTGACCTGGCCACGGGGACACGGTGGCTCTGTCGACGATGTCGGGGGCGCGGGACTTGCAGTAGTCGGAGCGCAGCAGGGTGTTGAAGAGCGTGGACTTGCCAGAGTTGGTGGCGCCCAGCAGGTAGACATCGCCGGCGCACTTCCAGGAGCGCTGCAGCCGGCTGACCAGCCCCTCCATGCCGTAGCCGGTCTTGGCGCTCACCAGGCGGACGTCCACCAGCTCGGGTCTCCGCAGCCCGGCCCTCCCGCAGTCCGCCGCCACCCGCTGCCGCAGCCGCCCCAGGTGCCCGCTGCGGTCTGCGGGCAGCAGGTCCACCTTGTTGCCCACCACCAGCACGCCCGCGGCGGGCACGTCGGGGCCCAGCAGCGCCGGCAGCTGCGGCAGCACGGGGTCGGGCAGCTCCATCAGGTCGAGCACGTAGAGCAGCAGCGGCCCGCGGCCGTGGCGCGGCGGGCGGCGCAGGGCGGCGCTCAGCACGCGGCGGTGCTGGTCGGGCGGCAGCCGCAGCCGCAGGGCGCTCCCGTGGTGCGCCAGCGCCCGGCACCGCTGGNAGGGATGCGGTGGGCACTCCCGCGGGAGATGGGGAGGGATGCGGTGGGCACTCCCGCGGGAGATGGGGAGGGATGCGGTGGGCACTCCCGCGGGAGATGGGGAGGGATGCGGTGGGCACTCCCGCGGGAGATGGGGAGGGATGCGGTGGGCACTCCCGCGGGAGATGGGGAGGGATGCGGTGGGCACTCCCGCGGGAGATGGGGAGGGATGCGGTGGGCACTCCCGCGGGAGATGGGGAGGGATGCGGTGGGCACTCCCGCGGGAGATGGGGAGGGATGCGGTGGGCACTCCCGCGGGAGATGGGGAGGGATGCGGTGGGCACTCCCGCGGGAGATGGGGAGGGATGCGGTGGGCACTCCCGCGGGAGATGGGGAGGGATGCGGTGGGCACTCCCGCGGGAGATGGGGAGGGATGCGGTGGGCACTCCCGCGGGAGATGGGGGGGGGATGCGGTGGGCACTCCCGCGGGAGATGGGGGAGGGATGCGGTGGGCACTCCCGCGGGAGCCGGGAGATGGGAGGGGATGCGGTGGGCACTCCCGCGGGAGCCGGGGGTCCCTGAGCCAGGCGAGGGGGACACCGCGGTGGTCGGAGCCTAACTCACAGGTTGTGCTTCCCCACAGATATGCAATATGATGAAGACGATGATGAAATCACCCCCGACCTGTGGCAGGAAGCCTGCTGGATTGTTATTAGGTGACCTGCTAAAACTCGCTGTCCTTATCCCTTCAACACGTGTGCACTCCGTGTTGCAGGTGACATCCAGCTTGCTCCCGGGAACACTGGGAGCTCCTGGCTTGGCTATGCTAAACTGTGTTGCAGCACTTTCAGGGCAGGAGGGCTTTTAGTAAAAACAAGGGGTTGTAGGCAGGGATTAAGCTCTGCTGACCTCCAGTACACACTTCTTTCAGTGAAGAAAGAGGTGGTTTTGATTCCATGTCAAGCATGTGGTTTTGCCCACCTATCTCACTGCTGATGCTGGCATTAGGAAGTCAGTCCTTGGTTATTTTCACCATTTTGGTGGTGGTGTTTTTTTCTAGCAAAATATGAATGTCCAGGACCTGTGTGGCTGGAAAAGAGGGGATCCCACCTAAAAGGTCTTAGTACTATTACTTGGACTTGGGGGCATGCTCCTTGAGTACTGCAGCTTGGGAGATTAGTTAAAGCAAAGTAATTTACAGGTATTATTGAAAACCTGAGCTGAAGCCACTTTCAGTGAGGTTTGTCATCATGTTTCTGTTCCAATTTAAGGGAAATTTAAGGCACTGACTGTGCATGCAGTTGTGGCTTAGCCAAGAGGTGGCAGCAAGTCTGCCACTCTGTGTCTTCAGGCAGGGGGGGAACTGTTAAACGTTTGTGAGGACCATCTGTGTTTGAAACTCATGCCTTGGGTTAAGTGAATGTGTTTGATTCTGCACTATATTTCATGGCTTTTGGAATTTTGGTAATAATATATCTTAAGTTTGTTGATGTGTGAAGTATATGAATTAAAGTAAGATTTCTTATTAACCTGGTTTTTTTTTTTTAGCTCCTATTTTGATGAAAAGGGTTTAGTCAGGCAGCAGTTGGATTCCTTTGACGAGTTTATTCAGATGTCTGTGCAGAGAATTGTTGAAGATGCTCCACCAATTGATTTACAAGCTGAAGCCCAGCATGCCTCAGGAGAAGTGGAAGAGCCAGTAAGTGGAGAACCTTGGCAGAGGTCATGTGTTTTTACAATTCAGAGTCATTTTACTTCTGCTATTTTCCACCCCTGTCCTACTGTTGGAGTTGAGAAATGACCAAGAACAAGTGGCTGCTGCAGCTCATATTGTCAGTTCCTCTGCAAAACTGCATGGACAGAGATTTAATAGAGCAGGTCAGGCAGCCAAGAGCAAGCTGTGCTTTGGTGAGATTTTGATTTTTCAGCAGCTTTACCATAGCAAGAAAGGTTTATGGCTGAAAACTTCTCTTAGCTTTGATTCAAGTTAGGCTCAAATTAGGTCCAGGTTTTCAAAGGGTACTGTTCTTCTTCTTCCATTGGCACCATGGTCCACAGAGGACAGATTGTCTCAATTCTGCACCCTGTGATGGCTCCTCTACAATGAGTGTGCACCTTCTGCAGTGGCTCTGGTGCTTTCAGCTGTGTCCCTTGTGTAGTCTGATCCCTCTTCCGTAAGTGCAAATGATGGTGAGCCATTGCCTCACTGTCAGTCACTACCTCGATGTTTCCCTCTGGAGATATAAAGGAACTTTAGGAAACCAGAGCACTGGATTTGTTACATGATTTTCCTGTTCCTTTGCATTTTTTTGCAGGCAGACAACTATCCTGTGGAGAATAACTGAGATGTCTTTCTGTTTCTTTAATAGGCAAACAGTTCATAAACATTTAGCTCTAATTCTTAATATTTCCTCCATTACTTTGTGTATATTATGGCAGAATTTTCTACTTGTGCAGTTCTGCAGCTGATGTTTGTGCTGTGCTTGGTCACAGTTCAGATCACAAGCGTGGTTTGTGGTGGGCTGCTTTTTGCCCAAAAGCTAGTATTTTACTTTCTCAGATTGCAGAGGTTAGTGTCTTATTCTCATTTATTAAATGCAAGTTTTTTGGAATAGGTTTAGAGATGAGAAAAAGAAAACTTGTTTTTCAGAGTCACTTGCAGGCAATCTCTCACCACCTTTGAAGATGCTGGACTAATTTAAGGAAACTGTGTATTGAGAAAAACTTGGGTTTTTTTGTTTCTGTCTCCCTCTACTTCTCAGTCTCAAATTTTGAAGGCAGTTTGGAACACATGAGAGGGTTTAGCAGGCATGCTCAGAGATAAGAATGATGGTAAACATATTCTCCTTAAGATAGCTTTCATGAGAACTTGGGAAACAGTACTATATGTGGCTATTGCTGCAAATCCAGGAAAAGGTATTTCTTCACATAAAGACTGAGATTTTTTTTTGACCTACAAAACATTTGCCAACAAGGGCCTGCCACCTCCTGTTGTAGGAAGCTTTTGTGCATTTTAAAAATCAGATCATTTTCCAAAAACTCAAGTCTTACTTTGTTTACTTGTCCTATAGAATCTTCCTAGGAACCGGTGTTACCCAACTGGCCGTGTGTTCATTTATTGGTAGTGGCTGTTCTTCTGCAGTAGCAGTTCTGGTTGCTAATAGGAGAGATGTTTCTTCCATTTCAAGTAAATATATTCTTGTTTTCCAGCCCCGGTATCTGTTGAAGTTTGAGCAAATCTATCTCTCCAAACCTACACATTGGGAAAGAGATGGAGCACCCTCACCTATGATGCCAAATGAAGCCAGACTGAGAAACCTTACGTAAGAGCCAACTCTGTGGTGGATAAACACAAGCAAGAACTGCCTCTGCCTTATTATTTTGTAGTCTTTTACAATGTAGTAGTGCCTGGAAAATGTAGTAATTACTGCTTTGTTTAAATTTCTACGGCTAGTTGTTAAATGCAGATGACGATTGATGATTTGATAATAATGCTTAATACACTGGTGAGTGCTTGAATAACTGCTTTCATTACTCAGGGTTGTACAGAAAGGTAGTAACTGACAAATAACACAGTGCTCTTTTTACTCTGTAGGTATTCTGCTCCCTTGTATGTGGATATAACTAAAACAGTTATTAAAGAAGGGGAGGACCAATTGCAGACCCAGCATCAGAAAACCTTTATAGGAAAAATTCCTATCATGTTGCGTTCTACGTACTGTTTGCTGAATGGCTTAACTGACCGTGATCTTTGTGAGCTGAATGAGTGCCCACTTGATCCTGGTGGCTACTTCATCATTAATGGATCAGAAAAGGTAAGGGATACACCTTGCACAGCCATCTTTACAGCCACTGGAAGTTCTGTTACTTGTTTCCATATGTTTTGCTAGGAGCATAAACACTCTTGTTCCAGTGTGCCAGAGATACTGTGGGAGCTCCTGATCTTGTAGAAAGATGGGCTTTTAGTCATCTCTTAGGGCTTATTCAAGCCACCTTTTCTTCTTTGAGGCACATTTCCCATCTTCAGTTCTTCCTTTCTTCAGTTTTATGAACTGCTTTGCATTTTGTAGACTGTTTGCCACTAAGTGCTCTAGATATTTTTATTTCCTTTTCCAGCGTTGCAGAGCAGCATGCACTCTGAAATGAGGTAGTTCCTCACTTGGAGAGACCTCCAGCTTGTTCACAGCTATATAGATGCATTTTGTTTTAAGGAAAGGATCTTGCCTCCATTGCTGTGGAAGCAGCTTCAGAAAATCATATCCCCACCCTGTTAATGCTTCACCAGTGTAACTGACAGTATTTTCTAACTGATAACCTGGGCAAACACAGCAAAATAATTAGAATTTTATATTTCTTGGGGAGAAAAAATCTGGTTTTGATTGTTGAGCTGGCATTTAAATTTGCCTGTGTAGTGCATTGGCCTCGGAAAAACAGTAGTGAAATGTTTTCTTTATCAGTGTGTGAAATGTCTCAGCACAGCCAGCATGTGTGGTAAGTGATAAAAGACAACAGTGTTCCCTGAGTCTCTTGTTTGGGCTATTCCATCTTAACTAGCTTATATTTTGTTTAAATCTGTTTTTTCAAAAAACAGAGTTTGGCCAATTGACTTCATGTTGTGCAGTGCTCTTAAAGTTGAAGCACCTGAAGGAATAGTAGAAACAGTGTGAGTGTTGCTTTCAGTATTCTCTTTTGTCAATTATTTACTGGTGCTCTTGTTTCTAACACAGGTTCTGATTGCTCAGGAGAAAATGGCTACAAACACAGTGTATGTGTTTGCAAAGAAAGATTCAAAATATGCCTACACAGGAGAGTGTAGATCTTGTCTGGAAAATTCCTCTCGACCAACAAGTACTATATGGGTCAGCATGCTGGCCAGAGGTGGACAGGTATGGCCAAGCAGTAATTACCCCAGAGACTGATTTAGTAGGTTTGTTACTGTCCTGTCTCTTTGTGTCATTTGCTTTTGGGATTTTGAGAAGAAATTTCTGATGATGATAAATTGTAAAGAAGATAAAAATATGTTAAAATTTGTTTGTCATAAATTATGCCTGTCTCTATGATAAAAAATTTGAGGATTGAAATGAAGACTCAGTTTGCGGCAGGTTTTAGGGCAAGGCTAAAAACAATTTTAAAATTACTATACATGAGTTTTTTTAGAAAATTCAGACAAGCTATGTCCTGTTTTTTCATGAAGAATAGCAGACCAGGGACCCTCTCTTTGCTGATGGCCAAGGTAGTGTTGAGATGTATTTTGCAGACCACATATTAATTAATATTTAACATCTAATTGTGCCATCTGTGGGGGGAAGTAAGTGCTACTTGTAACTTGTAAAGCAAAAGGTGTCAGTACTCATTTAGTATTGCACTGATGTTTTGAAATTTTCTAAGAGCAACTTAAATAGAAGCTTTACAGTATTCTTCACTTGCGATGTCTGGGGCACTGCTGATTTCCTCTGCATCCCAAAGCATTTCCTTCTGGAGAGGGGGAGCAGCCACTTGAATAATCACTTGCACAGTGGGTTAGAAAAGCTGAGTTTAAGCCTGACAGAAGGAACACTGAAGGTGGGATAGGATTGCTCTTGGCACTGAGGGAGAGAAACTATGCATATGGGTGAACAAGTAGTATTTATATTCCTTTGTATCAGCAAAATCTTTACAAGTTTTCACAGACTTCTAAAGCTTGAAGTGTTTTTAAAATAAAAAGTCATTGCTGGAGGAAGGTTGCAGAGTAGCTCCTTAGCTGGCCTGCTGAGAAGCCGTGTTTTCTTGTGGTGCTTGAATAAATGTGCTTGTGTTGTATCATCCAAACCCAGAGAGAGACTTTTACTTAAAGGCAGGATGATTTTAGAGACACTTATTGAAAGGCAGGATGATTTAAGCCTAACCCCTGCTTTCCCCCATCTTTGCAGGGTGCAAAGAAGAGTGCCATCGGTCAGCGCATTGTAGCAACTCTGCCGTACATCAAGCAAGAGGTCCCCATCATCATTGTCTTCCGTGCCCTCGGCTTTGTGTCCGACAGGGACATTCTAGAGCACATCATATATGATTTTGAAGACCCAGAAATGATGGAAATGGTAATATATATTAAATTATTTCCTGTTCCCATGTTTGGTGGTGTGTCGGTGCAGGTAGTCATCTCTTGAAGCGTTGTTCATTTTCCAGCTGTAATTTTTTTTTGTGGGCTCTGTATTAGAAATGTTGAAAGTTCTCTGCCTGAATCTATTCTAATGAGTATATTAAAGGGACAGAGCACAGTGGAAGTTTTTAAGCGTTTCTGTGTATTTGAAGAGTTAGGGTCTTCTCCTGCCGTTGACTTCAATTGTAAAATCTTGATTATACCTGAAACAGCATCAGACCTTGAATGAAAACTATTAACCTATTTTTTATGCTCTTCCTGCATGCTTCATTGCTATTTTCTAGTGCCAGAAAGACCTGGATCAATAATTAGCAGATCCTGGAAAGAATCATTAACAAACTGCTGTGTAGTTTCCTTCAGCACCAACAGGCACTGGTTGCTACCAGATTTTGCTGTATTTTTTTGCTTTAGGTCAAACCTTCTCTGGATGAAGCATTTGTCATTCAGGAGCAAAATGTTGCCCTAAACTTCATTGGTTCAAGAGGTGCCAAGCCAGGTGTCACGAAAGAAAAGAGAATCAAGTATGCCAAAGAAGTCTTGCAGAAAGAAATGCTCCCGCATGTTGGTGTCAGTGACTTTTGTGAAACCAAAAAGGCCTATTTTCTAGGGTATGTCAGAACTCTGTCTCACAGCTGCAAATGGGTATTTTTTACTCATGTGTATGATTGGAAGGATGCCCTGAATGGAAGTTTGTTTTAACCTCAGTCTTCTGGATACTCTGTGATAAGCCTTGGGGCACTGGTGTATTTTTGAAGCTGAGAAAATGCAAATCTTGATAAACTACCAAAAAAAATGGAACAAAATGAGCCTCAAACACATTTTGGATCTTAAATATGATGACAGTGCTAAATGACTTTTTGATACCCAGTTGCATGGATAACATCTAGGAATTGATAACTAAGATGTAGATAAGTACTGATAAGTAATGTAAATTACTGACTGTAATGTAAACCATTCTTTAAAACCAGTGCATATTGCCTTGATCATTGCTTATTGCTATGCAGATGAACTGTAGCATCAGGAGACTTGTGATTTTATACCTGGTAGCATGTGCTTAAACAGAGCTTATATTACAGTACCAGGCAGATATTTAGCAGAAGGGGGATGACTGTCATGATATAAATATTTTCTTCTCTCTGTCCTTAGCCTGAACTTTCTGTGGGTCATCCACCTCTAAGGATGTGCTGAAGAGCTTTATTTTAGGACAGTGGTATCCTAAAGATCTAGAATGGACAGCCTTTAGGAAAATGTTCACTGACTTATCTATGAAAATATGTAATCTTTGTTGTGCATGTCTGTTGTCAATTTAAAACGTAAACTGTCTTATTTGCTTAGGTATATGGTTCATAGACTGTTGCTGGCAGCACTGGGGAGAAGAGAGCTGGATGACAGAGATCATTATGGCAACAAAAGACTGGATCTTGCTGGGCCACTCTTGGCTTTCCTGTTCAGAGGGTAACTATCACATAGATGTTTCCTTTCATGGTAGAGGCATTGCCAACTCTGTGCTTCTAAATCAGACTAATTCTGTTGTGTCAGTGAGCCAGTCTCGGGCAACACAGCTTCCATCTGATTATGACTTTTTCATGGAGTGGTTGAGTTTCCTGTAACAGTAGGTGGCCAGCATTGACTTGTTTTGAAGCATATTTTGTGCATGTTTACAAACAGTTTCATTTGCTTTATTCCCCTCTGCCCCCTCATCCTGGTTACAAATTGCTTCTTTTCAGGAGGCCAGTGACATTTTTTTCAAACAGTCCCGAGCAGGCTGAATTGCACAGCACTGTTTAATCAGATTTCTTGGTGTCTTTCTTCTACAGAATGTTCAAAAATTTGCTGAAGGAAGTGAGAATATATGCACAAAAGTTCATTGACAGAGGGAAAGATTTCAACTTGGAGTTGGCAATTAAAACAAGAATAATTTCAGATGGTTTGAAATATTCACTGGCAACTGGAAACTGGGGTGACCAGAAGAAAGCCCATCAGGCCAGAGCAGGAGTATCTCAGGTACTTTAAAGGCTTTGTCAGGTTTACAGTTTTTATGGTAAAACTGTTCTCACGGAAGAGTTTAACGCTGCTTAGCCGCCATGCATGTTGTATGTTGAACAGAAATATTCTTAAAAGGAAATTTCCTTAGGTGACACAGATGAAGATCCAAATAGTTGGATCTTCATAAGTGTGTGGTTTAGGGGTTTTTTTCCGTCATGGTTTGTTTGCTTTGGCTATTGCATTTCACTGCTAAACAGTCAGTGTAACTCTTGTAAAGATTTTTTTGTTAAATCATACACTTTTGTGTAAATTCTAGTCCCAGGGAATCACCCAGGAGGATGGTTTTCTTTCCTTTAGTTACTTCCAGTGCCTCACAGGCAATTAAAAAAACTTGAGTGACACCTTATCATATAAAAGTTATGTATTCCACAGCAAATTATGAGGAGCAGTGACTTTATTAGCCCAGGGACTTGCTGTGGTATAAGCATGCTCTGGGAACTTCTGCCACTACAACACAAGTTAGGAGCTTGAGATTCTAGGGGTAGTGTGAGATTAGTGGAGGTGAACTAAAAAGTGTAGCTAACAAAAATCAGAGCTGTTCTAGTTCTTTTTAAGCACATATTTCTAGAGGGCATTGATCCTTTGTGCTAGTGTGTCATGATGTCTGTCAGCAGCACACTTAAGAAGCTTTGACTGACTGAACTCCTTCCTACGTGCAGGTGTTGAACCGCCTGACTTTTGCATCCACACTTTCCCACCTGAGACGCCTGAATTCTCCGATTGGGAGAGATGGAAAACTGGCCAAGCCCCGGCAGCTGCACAACACCCTGTGGGGAATGGTTTGCCCTGCTGAGACCCCTGAGGTAATGAAAGCAGGATTTGTCTACTAACTGCCTTTCCCTCATGGTCATTTTGTAGCCATGGCACTTGTGATGATCCCTTGCACTTTTTTTAATAATGCTGATGCAAATATTTAGCTTTACAGCTAACTCAGTGGTTGAAAGCTTGTTTTGTGTCCGGTTCCTTGAGGAGTTAAGTTGAAATTCTTGAATCTTATTGGGGGAACCTCTTGATTTGAAAATTCAGGTTAACTTTGTGTTTCTGCTAGGGTCATGCAGTAGGACTTGTGAAGAACTTAGCCCTGATGGCTTATATTTCTGTGGGGTCTCAGCCATCCCCAATTCTGGAATTCTTGGAAGAGTGGAGTATGGAAAACCTAGAAGAAATATCTCCAGCAGCAATAGCTGAGTACGTGCAAATAAAACTCTTTAAACTGACTTAAGCTTTATCCTGCATAACACATCAAGGGTATGAGGGTTATTTGGGTGGGATATTTTTAATTATTATTTGTTTGTGTTTCCCCTTTCTAGTGCTACCAAAATATTTGTTAATGGCTGCTGGGTAGGAATACACAAAGATCCAGAGCAGCTGATGAATACCCTAAGGAAGCTTCGTCGTCAGATGGACATCATTGTGTCAGAGGTATAAACCTTTACATCTAGAGTTTGGGTGTCCTTTTAGACATGAGAGGATAATGTCTTGATACTGCTTTGCAAGTTTCAAGTAGCATTATTTGCAAGTCTCTTTCTGAGTATACTTCCCATTGGGTTTGTTTTGTGTTTTATTTGGGGAGGTTTTTGTATTTGGTGCATTTGATTTTTTTTTTAATTATTATATGTTTGTGTATGGTTTGTTGCTTGGTTGTGGGGTTGATTTTTTTTAGGGGGGATTGTTTGTTTTTAAAGAGGATCCAGTTGAAAGACAAAACAGTTGAAAATAATCTTCTGAAATGCTTCTGTTTGTAGGAGTGTTACTCTTTGTTCTGTGCTTCTGATAGTGCCTGGAAAGTCTTTGCTTCAGGGAATTTGGTTATCCTGTTTTGTGTTCTGTGGTTCTGATTCCAAGCTGAGACTTTGTACTCATGGGGTGCTGCTGTCTTGCCCAGGTCTCGATGATCAGAGATATTCGTGAGCGAGAAATCCGCATCTACACTGACGCAGGCAGGATTTGTCGGCCCCTTTTAATTGTGGAGAAACAGAAGTTGCTGCTGAAGAAAAGGCACATTGACCAACTGAAGGAACGAGAGTATAACAATTACAGGTGAGATACATTCCTGAAATTCAACTGAAGGTGTCATTTTCCATCTTGGAAGCTGCGTGTTCCCTCAGGTTGGAGAGAGGAATCTTTACAGCTTTGTGCAGCACAAAGATGCTTTCTCTGCCTGGTAGTTTAATCAGTTTTTTTAATCACACTGAGGTAGTGGTAGTAATAATAAGCCATGGAAGTCCTTGTTCTTGTGACTGCTGAAGAGACCCATTTTAGGTGTTAACTGAGTTATTGGTTGTTCAGTTGGCAGGATCTCGTGGCCAGTGGTGTAGTAGAGTACATTGACACCCTGGAAGAAGAGACTGTGATGCTGGCAATGACTCCAGATGACTTGCAAGAGAAAGGTGTGGCATATTGTTCAACATACACACACTGTGAGATTCACCCATCCATGATCCTGGGAGTGTGTGCATCTATTATCCCTTTCCCTGATCACAACCAGGTCAGTGCACCTCTGCTGACATCCTGCTTTTAAAGCTGATAGAAAACCCACAGGTGTGTGTGTGTGTGTGTAAAGAGCTTTATGTGCATAATTATCGATCTTCCCTTTGTCTGTCTAGTCTCCCAGGAACACGTACCAGTCTGCTATGGGTAAACAGGCTATGGGAGTCTACATCACCAACTTCCATGTCCGTATGGATACGCTGGCACATGTGTTGTATTATCCCCAGAAGCCCCTGGTAACAACACGCTCCATGGAGTACTTGAGGTTCAGAGAGTTACCAGCAGGTGCATTGTCAGTTCACGTTCATGGAACAAAAATACTACTTTTTTGGTTTGTTTCAAACATGTCACAAATGGTGTGTGTAGAGTACCTGAACATGTAGCAAATATGTGCAATTTAAGAAATAAGTATAGGTTAAGTGTTAGCTTGTAGCTGGACACCTAGACTGCAGAAAATTTGTTGGTAGTGTTGCAGCTGAAACTACCCAAAACAAACCTGCTAAAATCTAACTGAAAAAATGCATTTTCTGTATTGATGTTTGATAGCTTTTTCACAAGGGGTCACTCCTGAGTCTCTTTTCCACCCAAAGTTGCATTTGCTGATACTGCATGTTTTTGTGTGCGGGATGTAGAGATTTTATCTGAGAAAGGGCAGAACAGCTTCACTGTAGAGAGTACAGCCTACTTTGAGTTAAAATAGTGTCTGTCTGGGCATGTGTGCATTCTTTCAAAATATTTTGTCTGCATATTGTAGGTATCAACTCGATTGTAGCCATTGCATCATACACAGGCTACAACCAGGAAGACTCTGTCATTATGAACCGTTCTGCTGTTGACAGAGGCTTTTTCAGGTAAGACTTTGTAAATCTTTAAGTGCTTGGAATTAAAAAAAAAAAGCTATACTGAGTTGTCCAGAGGCTCCAGAAAAGTTCGTTTTATGGTAGAAGATACCATTCTCCAAATCTTTCCAACTTGAGCAGCTTTTAAATTTTTTTTTAAATGGAGATGGAGGGAGCAAAACAATGAGAATAATGAATGTGTATCTTAGCAGAACACCATGAAACGTGACTGCCCACTTTGTCTTCTTGATCTTCCATTTTGATCTTTATTCTGTTTAGGGTCCTTTGTATCACATTTTAATGAAAAAACATTTGGACTCTTCCCTGGTGTATTTTCATATAATACCAGTTACCAGTTACCTTGCCAGTTACCTTGCCAGTTACCAGAACAATGTTGCAGCGTTTTAGCATAGTTTTGTCTTTATTAATGAGACAGTTGCTACCAGTTAGGATTGGAATGTTCCTCTCCTTAGAAGGAACTGCTGTTGGCACAGCTGGTGGCTGATGTGACTTCATGCATTATAGTATCTGAAAGTACTTTGGTGTGCTGGCAACTGAGGCAGCAAGTAAAAACTCTTAAAGCACCAGAAAGAACCTTATATAAACTGGAAGTTCTTCACTGCAGCTCAGTTTTACTGAGTGTGGCACTGCAAGGTAGCAGTAGAAGCCTAAAAAAGTTTGCAAAATTGCATGCATAAGGAGGAAAGTAATATGAGCATGATATGCTGAAGATGTGAATAATCATTAGGAATAATAACTACTTGTGTGGTATCAAGCAGATACAAAAGTCTCTGCACTTCACCAAAAATTAGCAGGTTACCTTAGGTACTTTGGCAGTATCTGCAAAGTGACCACCATAATGGCCTCTGAAACTTTTTTGTGTGTTGGGTTGGTTTTTTTTGTTTTCCCCTCCTCAGTGAAGGTCAGATTAACAGGAAATCAGAGGAAAGATTGTGCGTCATGCATTCATTATTTGGATTTCATTGTCATTAGTAACAGTAGCCATAATATGTGAAAATGAGATACGGGGGCAAATGACGCTGGTTTCACTGGAGAAGACTTTATAACTTCGTTTCAGGTCTGTGTTCTATCGCTCATACAAAGAGCAGGAGTCCAAGAAAGGGTATGACCAAGAGGAAGTTTTTGAAAAGCCTACACGTGAAACTTGCCAAGGTAAGATAAAGGAGTGTACAAAGACTCAGTTTTTAAATTAAGGTTTTGTGGGCAAGGTAGTTAATGCTGAACTGATTCAGTCTTCATTTTGGGATATATTAATACAGACATGTCTGTATTTTATAGAAATTACCATATCAGTTGAGATATTTGCCTTAGATATTTTAGGAGTTGTCTGAAGTTGCAAGCAAATTTGCTGAATTACTGCAGAACACCGAGAGTCAGTATGTTGAAAAAATTGGGAGTCTACTTCTTTTGTTCTTTGTTCCCCCAAGGTATGAGACACGCAATCTACGACAAACTTGACGATGATGGTTTGATAGCCCCTGGGGTACGTGTGTCTGGGGATGATGTCATCATTGGCAAAACAGTCACACTGCCAGAAAATGAAGATGAGCTGGAAAGCACCAACAGACGCTTCACCAAGAGAGACTGCAGCACCTTCTTGCGGACCAGTGAGACTGGGATTGTAGATCAGGTCATGGTAACCCTGAACCAGGAAGGATACAAATTCTGCAAGATTAGGGTGAGCACTGATGTTTGCCCTTTCTGCTTTAATAATCTTTGGTCTGTGTTTAAGTTACCAGTTGCATGTTTTCCTGTGGCTTACAGGTACGTTCTGTAAGAATTCCACAAATTGGAGATAAATTCGCTAGCAGACACGGTCAGAAAGGAACATGTGGTATCCAATACAGGCAAGAGGTAGTAATTTTTTTTCTTCTTCTTCTTCTTCTTCTTCTGATTTTACCTGTGATGATCTTAGCATTGGAACTGTCTTAAGTGAATTGTCTGTGGAATATTTACTCAGGTGCAATGTTGACTTAAATGTAGCTAAAATATTTTTAGAAGGGGACACAGCTGCTTCTTACATATTTCAATGCCTTTTAAATTCTTTAAAAGACTTAATTTGGATCCAAGCACATACTTTTCCTAAACATGATGTTCTGGGAATAATTGACTGTGTGTTTCCCTACTCTAGGATATGCCCTTCACATGTGAAGGCATCACACCTGATATCATTATCAACCCCCATGCCATCCCTTCCCGTATGACCATTGGTCACTTGATTGAGTGTCTTCAGGGCAAGGTAAGAACAGTCTTCTGTACTGCATGTCTGAGCAATGTGAATTAAAATTTGGTAGGGATTGTTGTTTGCTTTGAGCTTTTTTTTTTTTTTTTTTGTAAAAATAAACACTACCTAGTAGGTGTTAATTCACATAAAAATGATTGTTCTCTAGTTACTTGATGGCAAAAGGAGGTTTCTTAGGGAAGATGTACAGTCCTGTAAATTTTATCCAGAAGGTCAGGCCCTGCTTACAGTGTGCTTTCTCATCTGTTGCTTTTGTTCCAGACATTCCCCCTGACCTAGAAAAAGGAGTAGTAAAATTGTTTACAGCATGTATTTTTTAAAATATGTGGCAGATAAACAGAGCAAGGTAGGGTACTACCATCAGCATGGAATCTCAAATTCCTGTAATAAGAGTTACAACTGTTTGAAACAGCTAAATGTGATCTAACCAGTCCTTCAGAAACCTGACAAACTTTTCCAAATCTCTTCTCTGTAGGTGTCTGCAAACAAGGGAGAAATTGGTGATGCTACACCTTTTAACGATGCTGTCAATGTGCAGAAGATTTCCAACCTTTTATCAGATTATGGCTATCATCTAAGAGGAAATGAGGTATAATCAAAGTATTGATTCACTGTGATTTTTTTAATATACCTTTGATGGGTAATAAGGCTTATGATTGCATTGACTTCTTCAGGTCCTCTACAATGGCTTCACTGGTCGAAAAATCACATCCCAGATCTTCATTGGTCCTACCTATTACCAGCGCTTGAAGCACATGGTGGATGACAAAATCCATTCTCGTGCACGAGGGCCAATCCAGATCCTTAACAGACAGCCCATGGAAGGCAGATCTCGGTAAGGATCCCTGTTAGCTTCTCTATGGGGTTTTGGTTTTCTGTCCAGTTTTGAGCCCTGAACAAGTACCTGCTTCAGCTTTGCAGCTTAATTAGCTCACCCCAGATAACCACACATTTTTTCCTGTGTTTGGCATAAGATTTTCTACTGGGTGCAGGTGCCAAGGTTTTGGTAGCAGGAGGTACTGCTGGGGTGGCCTGAGAAAGGACATGGGCTTGCCCCGTGCTAGCCACAGCCACTTTTAGAGCTGGCCCTGACAGCCCCAGTGCTGGCCAGAGCTGAGCCCAGCAGTGGTGCTGGTGCCACCCCTGTGAGAATATATTTAAGAAAGGGTAAAAAATGCTGTGCAGCAACTGTGAGAGAGGAGTGAGGAAATGGAACAGGAACTGCCCTGCAGCCTGTGGAAAGCCCACGCTGGAGCGGGCTCCTGGTAGGATCTGTGGGGGACTCCTGCTGCTGCAGTCTGTACCTGAAGGATTCTACCCCTTGGGAAGGGGCCTTGCTGGAACAGTTTGTGAAGGACTGTCCCATGGAAGGGGCCACATGCTGGAGAAGGAAAAAATGGTGAGGAGAAGGGAGCAGCCAAGAGGAGCTGTGGTGCACTGACTGCAGTCCCCATTCTCCTGGTCATCACAGGGAGGGGAGGAAGGAGTTGGGAATGAAGGAGTGAAGTAAACCTGGCAAAGAAGGTTGGGGAGGTGAATTTTTTAGTTTTGTCTTTGTTTCTGATCATCCTTCTCCATTTTTAATGGGTGATGAACTCATTTTCCCCATGCTGAGTCTGTTTTGTCTATTACAGTAATTGATAAGCAATCTCCCTGGTTTTATCTCCACTCAAGAGCTTTTCCATCTTACTTTCTCCCCATGTCCTGTTGACATGGTGGGGACCAGAGAGCTGTTTGGTGGACATCTGGCAGACAGCCAAGGTTAAACCCACCACACATAAGCAGAGGATGACTTAATCATACACCTCATTTTGCTGTATGGTTGTGCTGTGGCTGTCAGACTGTAGAGCTGTAGAAATGCTCATCAGCAGTTATTAATTACTGTTTTCACAGTTTTATTCTGTGGTGTTAGAGGAAAATTAATGCACAGCTTTCCTCCTGCCTTGCAATACAGATACTTGTTCTACCAACAAGAACTGACTATTTTCCCAGTGTACTCGAAAGTTGAGGGGTTTTTCCTCTTCCTTTTAGTGATGGTGGCCTTCGCTTTGGAGAAATGGAACGAGATTGCCAGATTGCTCATGGAGCAGCCCAGTTCTTGAGAGAAAGATTGTTTGAAGCTTCAGACCCATACCAGGTCCACGTGTGTAACCTCTGTGGAATCATGGCAATTGCAAACACGAGGACTCACACCTACGAATGCCGTGGATGCCGTAATAAAACTCAGGTGCGTGTGGTTTTCATCAGCCATTGTTTCTCCTTGTGGGCAGGAGGAAATGCCACTTGAGTGAAGCGGGAGGATAGGGAAGTAAATATTTAAAGAAGCACCAGAACAATTGCTATTTTAGTTTCATAACTGTTTTAAGTGTTTATAGCGTTGTAGTCAATTTGGATGCTTCCTTATTAATTTTACAGTGTTGGCTTTCACTTGGCAGGAAATGCTGTTCAAGTGTTGTACAGTGCAGAGTTTTCAGAGACTTTAAATACTCGAGAGCTTATTTTTAGAAGTAAAACTCAGAATCACAGGAATTTAGAGGCATCGCCCTTGTGACTGTCCCATGAAGATATTTATGCTTGCAGAGCTGGGTCCCCACGGGAGGTCTTTTGTGTTGCACTTTGGTGGTTTTTTTTAATTTAATTAAAGCTCTGCAGTGCATGCTTGGTTACAGAAGTATGTCAGGGGAGAGTGGTGGCAGAGATAAAAATAGTTGCCTTGAACAGGCTTGTTTTTGTGCCAGGGACTGACTGCTGCAACTCTTAACAACGGCACTGGGGTCACAGAGTGATGTGTGCTGGAAACCTTACCTGCATTTATGCACCTCAGGCACACTCTGCTATGCCCATGTTCTGTGTTGAATGGCTCTTGCTTAGGATCAGATCCCTTGGCTGCATTTTTGCATTAAAAAAGGAGAGCTGCTGTGTAGCCCCTACAGACAGTCTCAGCTTCCTTCTTGCTTTGGTGCTGTCTGTCAGCAGTTCTTGTTAAATGCTTTCATGCATAACTCCAAATTTGCTTCTAAGCCAAAAACTCAACAAGTTATTTGTGTAGAGGATGGTGGAAGTTGATGGTTTATGAGTGTTTATCACAAGACTTTTGAAATCTCTTTCCAGATATCTTTGGTTCGAATGCCCTACGCCTGCAAACTCCTCTTCCAGGAACTCATGTCTATGAGTATTGCACCTCGTATGATGAGTGTTTAGCCTTAAAAGGCCTTTTTTTATTAATTATGAGACTCAAATGCTCAGGTTTTGTTTCATTTTGTATACATTACGTTCAAAATTACAGTTTTACTCATCTGCTGTGTGCTTTTCAAAAGTATGTTTATTTCCTGTAAATAGAATTAAAATTTGTAATCGAGCTTGTGAATCTATTTGTGTATCTGTGAAAGAAGTGTGCAAGCAAATTGGGACTCAAAGAAAAAGGGAGTTAAGAGGGACTGATTAGTCAGCTAGAAAAAGCCAGAGCTTGCAGCTTTCCAAAATACTAATTTAAAACTGTGCGTAAGTGAAAGTCCTCACATCACAGCTCTGCACCATCATCTGTGGAAAAACAAAAACATGTTACACTCTGTCCTGTTCCAAGGGGGAATATTGCAACTTTGGCAATAGCTTTGGGATCTCTTGGCTGAGGATGAGACCTGACCCCTCCTTCCTTCCTGCCTTCTTTCCTTCCCTCCCTGCTGCAGGGGGGCGATAATAGACGTGTTTTTCTGTGCTGAGATCACCTGGGCATGGCACACGGACACCCACAGTGTAGCTATGATGTCTGGCAGTTTGTTCATCAATTTCCTTTAAAGCGGCAGTCTACATGTACTTATCACTTAGCTCCAGATGCCGTAGAGCTTTCCTACAGCTGAAAGGAGCCAGCTGCAGCATGTGCTGGGCGTGTGTAAGAAACAAACCAAGGCACTAGGCACGGTACTGCAACCTCGCAGTAGTTACTGTGAGAGAGGGAGTGAACATTTTCTGTTCTGGGGGATAAGCATGCTGTTCATGGCACAGCTCAGTAAAACTCAGTTTCATTCACATCCATAAATAAGATGTTTGAAAAGGGATTAGACACTACCTTAAAACCATTAACAAAGTTCCTGTGCATGGTATTTGGATTCATTTGTAAGCTCTCATTTCAGTGCCAGGTGCTGCTAATGTTCTTCTAAGGGAAGTATTTCAGCTCTTCACAGACATAAAGACACAAAAAGTCAATACTATATAGTTTGGATAAAGCTAGCAGGGATTTAAACTAAGGATTACCTCCAGGAGGGGATTTGGGCAGCACAGTATTCTCTAGACAGGTGCTTTATTCCTTGTCCCTTTGCTTCTAGCAGTGTTACTGTTCTGGCTCTCCAGATTTATTCCTAAGCATATCATGTGGCTGTGATACTGAGCCATCCTCTGCAGTGGGATGAGGGTGGCTGGTTTGCCACCAGCTTTGCACACAGCCTAACAAAGAGGACGTGCTGTGGCAAATCTCCTGAGGTTTCACATCCCAGCATGCAGAGAACATGGCAGGAACTGGAATGTCTGCTGTGCCAGTACTGCTCCCAGGAGAGAGGAGCAGGTTTGAAAGCATCCAGACAACACTTAAAGGATGATACAAATGTAGGGCTGGAAACCCACTGGAAATTGCTCTATAAAAAACCCAGAAGGTGTTTCTTAATGTTAATTTGGTGTTTCCAGTACTTTACAGCATGTGGGGGGTTATTTAACAGTCCCTTGAGAACTCTAGCAGCTAATATTTGCTGGAATGTTTTGTCAAATGCAAAAAACTGCATGTTAAACTGGTATTTCTAGTGGTGGGGGGAGAGTTTATTGGGTTGGTTTTTTTTTTAAAGCATTAAACAGAGGTGGTCCTTTTGTATCAAATAACAAGAAACTTAGGGGAGTTTGTTAGGGGAGAGAGCTGCTGAGTGTTCAGCCACACTTACCAACCTTTGGTCAGGGCTATTTCATGCAGAGTTTCCACAACATGGATTTTTGCAGAAGCTGTTGCCTCTCCTTTGGCATTTGATGCATGGCACTCGTATTCCCCAGCATCCTCTTTGCTCAGAGGAGATATCTAAGGGAAGAAACACACCCCAGTCCCCCAGTGAGCATCTTGTGCACTGGTAGAGGTGATTCTGTTTTCAGGTATCTTACAGAACTTCTTTGTGTCAAACCCTGTCCTACCCTCTATTCCCCCCCTGATTTTGCAGGTGGTATGCACACTTCTGCTGCATGCTAGACAGAGGAAGGGTGCATGCACTAGGTAAAAGAAGAACCAGCAGCCACCCTTATCCTTCATCTCTGACTCACACAGGTTGTTTTCCTCTAAATGCCCTGTCTGCTGCCATTTGTCTGCTGTACTGCTCTTTGTTCACAGCAGTTTGCAAACTGCACTCTGCTGCCTGTGCAGCCCTGTGCACACACAGAGTACTTACCAGCACCCAGCCAGTCACTTCGTGCTTCTCAGGGCCCCCACGGGTCTGGATAGCCAAGTTCTCCCGGTCCCCAGGCAGAAGCTCCATCCTCTGGACACCATACTGTCCTCGAATTATCTAAACAGAGGGGCAGGAATGGGTAAGAACTTTAGGGCTAACTTATGCTGGAACTGCATGCTGAACCGTACCTGCACACAGATCAAGATGAGATATACATCAATGTGTTTTGTGCAGCAGCAGTGTATTTCTAGTGTCAGAGTTTCACCTGATCCTCTGTGTAGTGCAGCCATACCACCCCAGTGCCTCAGCCCTGAGGCTGGGTTCCCCTCACCTCAGCAGCAACAAAGTGGCCCGGTTTTCTGGTACAGATAGTGCTCGTCAGCGGGGTGTGCCAACATGCCCTGTGCTGATCTGGCCTCACAGAACTTGTGTGTGTGCTCCCAAGGGTGTGTTCAGCCCTGCCTGTTCCTGCTGCAGCAAAGCAGGCAGTCCCTCCTGGTAGGCACAGCATCAATGGGAAAGCAGCACTGCAGTCTTTCCCCAGTATCTGAGCCCAGAGCACAGCACGGGATAAGTGGTGCTCAGCCCTTGCTACCACCAGGTCAAGCAGTCTCTCAGCCATGAGGAAGAGCCATGAAAAGCAGAACAGCACTGACAGTCAGTGTCAACTCAGCATCTATTCATAAACAGAACACGCTGCCTGAGTCAACAAGCCCACGTTGTATGCTCACCTGACAGTCTGCTCTTGAACCCCTACAAATAAAGCTTGCTGTCTTACAGCAAATTTTGAGCCAACCTAGTTTTTTTCTCCATGGTATCCTTAAGTAGTAATGTTTCAGCTTAATTTTAAGACCCTTCACAAGTGTCCACAAACCTGTGGCACTTGAGGAGGCTGCAGGAGCTATGCATTGGCCTCAGCCCTACGGCCACGATCGTCTCCATTCAACATTGGCCCCCATCCTAAGCCAGATGTTACCCACTGCTGCCAAAATCAACATGCTGCTGGCTACTGGAGCTAAATGACTGCCCCATGTGGTTCCTGTTCCCAACGTGGGCGATGTCTAGCCACCCCAGAGTCACTGCTGCCAGCAGGGTGAAGGTGAAGGCAGGTCAAGGGACATTCCCTACATGCTCTGAATACCAGGCGCTACCAAGAGAAACACAAGTCCTGTCCTGGCTTGGGATCAACAAGAGTTTATTTTCTAAATTATGGCTAACAATTAAGCAAAACCAGATGTCTGGGGGTGGACAGGACTGCAGAGATGAGAGAACTCATCAAAGAGGTGTGTTTCTACAGAGGGATCTGCTATGGCCTTTGTGCTTACCAGGCACTTTCAGCCACCTCAGGTTTGCTGTGCTGTAAGAGCTCCTAGCAGGGCCCTTACCTTGTTCCAGATGAGGACAGGGGTTGGGATGCCAATGACTTCGCAGCTCAGGTAGATTTGTGCTCCTGTCACATTCCAGATGTCCTTAGGAGGAGTCACAATGGAGGGTCCTGCAAAAAGGGAAAAAAGCTTCTAAGTCCCATGTGACTGCAAACCTGCCTCCATGCTAAGCTTTTTAAGTGGGAGCCAGTCACAGTTTAAAGGATGAGGCAAAGGTGATCCCTTCTAGGAGCAAAGTTCACTGGACTGATCCCACATCACTTCTCTCTCCAAAGTGACACACCCAGCCTTGAGCTATCCAGACCGATGGGTGCTTGCACCAGATGAAAACTCAAGTGATGAGCAGTTTAGGTGCTGAGTCCTCCTCCTTGCAAGGTTGAGGTTAGAAGTAAAACACTATATTCTGTTATCTCAGGGGCTGAGCAGAACTGTACCAGCTGCTGGCTCTGCTTAACATGCAGTCACCAAGTCAGCTGGCATGGAGGAAAGGACCCCTAGGAGACAGGGTCCATCCCACTCACTGTACCATGCCATGAAGAGCTTGCCCAACTTTGGAGCATCATTTCTCCCAGCATGATTTCAATCCCATGGCCGTAGGCTAGCAGAATTCAACGTTATGCTGTTCCTGTTTTACCTGTGTGCAATGCTCAGCCAAAGAAGGCTGGCTGGGTGCTTGCAGAGCTCTCCATGGGCAAGATCTGGGAAGAGAGAAGGAGAATGCAGAGCTCTGTTTTTCTCCAGAGCGCTCCAGTTTCTGGTTAAAGAGAGAGTTGCTTCTAAAGCAGATCAGAGCAGGGTTGTTTTGTAGATCTGGCTGAGATGTTTATGCCTCAGGCTGGGAAATGCTGGAGACATAAGCCATATCCCAGGAAGGGAAGAAAGGCCATTTCTGTTCAATCCCTCTTTAGCGAGTCTGTTGTGCAAAACGCATCTATTAATTCCCTGCAATAGGAAGTGCAGACCAAAGGAGCACTGAGTGTTTATTTCCAGTTATTGATAGCTCTAAGAACACCACAAACAGCTTTCCCCCTTCTGTTCTGAAGATGCAGGCAGTAACAGGAAACTAAAGCTCCCATTACACTCCATCAGGAGAAGGCATTTCCCATGCAGACAGGTACTCCAGAGCCAGCCTGACAGAAGCTCCTGGGTATAGTGGCTCATAGACCACACACAGCTCATTCCCAGTCCCGTAAAAGAGGGGCAAATACAGGTCCTGATGCTCCTTATGGGGTCCAGAATCTGCACTGATTTCAGCCCTGCATGTGCACTCTACCCCACAGCCCTGCTGCAGACAGTGGGGTGCAGCTTTCAAGTGCATGTCACTGCACCAACATCTTCCAGCAGAAAGCTGGTGTCTTCTTCCTCCTCATGATCTGGGGGCAGATCCACACTGGTATCACCAGCCAAAAGGTATCAGCCACGCTTCTATTTTAGCCCAAGAGATGCTGAGGTTGTTCCCTGCTCCTGAGCAGCTGGTGCAAACCCAGAAAAGTGTTTGCTCTTCTCTTTCGAGACTTCTCTCTCCAGGAATGACTGTACACAGCCTGCTGGTGGGAAGCTGCTAAGAGACTAGGGGTGGCTGCACTCAACATTCTTTCTTACAGAAGTATCCCAGTTCTGATTTTTAACAGGAAGCAGCTGTGGAGAAGCAGAAAAGTTTTATGTGTAGCCCTGGGCGATGGTTGAAACCACACCTAATAGTCAGCACAGGCTGGTTTCCTAGCAGACACCACAACCCAGGTGCTCCTCATCTGCACAGAGATGAGTCTCTCAGCTGAGAAGAGGATTTAAGCAGCATTTCAACACCCTGCTGAAGGCCTTCCCCCGAGTACCCCACAGTGGCCAGCCCAGGACATTGTCATCTGCAGGATGGGGCCACCTCAGGTCATGCACTCTGCTCCCCTTACCCAGTGCAGCACTTCCTGCACAGCCCAGCTGTTCTTTTTCTGGTGTCCCTTAAACAATAGGGACAATAAGGTGCTTGGGAAGCTCTGATGGGATACAATGTCCCCAAGCAGCTGGGCTGGACCCATGTTCTGTGTGGGGCCTCCACCTGATACGCACCCAGCAAAGTCTGCTGCTGCCATTATTCTGTTGTCCAGTCCTCCACATGCAAATTGGCTTTCCTAAAGCAGAGCTTGGGACTTGTCCCCAGCTGGCAGGGCTATGTCTGCCCCTGTATGACACCATCCTATCACTGGAGTTCTTCCATGAGGCAGGAAAAACACAAGTTCCCCCCAATGATCACCGTCTCTCACCACAGAAAAGGAGAGATCCTGACTCTTACATTAAGAGCCAGGTGGATGTTAAGGCATTGTTTTGCTCTTCCAGGATCTGGCTCAATTCTCCCCTGGTTGGGTACTGGCAGCATTCAGCACACCACTAAATCCACTGCCTGAGGTGTCTCAGTCTTGGTTACTGCCAAGTTTCCCCCTGTGCCAAGAGTTCAGACACCCACTTGCCCAGAGGTGTTTATTCACCCTGCCAGGATGAACAGGTCACACCATGACTTTTCAGAAGCAACTGCTGTCAGGGGAAAAGAGACCAAGGAATTTCCACCCACCTCCTGGGCGAGGAGAAATTGTTTATCTTCTTGGACAGGGGAATTGCCTGCACAGCTTCACAGCAAAGCCCTGTCCAGCTTGGCACAGCAGTCACAGCACAGTGAGAGCTTGGCTGTTACAAGCTTGTCCTGAGCTCGGGATGTACATCCTGATCCAACCAGGCAGAACATGACGTTCTACATTTGGCTGTAAAATGAGCTGGAAGCATCCACAGGCCTCTGCCTGTTTCTGACACAGCTCTGAGGCCAGGAGGGAATACACATCCTGAGAGATGCAGCAAGTGTCATGGGAAAAGTCACTGTGCTCTCTGGACTTTTCACTTAAATCCATACAGGCAAAACTCTAGAGCTGGGCTTCTTCCGCCACTAAAAATAAATGAGAAAGGCCAAGAAGTCATCAGATTTGAAGTCAAATCACAACTGGCCACAGCAGTAGCTAAACTCTCACCACAGTGAGCTGACACCCAGGTGGCATGGCAGTCACCCTGCTTACTGCCTGTGCTGGTCCCACTCATGCTCCCTCCCACAGTCCCCCAAAATGGACAGAGATGGACAGATGATATGGCAACTTGACACAAGAGGAGAGGCAGGGGATGGCAGAGCCTTGCATGCACTTCAGAAGATGTGAGGACATTCCCTCCTCCAAGTGCCCTTCTTGCTTCAGGAGTTCTTGTGAAGAGAGCACAGCCAGGACAGGAAACAAGCCCACCTTGTACAGAGCAGATGCCTGGATTATTGCCAGAAGAGTCCCCCCACCATCATCCCACAGCCTGCACGTCAGAGGCCCTGCTGCTCTACTGGCAGCACTGCCCTCAGAGGGGATGGTTTCTCCCTCTGCCTCCTTCAGGCTGAGGACCTGAGGGCTGCACCTGCCCATAAAAATGGTCACCACCATCAAGGTGGCTGAGTGGTCCCCGCTGCCCTGCCGGGGACACTGTGGATGTACAGATGCTCCCTGACTGCACAGGAGCTCCTTGACCAAGATGACAGCCCAGGCTTGTTGATGGAGATCAGCTTGCTCTCCACAGGCACTTCAAGCATTTCCTCCATGCTCTGCCCATTGTTTGTAAAACAAATAGCTCTCCCTGGCCCAGGAAGACACTTTTTACAGAGCCCCAGAGCTCATTCACCCTGGGACAGAGCCTGAAAACACTTTTTCTGCAGCTTGCAGGGAACTGACAGCCTGGGTTATGTCAAAAACAGCAGCTGGAAAGGAGTTCCCATTGTTGTACGTAGCTGCTTTTCTGCCACAGCAATGTGCACAGCAGAGACTCTGACGTCTTCAACAAGGATATTATTTGGCATCTGTTCCCGACACCCCTCCTACACCAGGCACCTTCTGTGCCCAGCCTCAGCCTGCAGAGACTTGGCATCTCCCAGCCCACCCACTGGTCACTCTGGATGGTCACTCACAGCTGAGGGTTAGCAGGTCCTCACCAACCTTCCTTTGCCGTTCACACACACAATGAAATAAAAATCACACAGCAAGAAGAGCAGTAACTTTCTTGCTAAAATCAAGGGGCCTACAGGTCTGTGACAAAAGACAAAAATCAGCTGGACATTAAGCACTGTGGGCTATGTCCTGGTGCTTGGGAGTGTGTGGATGCCCAGACCATGAACACATGAAGCCATGTACCACATACTGAAGCTCATGTGGGTGTCAGTTTGGCTCCCAGGCAGCCCTCCTGTGCACTGCCCTGCCCTGCCACAGCCCCAGGTCACACACAGGCTGGGAGCTCTTCCCCAGAGGACAAGCCCAAGCAGAAGCTGAACATTGTTCACTCTCACAAGTTATTGCAAGTCTGAAAATAAACCCACTCCAGTCTCCTAAGCTGCTGGTAAAGTACTTTCCCTTCAAAATTACTTTATATGGAAAAAGGGAAACCTTCCATAAGCAACATCTAGTCATTTTAGCTGGCATGGCCTCAGCTGCTCCCTCCCAGGTCAGTGCCCTGTGAGAGGAGGCAGCAGACGGGAAGCAGCAGCTCCCAGCCTTCCCCACTCCCAAAGCCTCCTGCTGCTCTCTGGCAGATTTACAAGCCTCCTCTGTTACCTTCTTCTGAAGGGGTGTTTCTCATCCTCCTGTAACCTGTCTTTGAAAAGACTAAGGAGCTCCAGAAGGAAGTGAGTGTTGGATGCTGTGTCTGTTTGGGTTGCAAACACAAACACAGCTTTGCCCCAAGCCCTGCAGACGTGAGCCTGAGTCAGCATGAGGAAGGGCCCTGGGCCACCATCAGTCTGCCATGGAGCAATTCCTGCTTTCCACACCACAGCATGGTGCACACCACTGCTGCTGGAAATCCCAGCCCTGCTGTTATACCATGGTTTGGGAACACTGCCTTCAGAGACATTGTGCATGACCTTCGTATCATGGAATCATAGACTGGTGTGAGTTGAAAGGGACCTTAAAGATCATCTACTTCCATGAGCTAAAGCCTGGAAAGAATGTGAAAAGCTTGCAGTGGGAGACAGAAAAAAGGCATTGCGGCATTTATGCATGGAAAAGCAAGCAGGGCTTTCAAAAATCTGACCTGATTAGACTTGTTATGTGGTAATCTCCTATTTAGTTCTAACCTCAGTCAACCTCAGCCCAACAAAGGATTAAACACATTTTTTAAAACACAGCATGCCTTTCCAGCAACAGAAAAAACAAACACAGGGTGGAATTTGCTGATCAGTAATCATTCCTTCCCAGTGATGCTGTGATTCCTTCCTTTGGGTATGCTGTGATGATTGAGAATGAAGACACAGGTGAAATACAGGATCCTCCTGAGCAGTGAAGGTTTTGCAAAGTCCATGGCATACTGTTGCTCTCTAGGACTCTGACAAGTAATCTATTAAAAAACTTCCATAGTAGCTTTTAGCACAGTAACCATAAAAACTCAAGCTCCAATGAACCAAAACCTTTTCAAATAGTGGAATGCCTTTTAAGGAGGAATTTATGACCTGTGCTACAACAGTGGAAGCCCCCAAAGTTACACATGAATTTTAAAACACCAGTATTTTTGAACACTGAGAGCAACGAACAGCAGTGTTCAGGAGTCGGTCATGAAACACAACAGAGTCTATCAGGAAGGCTGGATGTGTTTTAAAAAAGGAATTGTTAAATATTCAAGAGCAGACTGTCCCCAAGTGTAGAAAGACCAGGGGAAAAAGACCAGTGTCATTAAACAGAGAACTTAGGCTGGAATTTAGGAAAAAAAAAGGAGAATCTATCATCTCTGAAAGAAGGGTCAGGTAATGTGGGAGGAGTATAAGGATGTTGTGAGGTCATGTAGGGAGAAAATTAGAAGGGTCGAAGCCCAACTAAAACTTGATTTGGCCGCTATAGTTTAAGACAACAAAAAAGTTTCTATAAATACACTGGCAGCAAAAGGAAGGTCAAGGAATGTCTCCATCATTGGTTGAATGCAGAGAGTACTGTCGTGACAGGGGATGAGAAAAAGGCAAAGACACTTAATGGCTTTTTTGTCTTAAATATCAAGACCAGGTGTCCTCAGGATACCCATCTCCTGATCTGGATTCTGATCTGAGATCTGGAAGCTGGTGATGGGAAGATGAGTGAAGCCACCATAATCCATGAGGAAGTGATTAGTGACCTGCTGTGCCAGCTGGACACTCACAAGTCTGTGGGCCCTGATGAGATCCACCCCAGAGTGCTCTGCCACACTCTCAGGATGCAGCACAAAAATGCTGGAAAGATCCACCTACAAAAGCAATGTTTTCCTTTGCAGTGGAAGACAGCAGGTAGCAGGCTACCGCTGCAAGACCCCCACTCCCACCTGATGAAGAAACTCAAACCAGATTCCCACGAGAATCAGGGAACTCAGTTCATTTCCAACCACAGATGACTTAGCAAAAAACTTTTCTAAATCTTTCCCCAGCAAAGACAAAACCACTCATGAAATGCGTATATTCTTCTAAGTCCCTTAAAATCCAGAAAAGGAAGAATGGGAGGAAAGAACTAAAGCAATCTGAGCCTCTTGTTAACAAACCTAGAAGAATTTCTTGCAAAATGTGCCTGGCTATGAACTATGTTTTGTGGTGTCTAGAGTTGGGAGCCTTTGTACTTAAGTCAGCTGTATCAGGAGAAGATGAGCTAATCTCAGTGATAACAGCAGTCTGCCATTTCCTGTAAGTTTTTTTTCCCAAACTCCTGGTTTTGCTCTACTCTGGTAGTGGAATGAAAAAATAAAACAAACCACCCTCAAAACAAAAATATTTCTGGCAAAGCCTCAACAGCTGAATTTGGATGGAATGAGCCAACAGATGTGATTCATGTTTCTTGTTTTGAAGTTGACCTGTGGGAACCTGGCACTTCTTTGTTTGCAGCACAGATGAACCTTTGTGGAACAGTGAAGCATCAGCAAAGCAAAACCACTGATGGGGTAAATTGACAGGAATTTGGGGGGGTGATGTATCTGCCCCTAGGGCTGCCAGTCTCCACAAGAGCCTGGCAGTCACAATCCTACATCCATCACACTGTTTTTTTAAACCCTGTGGACAGCCAAGAAACCTCACACTCACCTTGTTCTGAACCCCAGAGATGGTGTGTGGCACTTTAGCAAAAAACCCCTTCCATAAGGGATGCTGTCTGGGCTTCTGGGAAGCCAAGAAGGTACCTCTCTGAGAGGACAGCACAGCTCCAGTGACTGGGATCTCCTTGCTGGTGAGATTTAGACAAGTTTAATGCTGGTTACAGTCAGTTGTAGAAGAATCTCTCCTGGTTCTGCTGTTCATCTGTAGCCTGTGGGAGGGATCCTGTGAGCCCTCATCATCATAAGGAAAAGCCTTGCATGTTCCCAGTGCTGGAAAAACACTTTCATGGAGCCACAGAGTTTTAAACCAAATTCAGATGAATAGAAATAAAGCAGACTGCTTGGCAAACCAGCAAATTTACCCTTCACACAGAGAGGCCCTGAGTTTCTACCCCCAGGAGGTCTTTGTAGGTAGGTACAAAGCAGCACCAGTTCCCCTGAGAGGGAAACACTGTCCTCTGAAGTCTGCTGAGAGCTGCTTTGTGGTGCACTGCATTTGAGCAAGAACAAGAGTTTGGCTTCCACCGAGAGAGAAGGGAGCATAACACAAAGCCTTGACTGACAACAGCAAAACAACCTGGAGACCCCAACCCTGCTGGAATAAGCATTAGGGACTTCAAACCATATAAAGAGGCAACTTTGGCAGTATTTGCAGCAGTCACTACGTGCCTCTCAAAGCAGGTATTTGCTGGTAGCTAATGATAAGAAAGACTCTGGGGTATTTGTCCCTTCCTGCACTGGTTAGGCAACAAGTCAGTGCCTGGTATTTTTCAGCTCAGAGATCATCATCAGGAATCCTGATAGCTTTTTTTTTTTTTTTTAATGGGGGTTGGTGCTTTGAGGTTGTTTTTCTGCCTGGCTTGAGCTGAGCCATGCAATCCTAATTCTTTATGCCAGCTGGCTTTGCATGGCAGTGGGTACCACAGTCCTCCTGCCCCAGATCCTAGCTGGCTGCAAACAGCCTCAGTGTGTGCACTGCAAATTGAATTTCAGCCTACATTCCTGAAGCCACCAACTCCTTAAGATGCACTTCTGAACATCTGTACACAACTGTGTGACAGCAGTGACAGAGGGCAGCTTCCCAGCTGTCAGAGCAGCCTCCCCTCCTGCCAAGGGGGCCACCAAAGGAGACACACCAGACTGCCTGTACCTGCCCCACCAGCAGGCTTCTGCTTTGTGTCTGGACCTGCCCTGCCTGCAAGACCTGGCAGCAGACCTGAGCTGCATTTTCATAGGCAGAGAGCAAAAAGACAATCCATTTAAAGGCATTGTTGGAAAGCAGATGGAAAACTTCACAGCATCCACCTCCTTCATCCTCAGCACTGTGATTAGCTACAAAGAGGCTGCTGGGACACCCAGGCAGAGATGGGATGTGGGTAGTGGTGCCCTGAGAGGGAGCAGGGCAAACCCAGGGCCAGCTCTGAGTGGCAGTGTGAGGGCAAAGAAGGAGCCCAGCCAGTGGGGTGCACCATGGCATCACTGCCTGCTCCCCCAGAGCAAAAAGATGGGCAGCTTTTTCTGCTGGCACAGCACCAAGAGCAGCCAGGCAGCTTCAAGGAGTTGGGAATCAAGTAGGAGGCCTTTTTCCAGACATCCCCAACAGTGCTGCCCACATAAAACCCACTCCAGAAAGGACCAGCTGGATCCCTCCATCTGCCAAGTGCAGGTAGAGCAAGGGTTAGTTCTGTCCTTTCAAACTCTTCTCAACTGTGTCTTCCTTTGCCCTCCAGCAGGAAGTTTTGGCTGCTGCAGAAATACCTTTTTCTGCATGACTTCATGATTTTTGTACTAAACACAGACATCACATTTGAGAGGTGTGGGAAACAATCAAGGACAAGGTCAAGACAAATTGTGCAGGGCTGAGAATGTGCTCATTCCTTTTGCTATTTAATATCAAAGAAAGATCCAACAGGATGTGCAAGACAAGCCTTTTCCTCCAGCTCCACTTGAACAAAAAAAATTTTTAAAATCCCAAGAGCAATCACACACAGTTAGGACCCACTGCTGAAAACACGTTTCTGGATCTCTTCTTAGATACTATCTTGAAAGGCTGCTCTCTCTTGGACTGAAAAGTCGTACAAGGGCATGCAGACACCTCAGAGCCCATCTACCACAAGCAGGAAGCCCAAGTGCCCTGTCACCCAAGGCCTTTTTTCTGTGCAAAAACTGTCAGAAAAATTACTGATCCTGCCTGTTTGTGGTCTCCCTGTGCTGGATCCCACCCTAGATAGTGCCTTAAGGAGATCGCATCTGTTTGTGGTGGGAAATGGCAAAAAACAGAACTTCCACTATTTGATTACCACAGTATTCAGGTCCTTCTAGAAACCTAGAAAAGTGCCTTCTCCTGCCTGGAAAGATACTGGAAAAGGCTCCATCCTGTCAGGCTGATGGGATGGATGTTCTCTCCTGTCAGTGTTTCAAAATCCATGTGAAGATTACAACTCCCCACCCTTCCCACCCAATGCTCCTAACTGCCTGGAGGCCCTGAGGGATACAGAAATACTTCCAGACGTCTACCATGGTTGTGGGATGAGTCCCTGCCTCTGCTGGGAGCCACAGAGCAGTGCGCATCACCAGAAGGCCCACGGCACAAGGAAGTTCATGCAACTGAGGTAAATCTCTAAAGGGTCAGTTGTGACACCACTGCTGAGCAGCCCATGTCCATCCTGCTCCGTTCCCTGACATGCTGGGTCAGAGCTCTCTCAGCAGCAGAAGCCAAAAGAAGAATGGGTCCCCTGAATGATGGAGGACAGAACATTTTGCCAGTTGCTCTGCACCACATGCTCCAGCAAAATTCTTAAACAGGTAACAGCCCACAAAGGTGTCTTGCTGCAGATCTGCACACCTGAAGACACCTTCTCCAAGGAACGGATTCAGTTTGTGCATGCAATGGCTGTCCCACTCTAAGACCCTTCCTCAGCAAAGCTGCTGCTGTGAAGATCACAGGACAGAAAAGTCTTGTGGGACCTGTTGGAAGCTGGCAGGTCAGTGGCCTTCCACATCCCCCAGTGGCTCATGTCTGCACTGACCTCATCAAACTGTCTCCATAGTCTGGATCAAAGCCTCACCAGGTCAAACCAGCATCCAGTCTGGGACAGACACCAGGAAGTGCAGCGAAGGGTTGGGACAGTATCTTAAAAGTATCAATACCTGTTTTGCAATGAACTCTCATATTACTTTGGGCAAGACAAGTGAGAACACAGCCTTCTTCTCAAGTATGCACCTGAAGCATGACATCTTTCAAACCCATCTGCTCACTTGCCTGGGCTGGCAGAGCCAAGAAGCAGCACGCATTTTAGGACTCCTGAGGCCACTGGGCAGGAAAGGCTCCTTCCAAATACTAGGCAGAGGCACGGACTGAGGCCATTCTCATCTCATTCCACACTACCCTGAAGGCTGAAATTCCTTCTCTCCAAGAGTTAATACTGTACCACACTGTTTCTGGCTAATATGTAAGCCTAATGTTTCGGACAAGGTTTGTGAAAAGCCACAGAGGGCATTTAACGGGCAACATCAAAGTGCATAACCCAATCCTCACCCAGTCTTTCATGCCTGCCTTGGGAGTTTCAGAAACTTTTTTTTGCAAACATACTTGGCCTCAGTTATGAGAAGCAAGAGAAGGAGGAGGTGGAGGTTGTGACCTGCACATACTGTGTTTATGAGAACACTCCTCCACCAAAACAGCACTGGCGCTGCAATCTTGTCCTCGAGATGTTTAGTATATGGTTCGCATGCTATGTCTTACCCCTCCCTCCCGCCCAGCAAAAACTACTCTCAGAGGCCAGAATTTCTAGTAGAGGCTCCACAGCAGAACAATTTCTTCCTTAAGCACCATCCCCAAGAAAAAGCTTGGGATGAATCAAGCTCCCGGTTGGAAATGCTGCAAGTGCAAACCGCTATGTGAAGCTCACAGGGAAGTCACTGTTTTTTTCATTTCGAACCAAAGCAAGCCAGTGAATGCTGGCTCTGAATTTCTGTGGCTTTCACATCCATTTAATCATTTCCTTTCCTCTCTGCTTGCAACCATCCTGGGCAGAATACTCCCCTGGATAGCTCACCCCTTTTGTTCCATCTCACAGCAGCCCAAATTGCAAGCTTCAGGCAAAGTATGAAAAGTGAGGGCGTGTAGTTCCAGCACCGCTGGAAACCAACAGCGAGTGCCCAAGTTCCTCGGCTTTTCTGGGGCTGGTCCGACGTGTTACTCCAAGTTTAGGCAGCGCCATCCGACTGGGACTCTCCAGTCCATTTAAGGTGGGTCTGAAATCACGTCTATTTTACAAAGAATCACCCCGATGGGATAAATCGGCCGGAGGAGCACTCGGGAGGCACGGCGTTTCCCCCGTGAAAGCGGGCGGCAGAGCGGACATCCCCCGTCCCGCACCCCGCCCGCCCCGCTCCGTGCCCCGCACCTTGCTCGCAGGCTCCCTTGCTGCGCTGGCTGATGGCGGGCTCGCCGCGGCTCTGTGCGCGCAGGCTGGCGGCGCGGAGCTGGCAGCCGCTGCCGTACGTGAGCCCGTCGCTGCCGCACACCGGGTAGCGGCTCTTGCAGAGGCACACGCCGGGCGGGCCGGCGGCNCTTCGTGCACGGTCCCTCTCGCACTCGGCTCCGGCATCGCGTCTGTTCCCTCTTCTTCCAGCAGAAAAACACCTGTGGGACCGGGCTGGCAGCCGGCTGAACGCGAGCCAGCTGTGCCCAGGGGGCCAAAAAGGCCAACGGCATCCTGGCCTGGGTCGGCATAAGTGTGGCCAGCAGGATCAGGGCAGGGATTGTCCCCCTGTACTCGGCACGTAGAGTGCTGTGTTCAGTTCTGGGCCCCTGAGTACAAGAAGGACATTGAGGTGCTGGAGCGTGTCTAGACAAGGGCAACAAGGCTCGTGAAAGGTCTATCGAGAACATGTCTTATGAGGAGGGGCTAAGGGAGCTGGGCTTGTTTGGAAGCTTCAGAGGGCACCTTATCGCTCTCTACAGCTCCCTGAAAGGAGGTTGCAGTGAGGTGGGAGGTCTGTCTCTTCTCCCGTGCCTGCAGTGAATGAGAGGAAAAGGCTTTAAGCTGAGGCATAGGAAATTCAGACTAGATATTTGAAACATTTTTCACTGTTAGGGTGGTCACGCACTGGAATTGGTTGCTCTGGTAGGTGGTGGAGTCACTATCCCTGGAGGTGTTTAAAAGGCATCTGGATCTGGTGCTGAGTGATGCTTTAGTGGTTTAAGGGTTAAAGTGGTAGTGGGTGGATAGTTGACCTTNCTTATCGCTCTCTACAGCTCCCTGAAAGGAGGTTGCAGTGAGGTGGGAGGTCTGTCTCTTCTCCCGTGCCTGCAGTGAATGAGAGGAAAAGGCTTTAAGCTGAGGCATAGGAAATTCAGACTAGATATTTGAAACATTTTTCACTGTTAGGGTGGTCACGCACTGGAATTGGTTGCTCTGGTAGGTGGTGGAGTCACTATCCCTGGAGGTGTTTAAAAGGCATCTGGATCTGGTGCTGAGTGATGCTTTAGTGGTTTAAGGGTTAAAGTGGTAGTGGGTGGATAGTTGACCTTGATGATCTTAAAGGTCTATTCCAACCTTGATGATTCTATGGTTCTTGCCCCACTGGCTGTGGCGGGCTGCAGAGGTGCTGGTGAGCCTGTCAGGTTCCTTCAGGAGTGGAGGCAAGGAAGAAAAGGAGAGCTGTCTGGTTTCTCCTGTCCATACTTGGGACAACATTGTTTTCTGATGCCTTCTTTTACCTTAGTTTGTGGCTCCTGCCCTGGAATGGCTCCTGAACAGTCTCCTAGAGTGGGGGGCTGTTGCCACCAGCAGAAACTGGGAATATTCCTCAGGCAGCACTGGGCAATGTTGCTGTCAAAACAGTGTCCTGAAAGTGCCAAACCTAAAGCACCACGGTGCTGAAAAAAACCCTCAGGCAGAGGGGCAGCAGGGCAGCACAATCCCTGCCCTCATGCCTGCCTGTGCCTGCGGGAGCTGCCATCTCCTGCAGGGCAGTCCAGGCCAAGATGATGGTCAGCCTTGGTTCTGCCAGGGCCTGCGCAGTGGGTGCTGCTTTGGCACTCCGGGGAGGAGAAGGACAGAGGCAGTTGGTGTCCCATACTGTGATACTGAGGGATTTGGCACTGTCTCGTTTGGCTTGCCAGTGGCTGAGCCCTGCTGGGTAGCCCCCAGGTCATGATGTCCCTTCCCATGGAGAGAGCAGCTGGAGCTGTGACTCAGGCCAGCTGAGAGGGGCTGCAAGTTCCCCATGCTCCCAGATCTGCTCCTGAGGCATTGACCCACTCATGGCTGTTCAGCTGCTGACACTGTGGGAACAGGCTCCCACCACATGCTTCCTTGGCTCCCTGGGGCTCAGCATAAGACATTCCTCCATTTCTCCTGGGACCATGGCATCTGCATACGTGTCGTTGGATTTCTCCATTCCTCTCATTCTGGAAGTGCTCCGTGCTGTTCTCCTGGGAGAAGGGCTGTCCTCATAAGCAAGCAGTACCGAGGAGTTTTACACGTTTTGGTTGTTGCTGTGCTGTGTTTTGCTTTGGTTTGGGTTTTATGGGCAATTCACTAGAGGACTGATGGGAAGGGGTGAAATGTACAGATGGACACATCTGTCAGTTCTAGCTACAAAAACCATTTTGTACAGTTCACCTCTTTTCTCTCCTGCCAGCTGCCATGCATCTCCCTCACAGGCCCCTAGATTCCTGTTCATCAGAGTATCACAAGCCCAGATACTCTTGGGCAGAGAACCACAGGGAGTTTAATGAACCTGCTTACCAGAGCAAGCCTTTCTGACGTAAAGTCACTGTCAGCAGTCCACTTGGTGGGAGGAAGAATGTAGCTCTGAAAGGATGACATCAACACTTTTCCTTTCCTTTCTTCCCCTCGAATCTCTTTCTTTCCATGCCAGGTGGGAAAGTGCTTGGAGCAGTTTTCCCTCGCAGGGAGGAGTCCTTCGTTCATGCTTTGGTGCAGAAGGACCTCTAGTGTCTCTTCCCAGCTGATGCTTTGGCATCACTGCTCTAGCTCGCTATTTCTTATCTCGAGACTTTCCTGCATACTGTGGAAGGAGATATGATCCGCAAAGTGCACGTAGGGAAGTGGCTGGGAGAGATAAGGCTGGGTTGCTCCTCCCTGGGCAGAAGTCAGTTACTGTATGCCCCAGCCTCACCTTGCTTTGCTTCCATGGCTCCTCCGGTACCTCCGAGTGCCTCTTTGTGCACCACAGGCTGCTCCATTTAAATACATTACGTTAGATGCTCCTGCTATCTCAGTAATGAATTTTCCACTGAATTTCAGTGAACACCATTGTAAATCTGTAGATTCATGTTGTTTTTCTTGGGACTTTTGTAGAGCACTCCACCAAAATCTCTGCTTAGTATTCAGCAGCATAAAATTCTTAGAAACAGATTGAATTTAATTCATCAGTGGCAACTATTATGAATACAACAAAAGTGATCTTATGTGTTTTGATCTGTTTCATCAGTCACACGGGTATCCCTTATTTCATCACCAAGACTGTCCTGCAGGCATGACTCCAGTGAGACACTGTGGGAGGTGAGGCATGCAGAGTGGTCTTTCTGGGACGGAGGAAGCTCGCAGGGTTTTTGAAGGCGGGGGAGATTTAGCAGAGACTATGTGAGAATGGAACCAGATGGCTTTTAGATGTTGATGTGTTTCCTAACCGAGCGTTTCACTTGCGGTTTGACTTCCCCCAGCCAAGCAGCCCCTCTGGGTGTGCGTGGGCTCTTAGCTGGGATACAGCTGAGCAGCAGAGTAGATCTCTCGACTCTCCACAGGATGGACACGGGCGGGTCACTCTCCGAAGTGAATAATAAAGTCAAAGGGCGCATTCTGCACATGGAAGACCCCGGCATCCCTCCACACGCCTTCTGCTTTGCCCTCTCCTCCCACACGGGCAGCAGCAGCTCCGCAGGCTGAGGAGAGCCGAGAACCCACCAGAGCCCAGCAGCCCACGCCTTTTCACCGCAGGAGTCAGAGTTTCCCAGCTCCGGGCTCCCAGGTATCGGGAATCCCTCCCTCTGCTCCTCCCGCTGCCGCAGCTCCTGATGAGTTTCGGTTTCCATTTCCCCGGCGCGGCGTTCCCGGTGCTGCCCGGGCACTCCCGAGCTGTCGGCGGGCGAGGGATGGCGGAGGGACGGCGGCGGCAGCGAGGCCGGGGGAGCGGCACGGGAGGTACGGACCGGCGGGAGCGGCGCGGTCGGGAGGACGCCGGGAGAGCCCCGGGGATGGCTCCGTGCAGGTGGAGCCGCTGAAACTGCGGCAATCTGCTGGGCGGCCCCTCGGGGACGGGCCGTGAGGGGCTTAAGCGTGTCCCAGGGCGCAGCACTCGGAGCGGCGGGACTGGAAGTAGGGAGAACGTGCCGGGGAATAGACGGGGATTTTCCTCTCTAGTTCCATGTCTGATGTGTGAGAAGGGCGGGCAGCGGATCTCCAGAGGTGTTAGGTAAATTAGGGCAGGCTTTGCTGATGACTGCCTTTCACTCTTGGACATCCTGGGTCTCAGACTCTTGTGCTGGAGCAGAGCTACGTGGGAGTAACTGAGTCCCTGGTGCCTCTAGGTCGGGAGAGCATCTGCAGCCCCTCAGCTGTCGACAAGGAGGTGCTTCCTTCTGCTGTAAAGAGGCAATGAGTGAATTTTCCATCGTTGCTTCTCCAGCACCTTGTAAAGTGCTTGACTTGAAGGCATTCTATCCCCAAGGCTGTGACAAGTCTAGGGTGGCCAGATGCCTCAGGAAGTGCTTTGTCTCCTTCAGACACTCTCCACAGGTGTACAAGAGCATCAGACTGTACTTCTGCTTATATTTCAATGGTTGTCTTAGGAGCTGGTGGCACAGCAGCCTAAGAGATGGAGAAAGGTCCTTTAGTGTGCAGTCATCCAGCATGAAACATACCAGTGGCTAGGCAGGGCACTGAAACCCTAAGGGGCCTGAGAAAATAAGTCTCACACACGTGTTTCACTTCCTCCTGAGAAGCAGAAGCTCTTGCTGAAAGCAGTAGCACACTGAGATCTTGGGAAGGGGGCCGAGGTGGTGCCTGCTGCCATAGCGTGACCGCGGTGTCTGTGTGTGTGTGTGTGTCCTGCAGAGCGCACGCAGTCGCAGAGCAATGAGGCGGTGCGCTGCTCAAACCACGATGCGACGCATACGCTCATTCTCTTCTCTGACGGGAAACTTTCTGAACACTGGGCTAAAGCTTCAGCAAACTGCCCCAACACAAGGTAAGAAGCTTTCATAGGGTGGAGGTATGGATGGCAATGGTCAAAAAATGCAGCCTGCTTTTCCCCAAGGTAACATCCAAGAGTTTGAGGCACGTTCCTGTTGTAGAGAGGGATCTGGAACACATACCTTCCTATATTATCTCCTTCTTTAACCCAGCCAGAAGCGCACAGATTTTGAGGATGATACCAAGATCTGAGCTGCTTGGGATGCACATGAGACAGGTTTCTCTCAAACTTAGTAAGGATCAGTAGAACATACCAGAGCAATGCAGATGGCTTGCAAATCACCCATGGCTTGGGAAAACTGCAGGTGAAAGACACAAGCATGTCTGGACCTTACCATCTTCTGATGAAGCTGTGAGGGTAACCATCACCTACAAATGGCCCAGCAGTTTGCTGTCTGACTTTCTTGCCCAGTGTAAGATAACAGAATCAGGCTGAGCATGGTTCTTTCCCAGCTTCTCCTGGAGCAAGCCACAATGAAATCAGTCAGCCCTGCTACAGCAGGTCAGCTTAAGAGAATGGCGAATCAGCTTACAGGTGACCTATATTTTTCCACGTTTCCTGATAGAAGTGATAGGGCTTGGTGAGCAGAGGATCTTTGTCCTTTAATTTGTCTCACAGCACAGCATTTATTTATTTTGATTTTCTTTTTCCTTATTTTTGTAGGCTGGTGAAAGAGCTGGGAAACCGAAGTATTGTTCAGATAGCGTGTGGGGACCAGCATGCCATGGCTCTATCCAGAGGTAGCCTCTTTCAAGAACACTTTTCCTCCAAACAGGAGTCACGCTTGCTCTGAGAAGGCAGTGTTTGTGCTACTTGCAGTAGTTGGTGACACCACTGAGCAGCTGGGGACACAAAATGCACTGGCTATCAGTGCTGCTCCTTCCTCCCAGCACCAAGGGACCTGCATCTCTCTCTCATTCTTAAGTTGCAACACCTTTCTGGTAGGGAACTTCTTGCAAGTATGACTTTAGGGGCCTTTATTCTTGCTGTGCAGAGTCGTATGGCAACATGGGATTGTCCCAAAGAGATCAGAAGAAAACAAATTTGGTCACACAATGATGGTCTTGTCTTGGAGTTAGGTCCCTGAAAACAACACTGAGTTTTGCTCCTACTCCCAAAGTGCAAATACTCAAGGGAAGCAGTGAGGCTGAGCTGTTTTCTTTTGTTCTGTATGTGAAGGGGGTGAGCTCTTCACCTGGGGCCAGAACACCCATGGACAGCTTGGAGTGGGGAGCCAAACCACGCTTACTCCCAAACCACAGCTGGTGGAAAGACTAAAGGGCATCCCACTTGCTCAAATTGCTGCTGGAGGAGCTCACAGCACCACGGTGTCACTCTCTGGAGCTGTGTATTCCTGGGGAAGGAACAGTTTTGGACAGCTGGGACTCGGAGACATGAAAGGTAAGGAAGGAGAGCAGCAGGAGAGTGTTTTCCTCGTCACTGAGCTCACCAAATTGCTCCTCAGTATTGCCAAGCTCCTGTGGAGCAGTGGTGGACAGGAAAGTCTTTTAAAGAAAGTATATCTGGATATGTTCTTTGTTTCCTGACCAGGAAAGACATGCAGGAATGGTGTATTTAGTGGTTGGTTTTTTACAGAGAACTCGCAGTCATTTTAAGTGTCTAATTGGATTGTGTGGGCTCTTAAAACCTCTGAGGTCTTACAGATCTCTTCCACAGGTCTTACAGAGTCTTCCACTCCTGTCTCCTCTCCAGGAAGTCTTGTGTGAAAGAAATTAATTTTAAATTTTTTAATTGTCTTTTAAATCTCTGTAAACACCAAGTGAGAGAAGAATTTAAATCACCTCTTGTCTTCAAACTTAGAATTCTAGAGGAGAGTTGCCATAGACAGACAGAACATCTAATCTGAATGTGTCCACACCCTTGAGAATCAGATATTTGGAAGCCAAATACCATTTGGCAAGCAGATATGAAAGTACTGCATTTTGTTTCAGACCAAAGTAAATGAAAATAAAGTGATATGAAAAACACAGAGCATTATGAGAAAGAATATGTTATACTGGAGGGAAAATGACCCAAACCCAAGCTGTAATTAGGTTAATTGCTGTAAGAGAGGGCTGAAAAACACTTAGTTCTCCTGTTTTCTAATTTTTTCTGTATATGAGACCCTCTACTACTCCTTCAATTTAGCAGTATTATCTTCTTTCCAGACAGGGACTGCCCAACATATGTTGGAGCATTAGAGCACTGGAAGACTGTATTTATCTCATGTGGGGCAGATCATACTGCAGTTCTCTCCAAGGTGAGTCTGAAGTGGAAAGTCAGCATCTGAGACCTCACCTTGTGAGAAAAGATATGCTGCTAAAAGAGAGATGGAGAAAAGAGAAAGCATGGAGAAATTGGGATGGTAATGCCATTGCTTCCACATAAGCCCGAAGGGGATCCCCAAGGGATATTATCTAAGCTACTGGGAAAACTGGTCTTTTCTCATATTCCTGTTACCTGCATGCAACCTTTTGCAGGGATATGGTGTATGGGAATCCTGAGGCAAAGAGGTGCAGTTCAACTCCCAGTACTTCATGAAAATTTTGTTTTTATAGTACATTGGGGACTTCAGAAGCTGTGAACATCTAATTCACTAGGGTCTACTCATACAAGTAAAATTCTTAAGCAACAGGGTTCTCAAGAGTTAAACTGCTTTTCTCAGGAGCTAAATGATTTGGACTTTACAGTGTGTGTTCTGGCTTGATGCAAAATTAACCCTCCTCATGTTTGAGTCAGGGATGTTTTGAATCAAATCCCATATAACATGTTGTGTCTTGCTGGCCCTCAATCTTGGTTGTGACCATTTGATTGTTGTTAATAATACAGTGATCCTGTTTTTTCTTTCTTTGTTTCAAGGAGGGGCTGGTGTGCACCTTTGGAGCAGGAGGGTCTGGCCAGCTGGGTCACAACTCCACCCGGAATGAACTCCTGCCTCGGGTGGTGGCTGAGCTGTGGGGAGCAAGGGTTTCACACATTGCCTGTGGCAGGTGGGAAGTGCCAATGACTTGTCTTCTAAGGTCAATGCCTTAGGTGAATCACTGAAGAACAGTAGGGAAGGGAGTCACCAAGATACTGAAATCCCTGTATCACAATGGGTCAGCACTGTCAGAGCATCCATCCACTGTTAAAGTATGAGCCACCCTCCTGCCAGAGCCCCAGGGAGAGCAGAACCCTCAGTCCCTGGTGAGCAGTGGGAGAGAGCTGCAAAAACCACCAGAAGCCCTTGGTGGTTTTCTCTTTTAATAAACAGTATGCTGAGTTTGCACTGGGTTCCAAAGGGCAAAGGACTGTCAAAAGCCTGCCTCAGGAGAGTTACTGAATTACCAACCAGATTGACAAACCGGTAGCTTCTTAATAAGAGTTGAAGAGCAATGACAATTACCCAGTTTCACTGTGCCCTTCTGGAACTGGGCCAGAAAAAGCCTCTTGACAGCTCACCTGGGCTTGGTATTGGGCTCAGCAGCACAGAAGCTGCACGTTTTAAGTGGCTAATTGAAGCAAGCATGGCATAATACTATTTTTGTATGTGGAACCAAGGTAAATCACAAAGTAAGAGGGTAGTATAGGAGATCTGAGTCCACATCTGTCTTTATTGCTGAATGTTTATGCAATGAAGAGTTCTAACACTTTGGTTAAAGAGATTCTTTATCTGGACTGTCAGGACTTTTAAAGAGAAGCTTCAGGTCTACACTCTGAAAATGTATTTGTGAATTTTATTCTGTTTTGCCCTGTGGTTTTCACTTATGACTTTTTTTTTCCCCTAAACAGACAATATACTTTGGTCTATGTCCCTTCCTTGGACAAATTCTATTTCTTTGGTTCTGGTGATGAAGGACAACTGGAAGACGAGAGGAAGCCAAATCAGTTGATACCACTTCCCATCAATTCAGCAGTGAATACTGGAAAATCCTACCACAGTAATGACCACTGCAGATGTATACAATCTGTATTTGTTTCTTCCATTGAGATGTTTGCTTTCTCAATTTCATGTTTACACTGAAAGGCAAACATTATGTGTCATGCTTACTTGGCCATCCCAACAAATTCTACCAGGAGTTATTCCATTTGCTGCTTGATTATCATGGGTAATGGCCTCATAGACTCAAACTTTCAACAGATAACTGCTATCTGAAGGGATTTTTTTGCTGTTCCATTTTTGTGCACTTAACTCTCTGAAGATAATGACTGTCTCTTCAAATGTTCCACCAACAATCTTTTTGTTCTTTCACAGAAAAAGATGTGCAAAAAAAGGGGATTAAAATTATTGCAGGAGTACACCAAAGTTTTGCCTGTTGCAAGGAGGAGAACAAGGTATGTGCACATTTGATCATAACCTCTGATTTTACCACTGTCCACATTACTGCTGGAAACATTGGGATTTTCCACCATGCTTGTAGCACTTCAATTTTATATGTGTCTATTGCAGTTTTTTCTGTGCTTTACCTACAGACTAACTTGTATTGCAGTGACATATATTCTGTGCTTAATGCATCTGGATCATGCTGGATGACCATTAATTTGGTCATACTTAGGCTGAAATCTTGTAATGATTGGATTGGAAAAAAAGAATCCCATCTGCTACAATTTTAATTTTGTCAATGTTTTCATGTCTTTCACACAGAATTCGTATTTGAACGGCATTGCCACTCTGGAGGATAAAGAAGTGGATGCATGGATTTCTAATTCTAACTGTTGTGAGAGTATAAAAAAGTAAATAAGAAACTTGCTTTTGTTTGCATTTGTTTGTGGGTTTTTTCCCTGATAGATGATTTTCTCTAAAAATTATTATTCTTTGGAGGCTATTGTAGGAACTGATGTTCAAGAATTTAGCCAAGGCACAATCTTGTACTCTTGCACAAAGTCGATGAGGAGCTGACAAGTTAAATCAGTGAAAGACCCTGCCTGCAGACTAAGGCCTTGTGCAAAAAGCCTAACCCAGAGTACCCAAACTGGAATGCTGCACCAGCATTTAAAAATTAGTGGCCATTTCTTTAATTACCCATTTTCAAAAGCAATATGTATATACACTGTGGGATGCCTTACACTTATAGTCTTTTACAGGTTTTATATGGGAGGTTATTTTCTTTGGGAAAGTCTGGCTCAAGCTGCTGATTTTGAGCATTTTGAAAGCTTGGCTAACTTGGAACTAAATGTTTCACTGACCACTTTTAGAACAGTTTGGATCATGGGAAAAGTGGTGGTTGAGAGGGTGAAAGAGAAGGTTCTTTCCAGACCTCAGTAGGAAGGGTCTGACAGCAAACTGCTTGATAAAATAGCTGCTTCAATAAGAGCAAAACCAGGAATACCAGGAGTTAGTAAGCCTGATGTCCGTTCAGGTTCTGGGAACCCAGCTTTTTTGCAGCAGTAAATTGATAGCCTGATGGATTTTCCCTCCATGTGCTACAAAGATCCTGTCCATGGAAAGGATTCTCCTCCCTCCCATGTTGCAGTGCCTTTTATTTTGCATAACAAACAAAAGCAGCTAATGTTCTGACCTGTCAGGAGAAGAATCTCCATGATAACACTCACCAGAATGGAGCACTGGCTGGCATGGGATGCTTGAGCAGGTTCCCTTACAAGGCCCAGGACAGCAGAGGTGCCAAACATCAGTAACTCCTTGAGTACAATTCTTCTGCAACACTGACAGAGAAGTGGTGCTAAGAAAAGTTTTGTGTGGTCAGGTGCAGACACCCTTGTACACATTTTTTGTTCTTTCAGAGTTAAAACCTGAAGTTGAAAGGACTGACTTTTTGTTTTCTTACTATCAGGAATATCAGACTGATCTTTTCATCTGAGGCTTGCATCAATGGAAGCTTCCTGGACAAAAGGTAACATGCACTGACTTAGACATAACAGAATGTATTGGCTGCTCGTAAACTGACCAGAAAGTGTTATATTAGGTCACATATGTAGAAAAGATTAGTTTTATCTGAATTTGCAAGAAGCAAGTCTTTATATTTCAAAGCTCAAATTAATAAGATTTTTATAGCCCTGGTCCTACTGAAATGTGCTAGAGAAGCTCACATTTTAGATTATCCTTTAGTGATATTTGGCAGATGATGATAATCCCTCCAGGCAATATTATAACTCTCAAAGGATCCTTAATAGCTCCTTCTGGCACTGAAGTGGAAGTCATTTTAGGGTGAAATACAGGAGTCTACCATTTATAGTTCACAGCCACACAAGACAGAAAGGACAGGATGTTAATGAGGTCACAAAACAGTGGCTTGTGTTGTCTATCTTCTTAGAACACATGAAATTATACCCACAGGAGCTGGGGCTGAACTTTCCAAGTATTTTCTGATATTACAATGCTTCATTATTCAGCAGAAAAATTATTTAGTGTTCTTTTTTTTTTTTATGTTGTGATAGAGACAAACATTTCAAAACTTCCAAAGAAGTCTCAGGCGTAGACATGTCAGAAGTGAAACGTTTTTATGAGAAGATCAGTAAAAACCAAACAGTGTACCAAGAGGTAAGGATTTGATATAAGGATGCTCACTGCACAGATACTGAGGAGCTTTGAATTTGTGCGTGAAACTTAGGAATTTCATGCTAACTTAATTACTTTGGCAAAATATAATTGCATTTTAACCTTTGTCTCTTTTTTTTTTTCCTTCCCTTTGAAGGTGCAAAAGGAGATAAGGAACTTACTGCCATCATTGTCTTCCTCTCCCATCTCACCTGAAAATTTCAGAGTCTACTTGATCTTGCCTTTCCTTCTGCAAGGGAAGAATGAAGACTCTTTCCTTTCTCTGATGCTTCTGGTACAAGCCATCATGAAGCTCCAGCCAGAGGGCCTGCAAACTCTTGGTAGGGTTTTATGGTGGTAGAACTGAATGATTTAAATGCTTGGTCATTTTCTGCTGCAGAACAAGTGTTGTTATCACTGATGTAATGTGTTCCAGAGCTTGAAATAATTGCTTTTGATAGACATAGAAACATGGTGACTATGCAGCAAGGCACAAGAATTTTAAAATTTCTGTCTGAGGTTTAACAGTTTTTGTAGTGCAAGCTTAAACTTTTTTTTTTGTTCAATTCACTTGATAAAAAGACAAAAAGCAGCTTCATCCACAAATTGCTGTGATCTGTATGCTACTGTGACCTCACTAGCTGTTTTTTTTTACAGAATGCCTATGGACAAATCTAGAAACATCCTTTTTCAAGGAGCTGGTCATTCTGTATCAGAGGGCTTCCCAGAAAATTCTGTTTAAATTTCTCCAGGGGTTCCTGGTCAGGGGACCAGGCCGCCTCTTCAACCTGGCCCCAGTTGAAACTGGGCCTCTGCAAATACTGCAGATGCTTTACCAGGTGAGAAAGTGCTTGGATCCTGATTAGACAGGGCATCTCAAAGGAGCTTAGAGTATTTTAATACTTCTCACTTGTTGAATTCTCCGGGTTTGACACTGCTTCAGCAATCTCTTTGGCTCTACACCAGCACAGTTTTGAAGAAGTCCTGCTCGAGTTGTGCCAAACTGACCCTCTATAGAAATGAAGAGCTAAAGCCTGGTAGAGCCCCTGGCAGGGGAAAGAATGTTTTCAGTGGTGTCAGGAGTGCATCCATTGATGCCTACACAGCTATGGATGTGGTGTAGTCCATGTAATATGCCCATTCCCCTTTCTGCTGGTGAGATCCCTCACCTCAGTAACTGCTCAGAGCATTTAAAAGACAACCTATCTGCTTGGCACATTGTGATTGCCACAGTAATGCTCTGTGATGCTTTAAGAGCCTGTTAACCTGACAGATTCTCTGGGACAACAGCATTAGAACCTCTTTAGCTGCACACGAACAAGGGAAGCAAAGGAAGCAATAATTGTGTTCTTCTGGACAACCATACTTTCTCCTGTGGAGATGTTCCACAAGTTTATGAAAGTCAAGAGCTCAAGCACATAGTATAGATCAGAGAGACTTGTTAAATTTTGTTCAGACTTCAGAATATCCTTTTGGCTGAGCATGCAGAATTGGGCCTCAAAGTTTAGACCCTCGAATCTGTATTTATGCAGATAAATAAACTAAAAAATGCAGCAGGCCTACTCCTCTGTAAGTGATTACATGATTTGGAGCTTTAAATGTTCACTGTCCCCCTGCAAGAATCTTTTCAAGGCAACACGTAGTAGGACCATGAATAGGGAACTGCAGAAACAAGAAAGACACTTCAAGGGAAATACACCTTTTCTGATGGAGTCCTGTTAAGGGATCTTAATTGTAAATTAAAATTGCTTTCCTGCTAGTTTATACATGGCTTTCTATGACTTCTCAGTATGGAGCACTGTGCTTCTTGAGCACTTTTATCCCTCAACTTCTGTGCAGGATGTCAGAACCTGTTCTGAAGAAAGCCCTGTCAGTCCTGTCATGCCAGACAGACACAGCTCTCTAGTCCTGCTGCTGATATATTGCATGTTTCAACACAGGTGAACTCCAGAACTGGTTTCAGAGTACATGAAAGCAACTTCCATGTACCTGAAGTGGAAGCGATTATCAACTTATGTTCACGCTTCAAAATAGTAGTAAGTATAAATCTACCAGCAGTGTGAAACACTCTTTTTTCTTTTATTTAAATATAAAAGCTTATATATATGGAAGCCAACTCTAGAGACTAACCCAGCACATCCCAAAGACATTTCATTTTCCCTAGTCCGCCAATGCTCTAAATTATGCAAGGCCTTTACCATCCCAGTGTTCCAGCAGCTACAATAGAGCCTTTCCTGAGATGATCCATGGTTCTGAGAGTTGGAGCTGCCCTCCAGCATCTTAAGCAGCTCTGTTTGCTTTGAACTAGTAATGACTGTGAAATAGCAGCACAAGGGATGGTTGCTATACTTTGTGTTACACTGGATTTTATTATGTTTAATTAAGAGAAATATTTGAGGTGTCTTTAAACTTCTACTTAGAAATCCCATTGAGCATTTCAATGTACTTACATCTTAAAACAAAGCCGTGGTAATAAAAAATAATCTGTGGCATTTCTTGATGACACTGAGTGAAAATTAGCTACCAAATGGAGTCAGTGTCAGAGGAAGAAGTATGAAATGGAAATGTGCATAGTAGGGGGTTCTTTTGGCAAAAAAAAAGCTTTCATGCAACTTGGCTGGAATTTGTAGGGCAACTGCCTAATTCCCTCATAAGCTTTTGTTTGCTAATGTACCAATTTTGTATCAATTACCCAGAGTGGAGGAGGAGGTTTGAGAAACAGCATAGAATCAAAACCCAATGAGGACATTACCTGAAGTTGCTGCCTTATCACACTGGAGGTGTAACAGTTTAAATTAGACTATTTTTAGACCAGTATCTATTTTTGGTATTACATATAATAAACCCAGCAGTTTTTAAAAACAATATACCATAACCTGAGCGTCCAGGACATTTTGGTTTAGGTGAATTATGGAAGATGCTGTTAGAATCACTCTCTCTGTTTTATTCCTGAGGCATTACTGTAGACAAGTATTTGTCTGCACAGAGAGGTTAGATGCCTCTCTCTGCTTCTCACTCACAGGAGCGTGTAGAAGCTGTTTTTAGGATGTGAGCCTGTTAGTGCAGTGCTTATGTACACAAGGGCTCATTTCAGAGACACGGGAGTTTGCCAGGGTACAGACTGGCAGTTCAGTCTGCAGACATGTCCCTGAACTCTGGTTTCACAAGGGAAAATCAGCATGTCTTTTCCTTTCTTCCTTGTCCTTTCAGACAGTCCTGTGGAAGCTGAGCAAGTACCCATGCATCTTTGACAAGAAGGAGAAGATCCGTGTTCATGTTATAGAATGCAGGGTTCTGTCCAACGTCTCTACTGTAAGAGCAGACCATTTTGTTACCAATCAGAAGAGGTAAACACACAGCTAACTGACTGTTATTTCAATCCTCAGATACGCACTAATCAGACAGACATTATGTTGATCCCTGAGACGTGGAATTTTTCCGTCAGAAGACAATGCCTTCTGCAAGACATACGGAAAAATTTAAAATCTGCCTCAAACCAAGATTTCAGGAAGAGGTTACAGGTAAGATACTAAATTGTATTACTTGTTAGCTCTAAGTATCTTGCTGCAGTGTTCTTTGATTTTCAGTGTTACTGGATATTGGTAGAAGGGTTTCAGTATCCTCTGAGCACACAATGAAAGAACTGCTCATCAAATTATTACAAAACATGTTCCACAGATAGCATAGAGTAAATCTGGAGGCAGTATTTTACATCCTTATTCCAGGCAGCTTTGATGGCATAAATTAAATGCAAGTGGCAGTGCTATTTACTGTGAGGTTGCTTTGGGGTAATGGAACAGAATTGCTCAATTGTCAAGGTCCAGTACTGTTCCTGCTAGACTGACTTTTGAGACTTTATACTAGTACATTAAAACCCCAGCGTCTGGGGAACCAGCCTGAGGGGTCAGCAGGCAACACAGCCACAAAATTACATTTCTCTCGTGGAGATGCTGTCTGAAGGAAGGATAGTGCTGGCCAGAGAGATGAGCATCTGATTACAATGCTGCTGTCTCCATGTGCCTTTAATCTGTGGCTTCCACACTGATCCAAAGGTTGTGGTTGTGGCAGTTGCATTTCCTGCAGGAATCGTGATGTAATGGCTGACGTGGGAACAGGACATCTGCCCAGAGCAGAGTTCAGCTCAGGGACCATGTGCCCCACCTGTCACTAACACAAAGTCTGGCACCACGCCTGTGCCACAGGAACCACAGACCTTGGTGCCCTATTACCCAGTTTCCAAGTGAGCTTTTTTGCCAGCCAGAGCTGTCAAAGTTTTCTTCCCCACTGGGAAGAAAATTACCACTTGGGATAAGAGTCACAATGGCTCCTAGAGCTACCTTTCCTTCCTGCTTCCTCACACACCAGCTGAGGGAGGCATTTATTTACAGAGGCAGTGAGGCTCTGTCCTGTCCTCTAGATTTCGCCTCTCCACCAATAGTACAAGCTCTGATATACAGCTGCCCTTAGCTCAAGTCAGCCTCTGGGCACACCTCTTGTGAGCACTGCCTTTCACACTGTGCATCACATTTCTTATTTATGTATTATTTACCCAGCAGCAGCCTGAAAAATATAACTGCACCGTTAGTATCCCACAGCATTTATACCCTGGTGCAGCATTTACAACTTGGTGCTTCATTTCTGCATTTTTCAGCAGGTAAAGGACATCAGTATCTTTTGTGTTGGAGACACAAACTACCCAAAAGCAAAATATAAAAAAGAAACCTTCATTGTAACATTGACCTGCCCCCTTCATAGCTGTGTCCTGTTAGGAAGGTTTTTCAGTCAATACTGAGAATTTGTGGCACTCTCATCATGCCCCTAGAAAGAAAGGATCTGCAGGTACTGCACATACAAACATGGGTATCATCCAAGAAAGAAATGTCTTCATTTGACTCATTTCAATTTTGTTATTAAACACCAGCCTGATTTAATTTTTGCTCTTCTGACAGACAAATATATTTCAGTATACACATCTGGTTAAAAACCCCCAAAGCTCTCAAAGAGAGATTCATATCATTGCATGTGTTAATTTTAATTTAGTTTATTCAGTCAGGGTACAGTTCTTCCTCACGAAAACTAAGGTTTTAATTAGTGCCACTACAAATGCACAGCACTCTTGAAGGGATAAAACAGAGAATTAGTGCTTCTTACTACTCCTACTCCTCATCTGCATTAGCAGTAGTTAACAATGGGCTGCTGGTTCATACAGTTCCAGATCCTACCAGGAAAATGATGCCAGTCACTAGTGCTAGAAGGCCACTCTCTCAATGAACTGCAATACTTGATGAGATTAAACAAATTACGTTGATTTAGAGAAGGGTTAGCAAAGGCATCACACTAGTTGTGCCTAAAAAGCTTAATTCCCATCCAGGTCCACAGGTGAAAGAACACATAAACTGGTACTGTAACAGGAAGGAGGAGGCTGTAGAAACACAGGCTGGCTGTGCTGGTGCAGCCCTGGGGGAAGGTTTCGTCTACGCTGGCCGAGTAGAACAGGCCTGCCAGGGACAGGAGGGGAACGAGCACAGTCAGCGTGGGCAGGGAGGGCAGCAGCCCTGCTCCGGCCATCAGGCCCCGCTACCGCCGTGCCCGGCGGCTCCTCAGGGCTGCTCCGAGCCCTCGGCCGGCGGCTTCTTGTGCGTCCTCCTGGCAGCCTCCGGAACCATGGTCGGGATGCCGTCGATGATGGGGTACGCGATGCCCAACTCCTCGTTAATGAGCTCGTTCGTAGCTTCTTCGTACCTGGCCAGCCAAGTCGGGGGAGGGAGAAAAATCCAAGCAAAAACATGAGGAGCAGTGACTAACCTGGCTTTGCCCAGGGCTCGGGCGCAGCTCCCCCGCCCGTCCTCACCTCAGCGGCCGCTTGGAGAGCGGGCACACCAGGAAGCGCAGCAGCGATGGCTCCGGTGGCTGCGGCCGCGCTGAGCCTGAGCTTGAGCCTGAGCCTGATTTTGAGCTTGAGCTTGAGCCCGAGCCCGAGCCCTGCTGCCGGTGGCAGTGCCGGCGGTGCGCGGTGCCGCCCGGGGCCGCCCGCCGCAGCAGCAGCAGCAGGGCCGAGTGGCGCAGCATGGCCGCCGCTTCCGCCGCCCACAGCCCGCCCCGCTCCGCGCCCCGCCTCGGGGGCCGCCGGGCTCTGTCGTGCCTCGGAATGGAGGAGAGATCGAGATTGTCTTAAGTGAGGATGGCTTTCGGTGTAAGTTCTTTGTACACTTTCAAGCTTAATTAGGAAGAAAGGAGACCTAGTCAGAGGAACAGGCAGCAGCCAGCAGTCCCTAGCCAAGGACATCCGGGAACTGAAAAGCCTTAAGGATGCAGTAAATCAAGATGTTGATGCATGTCTGTATATACATAGCTAACTTGGCAAAATACCCAAGGTCCACGTAGCCTGTAGCTGAAGTGTGTTCATTATAATAGTAAAAATCACGCCCAGAGGGCAAAGAGACCCCTGCCCAGGTGAAGACCCTTCCTCTGAGGATGTGTGGAAGTTAGCTGGGGTTATGTAACTTGTTTGGAAATTACTAACCAAGCATAACAGACTTGGACAGTTACTAACTCTGAATTTCTGTGTATAAATAATGGTTTAAAAAGTGGTGGGGTGTGCTTGATTTGTGGAATACAGCGAGTACCCAGGTTGGCACAACTGTGAGATAAATAATCAGGGTCTCTCAGGTATTAATTACTGGCTTGTTTCACACCAGGTAAGGAATCTGATTTTGTGGGCAACATGAGTCTCTATCTATGGGTGTCTTGGGCCTTGCAGGTGTCTTTTGTGGGTGAGCTGGGGAGGGATGAAGGTGCGGTGTCTCAGGAGCTCTTCAGCGTTGCAGCCAGCACCCTCTGCCAGCCCAGCACCAGCGCCTTCTGCCGCTTCCCCTCCGGCCTCGTGTGGTTCCCCAGACAGGTAAGGCAGCCCTGCAGGGGTGCATGGGGGCCCCACCCATGGGAAAAGGCAGTCATGGCTTTCTGGTGTGCTTGTTCCTAACCAGGCCTCGAGCTGTGAGGATGAGGACACCTTCCTCTTGATCGGGACACTGTGTGGAATGGCCCTGTTTAACCAGTGCATGGTGCCCTTCCCCTTCCCCAGGGCTCTCTACAAAAAGCTACTGGACCTGGTCCCCACCCTAGAGGACCTTGAGGATCTGCTGCCAACTGTGGGCCGGTATGAGCCAGACATGGCCCAAACTTAGGCTGGGTCCCTTGCCTTGACCATGCACAGGGAGATCCCAGAGGCTGAATTTGGGGCACCCACGGCATCTACATTTGCTGTTGTGAAGGTGCTAGAAGCCACAGATTTCCAAGGAGACCCTTGTCCAGGGCATGGATGTTGCTCTCAGAGGCTGGCATTGCCAAAACAAAAAGCCAAGCCTCATGGCTTAGAAGGTCTCAGATCTCTGCTCCACAAGAGCTTAAGTCCACACTGTGAATATACAGTTCAAAACACTTTGGGCTGTAGCTTGGACTTGAAAGAACTAATGACCCAATTATTAATGTTGGGGTTTTTTTCTGATTTACTAATTATCAATTTCCACAATATTGCCTTGCACAAGTACAGTATTATGAAATGCTGCAGTTTTGCCAATTCTGAGAAGCGTTGTGCAGAGTTTCCATGCACTGGGAGAGGAGGTATCAGGCAGACATAGAGGGAGAGGTGCTGATGCCACCAACATAATGCTTTTAGGTCCCTGAAGCCCAGTCTTCCAGGCAAGTGATATAAACCAAGGAGAACCCCATTCCATGAGCCAGTGACTGTGTTGAGGTGTTAAATTCACTGAGGTTCCTCAATTAATTGGAACACAAGGTTCCCTGCAATAGTTGGAAACATGCTGCACCCCAAAACAATTCTCCCAGATCATCCCACTGTTCCACGCTTAATTCCTCACTAGATTATGTCTGGAAGTGAGGCTGTGGTCCCAAGCCCAGTTGTCACTGAACTTTGTGTAAAGTTGTCCACACAGGGCATGGGGATGGACTTGCCTGGAAACTTTTTTTACAGGAGGCATTTGTGCTCAGCTTATGTCAGCAGCATGATGAAATTTCAGGGCCATATATCATGGTTCTATGTGAGTGTAGGTGTTGTGTACGTGTATGCATTTAAATAGTGCTTGTCAAAGGATGTTTTTTAGCAGAAAGTGCACTGAATGGTCACATTTCTTCTCTCTTTAATTCCTTTTGTGTTTGGACAGGAATCTTTGGAGAATTTTGAATGAAGAAAGCGATAGCTTGGACTTGGACTTCACGGTAAGACATCCCACGTAGGTACTCAGGCAAGACAGTGTCCCAGTGCAAATGACACAACTTGTCTGTAAACTCAAACTAGCGAGAGTGCCATGTCAGGCCCTTCAGGAAGAATGAGAGATGTAGCACATATACATTTGTCACATATAAATATAGTAGCCAATGTTTTAATTGATTTGCATAGATAATGGAAGAAGAAGAAGATTACACAGCTGTTGTTGAACTTAAAGAAAATGGTGCTAACATTCCTGTCACTAAGGATAACAGGTCAGTTTTATTTTTATATTTCTTAATCCTGTTGTCTTGTTACAAATGTATGAAATAACGTATCTGTACCAATCCCCATATACTGTTAGAAAATATTGACTTCTGTATTGTGCCATTGATCTTGGTCCAATAGGTTGTACACTATCAGTTCCTGCTGTACTTGCTGCACACGTGCCAAACACTGGCAGTTTGTACAAGCAGTGGATGACATGAGTATCCTTGGATATCCTGGTATCTGTATATATAGATACCTGGCATTAACAGGAGAATTCCTAACAAATGTAAAAAATAACCTTGAACAGTATTTTCAGGCAAAAACAAATGACTTGTCTGTGAAACCCAGCTATAGGTACACCTCTGTAAGGGTTTTTTTAAAAGCATAATGTTTCCTGCTTAGTTACATATATGGAATGTATCTTGTACATAAAGGAGAAGGAGCAATCTATCAATAAGGCTTTGTGTCAATACTTATCTCGGCACAGAGGACAGAGAGAAATTTTCTGTCCTGAATTATGCAGATGACCTGAGGACCCATAGGGATCCATCAAAGGGCTGTTTAAGAAGCTTGAAGGTACAGCATATACATTGAGTTGATTGTAGAAGTACAATGTCACTACACAAATCCCCATCTGAAGTAGAAAGAAGAGTGAAACTAGTAATTAGTGCTGTGCAAATATTTATTTCGATTTCAGGGAAATTCTTGGGCATTCAGTGGGAGTTAAGTCTGCTTGGTTCCATCTTTTATAATAATCAGGTGTCTGATAGGATTTCATTGGAGCATTCACATGAAGTACAAGGAGTGTTACCAAAATGAATCCATTCTGGCCAGCATTCTCTTTTATTTGTGAAGATGCTTCCAGCTTATTCAGTGAATAACTAATTGCCAGTGACAACTGGTCTCAGTGAAGACTGAGTCTGTACAACACAGCAGGTCATATGGAAAAAAGAAATAAAGTATAAAGTACTTGATAATTCTCCTTTTAGGAAAGCACCACCAATGCTTGTTTGGTATCTGTTGCAGGAAAGAATATGTTGATTTGTATGTGAATTATAAGTTCAATAAATCAGTACAGAAGCCATTTGAGGACTTTATGCAAGGTTTCTTAAGAGGCTGCCCAGCTAGAAATTGGAAGATGTTTTCTCCTGAAGAGCTCCAGGTTCTTCTTCAGGGACACACAACATTTGACTGGCATCTGCTGGAAAAGGTATTGTATATAAGCACAGTGTCCTTCTGCTCTGTCTGCTAAGCATAAACTACGTCTGACCTATTCTTTCATTGAGTGCATAACAGATGGACAGAAGCTCCAAGAACTTTCTCTTTTTTTGATTTGTGTCGATGTTCTGTTTCTAATCTACATCAGCTACAGGAATAAAGGGGAATAGGTATCAAGCTGTAACTCAGGGATTGTCATATGAATCTTTGAAAAACAAATGAACAAGCAGATTCCAGAGGTTAAGGGGATTTGAGTATCTATGAACAGGATTATAAAATTTATCAGATAAAATGTTGCTTTAAATATAAATGGAAATATTGAGGATTAACTAGCCTGGATAACTGTTTTATTTTTGTCTCTTTGACAGAATGTGAGCTACCAACAGTATAAGAACTTTGATCAAACCATCAGGAATTTTTGGACTGTGTTTCACAAGCTACCAGAAGAAAAAAAGAAAATGTTTCTTGGTAATATATCAGCCATTTTAAACTTTGCATAGCCCTTTTCTTTCCCCCACAACACACATGGTTGCACATAAAAACTACTAAAGTATAGTTCCATACTGTAGCTTTTCAATGTGCTCGCCCCTGCTGCTGCCACATTTTCTTGTGGAAAACCACAAGAAAGTAACACAAGGAGTTGCACAGGGACATCTCTGACCCTCCTTACTTCCCTTGAGGTTTGCCTGAGTGCATCAGACCACCCTGAAGCTTGCAGAAACTTTATCCCTTACTTCTGTGGTTGTGTTGTTGGTCAGAAGCTGCAGTTTGTGTCAGTACACTGTGTTGATGTAAGCAGTTTACCTTTTTCAAAAAATTGCAGAACCTAGGTCATCCTTTTTAAAGGTAGAAGGTAGAAGACCTAGACCGGCCTTTCTCATCCACAAAGTCTATAATACAAAGTAGAAGAGGGCTTGTAACTACTATGAATCAGTAAGAGACTTTAATCTGTATTCAAGTGCAAATTCAACAAAGCATAATACTTAGCTTAGGAAAATACCTGTATGTTTACACTAATCACCCTTCATGATTTTCATTGACATTAATCATTTTAATGATTTTCAGCTAACATTATTTTATTTTGTTTTTTAATTTGCTAACTTGTTCTTGTTTTTCCTTTTTTCATTCCTTCAGTTTTTTTGTCAGGATCTGATCGAATCACTGGCTATGGACTAGGATGTTTTAGATTTAGCATTGAAGATCCTCAAAAGGAAAATCCAGATGAGAGCTCTCCCTATGTCAGTACTTGCCGCCTCATTTTGTACCTCCCCAGATATAGCAGTAAAAAAATACTCAAAGAGAAGTTGCTTTATGCCATAGAGCATAATGAAGGTTTTGGCCGTGCCTAACTCTGGGATAGAAGCACTTAAAAGCAAAAATAAGAATATGAGTCTTTGTTCACTTGTCATATTTTCTCTTAGTAACTCTAATTTACTGGTTTCTACCCTACCTTATTTTTACTGCACTTTATAAACACCTGAGTGTGTATATTTGCTGAGATATTACATTGCTTATAAAATTGAGCTTTGACCAGATATAGTTAAGATTGTAAAGTCAGGAAAGAAGAATCCTGTTTGGCACACTTCAGAGAAGCAAGCTGATAACCAAGCATATTTACTTATATGTGCAGGCAGGGTCTGCACTGTTCTGGTTGTGTTCAGACAGCGAGCTCCCAGCAGCAGGGATTCTGTGATTTGTACATGTATGCATTAGCAAGCACACAACCAGGATGTGCTAAGAACTTACCCTTGCAAAGCAAAGCTGGGGTAAGATTTTCATCTGTGTTACTTAAGGGAGCAACTAACACATTTAATGAGATTGTAAATTGAAGGAGCAGTCTGTGCTCACCTGGATATGGTCTATGATTTATCTGAGAGAAATTCTTTGGAGGATTTGATCATTCCTAGACTTCTTCAAAAGCTGTATTAATGAATTATAATAATATAATTTTTGTTATTTAGTGTCATAATTGTGATATTTGTCATGTTTCTTTATATCTTCTACGGAGATGTTTCACGATTAAATAATAAAATCTTAGGCTTGCAGAACAGCACTGTCTACAGAGCCGTGTGGAACGAGGCTGGCAGGGCTTCAGGAACCTCATTGTCAAAACAGTGCAGAGCACTGGCAGGATATTAACAATGTCAGGCAGGATGTGTGCTTTCTGTGTATTTTGCTATGTGGAGAGAGGGAGAGAAACAACAGTCAGTATTTTTCAGCAGTCTTCTCTTTGGTGCATTAAATGTGTCAGGGGACATCCATATGTAAGGAAGACTTCCACAGTCTTAAATTAAATCATGATGGATTAAATTTTCACCCTTGTAGCTGTGTTCTTCCTTCCTTATGCATCTGCCTACGCAGATAAGCATAGCAGGCAATGTGTCTGTGTTCTCTGTCCTCCTTGGACTGGGGGGGCCTTTCACAAGTGGAATCAAAGGCTGATGTAAGCGTGTTTCAAAGAGATGCATTGTATATGCTGAACAAGTCAGTCTTTCCTGTGTGATGCAGAATGACATTGTTACCTACCTAAAAAAAAAAAAGGCAAGTTTCCTTTTAAGTTACAGTATAGTAATAAGTAAAAAAAAAAAAAAAATTCAAGGACTCACCACAAGCACCAGGGCAGTACAGGAAAGCAGATGGCATGGGAGTGTTGATGGGAAGAGGGGAAATAAGACTTCAGAAGATGACAGCTCCCAGCAGAGGGGAGCAAGGGGACATGGCCTGCTCAGACCTAACCCTTGTCCCCCTCACCCTCCTGGAACAAACAGGACATCACAAGGGTGCTTACATCATCTGAGAAAGGCACCACTCTGGTGTATTTTTGTGGAAAGAGGGAACTGGCAGAAACCCAAGGTGTTGCCCGCCTTGTCCTCATGTCCGGATGATGCTGCCACACCACCACAGATTTTTGTTTTGGCAGCTTAGCCTGCTGTTCATCAGCCTGCTCCTGGCTGTTGTTTGCATTTTTATGGTTTTCGAAGCCTCTGGTAGGACTTGGAAATCCAGAGTGATCTTCTGTGCTGTGCAAGTGCACAAAAGATGTAGTCTCTTTGGAATTCAAAATAACCCATTAGAGATTAAATGATAATAGGTTTATTTAGAGCCTGGAGGTATTTCCTTCTCATCATGTATGATGCAACATCACATGGGAGATTAAAAGCCCAGAGTCACTTTTAAGGCTATTTTTAAGTTGTCCTCAAATAATCCCTGCTTTTATATATATGTGTGTGTGTGTATATATATATATATATATTACATAAAGACTTTCAGAGTACTGCACTCCTCTCTGGTTTTCTGAAATTAACTTGGACACTGGGTTGTGTCTACATTTTCTCAAGCAGTGCCCGTTATAAAATATGCAGGAGAATATAACATGAGTGAGCATCACGTTCAGCTGTGAGTTCAAAAGACTTCACACAGGCAGCAAAAGTATATTGAACCTGCAGCAGGACTTTTTTTAGGCCACTCATCTGAGCTGAGCATCACCTGTAAACAAGTGCAAGAGCAGCCTCGAAAGTTCTCCCGGAACCTGAAATGTAACCAGTTAAAAATTGGTTTCAATAAGAGACTCCTGGCTCCCTCACACAAATTCCAGGCTTTGCTCCATCATTTTCTTTTTTTTTTTTTTTTTTTTCCTTTTTTTGTGTGTGTGTGTACCTTCCCCTCCTTGACTGGGCAATCAGAAACAGAGGAAACCAAGTGTAAAGGGAAACGTTCTATTTTGTAAAGGTCTCCAGATGATGAAATAAACAAAACAGAAACAAAAACAAACACACAAAAGTATGTTTTCCTCTATCTATGCTTTCAGTTATTCTGGAAGCTGCTTGTAACACTGGTTAAGCTCACGTTACATGACAGGTGTAATTTTACACAGGAGTCTTTATTCTAAACACGCATGATCCACCCAAACGCAGGTGATATTTTACCTGATCCATCACACATTTTCTGCTAAATGCACAAACACTGCAAACTGCCAGAGATGTAAGGGCCATAAATACTTGTGGGCACTGGACTTACCTTAGGGACTTCTTCCCCCCGTCCTGAGCCCTTGCAAACATCTGTCTGAGGTTTGCTTCAAATATTGACTGCCATTTTGGTGGTCTGAATGGGATCCAGCTTGTGCATTGCTCTTGTGGAGCACAGTCTTTCTGATAGATGGCACTAAAACCAGAAAATCAGTACTTGGGAGTTACATAATTGCTTGCTCATTGGCCTTTTTAATTTTTTTTCTTTTTTTTCCCCCCTCTCTCTCAACGGAGCCTTTGACAACAAATCTTTTTTTTAAGGTTGAAGCTTTCTATAAAATTTGAGTTCCTAAACAAATGAGCCTGCCAGGTGACCAGGTGGCCACATAAAATGAAGAAGAAACACGCTAGGGGAAAGAAATTGACTATTGTTATTAGTAAGTGACATTTCGTGCTTAACGCATTTTCAAACACTGGAAAGCTGCCTTTCCCTTGAGACCTTAATTTAGAACAGCTTAAATTCCGGAATGCGCTTAACTTGGCCCGTTGGTTTCCACGGTGTTTAGGGCGGCTATTGATCTGCACGGCTGAAGCCCCGCAGCCCCGCGGGCGGGGGCCGGCTGTCCCTAGCGCTCCGCCCGCTCCCCGGCTGCNGGGACAGCTCAGCTCCGCGGTGGGGCTGCTGCCGGTCCCGGTACCGAGCCCATGCGTGGGGGAGCCCCCGCCGCCCTCCCCGGCGCAGGACGAGCGTCCCCGGCCCGGGGCGAGGAGCGCGGGGCGGCCGCGGGGCTGCGGCAGGAGCCGCTCGGCGCTGCTGCAGCATCACCTGGCTGCGGGGAGGGCACGGGGCTGCTGTCGCTCCGGGGTCGGTGTGTGCCCTCCGGGAAGCGCCGGGCTGGGCGCGGGAAGCAGCCGCAAGAAGCCCGGGGTGTCCGGGGTGAAGGCAGGGAGGGAGCGGTGTTTTTACTGGGGTTGCAAAATGGAGGTGGTGGCGTGGGAGTTGTCATATTTGATTTTGGGTATCTGTTTTTATATGTTTTCTGTGGGGGCATCTCCATCTGAGGGCATGCGGCTGTGCAGTGGAAATATTCTGCTCCTGCTTAAACTAATTTGCTGGTACACCTTGTATTCTCTGGCTCTGGTTTACATTGGACATTGAGTTGGACTGAAACGGAGGCAAAAAGAAGAAGAAAGTGGGCTTGGAGGCTTAGTGGCAGAAAGAGGCAGTAAATTCCGTCATTGTTGAGTAGTGCTGATAGAAGAAACACATTTGTTATCTGAAATCTCACAAACAAGAGGGCAGGAAAACTTGTTTATTCATGCCCTGCCAGTTGGCAGATCTCTTTGTTTAGAGAGCATTGAGCCTTGAGTGTTGTTTGTAGCAATCGTGATATTTACTTAGGTGACTTTCCCAGAAGGGGCGCAGGGTGGAAATGGCTTTAGAATATGTGTGTGTGATTTTGAGGAGAGACTGTGCATGGCATGAGAGCTTTTAAAAAGAGAGAGGAAAAGAAAAAAGACAAAATGTATCCTGTCACGAAATAATACAGCGTTATTATTTTACCAAACCACAGGGGCTGTTTTTTCACCTAAGGATATATACTTAGTATTCAGCAGAACCTTATTATAGCAGAGGGTGGGTCTTCCACCCACAGTAGATTTCCTCAAAATATTCCTCACAGTGTGAGGTTTTCTTAGCTCTAGCTGTGCTTTGTACGTCCTTCGCTGTTTCGATGGTGAATTATTCCCAGAATGTCAGGGTCTGAGGGTGTGGTGTTATATCTTCCCCCCTCTTTTTTATATGTGGGGAATCTCTGCAAATGACTGCCTTTACTGCATTGCATCTGTTCTTATCTCTGAAACACGAATACCAAGCTGGCTGTGTTGGGAGTTCTGAAGAACAGGAATAGGTGATGTGGTTGGGTACTGCAGTTCCTGTGCTTTTTGCAATCCAGTTTTTGAAAGGAACTCTGAACTTTAATCCCTAGCTGGTGCATTTAAGAAAAACCTCTTCCGTAAGGGTTTGGCCTCTGAAGATAAAAATTCAGCTTTTTAAAGGAGTATTGAGCTGGGCACTAGGAATATTAATAACTTATATAAAATTTCATATAAGTGATTATAAATCATATATTTAATATATATATGTGTATGTGCAGGCACATGTCTGTTAGTGCTTGCTTGCACTAGAAACTTTTTATGTAATTGTTTTAGTATGAGAAAGGTATGCAGTTTGTAGAGGTAGTTTGCAGTGGCACATGCACTTTTACTTCCTCTGCTACTCTCAGAGAAGAGTAACTGCCTTAACCGGATTGGAAACAGAGTGTGAAATTTTCATTTAAAGTCTCGTTGTGTTTCAGGACACAACTCCTACTTGAACATATAATGTATTAAGACTGCCAGCAGTTTTTTTTTAGGGGGAAAAAAAACAGTCTTAAAGTCGTGGTTTTAAAAATGTCTTCGACGTAAGTAAATTTTCACCAGGCCATTCGAAATATTTAGCTGTGCCTGTACACTCAAATTGTGAGTGGCTGTGTTTTTTTGCTCTGCTCTCCACTGGAAAGTGTTAGTCTGTTTCTGTGAAACTGAGCTGCACAGACATTTATTGGCAAAATGCTTGGAAGATGGGGGTGGTATAGAGATGGCATAGTTGATAGAGATTATTTTAAAAAACTAGTGAAAAACGGATTTTCTATATCTGGTATAGAGATAGTTAAATATGAGGAGCTTCAGAAAATCTGGCCTCTAGCATGAATGGAAGGTTGAACTCTGAAATATCACCCTAGTGTTTATATGGATTACTGGGAGTTTGAACTCCTGTTTTAAGTAGCGTCTTAGCTGGAGGAAAAACTTATCTCTTACCAATCACATCATATTCCCTTGCCCATTAACAGCAAATTCTTGTGTGGAATATGAACACAAAGAAAGTAATTAATGTATTTTTAGCAGTTTCAAAAGAAATTAGCGCTAGGGAAGATGACTGTAGTCTATAGGGAGCAGACTATTGAGGTACCCTTTTAGAAGGTATCCCAAATTAATATTTAGCTCATGTGGTACAATGTCATTGTAGTTCATGTAGTATACTGGTAAAACCTTTTCAGCTCAGAGGCAGTATCTGTTTATCCCAGCAGGGAACGTGATCCTAGGATCTTCAGGATTGTTGCTTGTGTCTTTGTAATACGCAGTTCCCCAGGCTGAGAGAAATGGCAGTCCCAGATTTCTGCTGTTCCAGTGTCAGTTTTGAAATGATTCCCTGCCACCTTCAGGGTGTTGCTCATGCATTTTTAGTTTGGGTTTTTTTGGTGGCGTGATAGAACATGAAGTTCGCTCTAAATGTAGCTGTTTAAAGCACATTTAAAGCACATGCACACACTTCTATTTTCTTGTGTCCCACAGCATTCCTATTCTTAGCGTAGCCAGCACAGAGGGTATCTTCCATCAGGCTTTTGTGCTTAGGGCAACCAAATACAGAGTGTACACCATGATTGATTTAACCAGGCAGAACCTTGTAAGCTCCTGCTTTTTTAGCCAGGCAGAGCTTTGTTAAAAGCTCCTGCTTTTTCTTCTTGCTTTGGAGCTGGCCAGTGATAAGCACGTGTGGGTGTGAATGAGTTGAATTATGCTATAAAGGAAGAAGGGCTGCTAGAGATAAACGGGGTCCTGCATTACTTTAAAGCACCTAATAAGAGATCCTATTAAACAGTTTGTGGTAGGAAATTGCACCACTGATGAAGTACTAACTGGCAAATCCAATCCTCTGCCTTCTCCTTCCAGCTCAGTCGTGCCTCAGTGGAAGTGACCACAGCTGACAGGCGAAGGGTAGGAGATGAACACCCGTTGCTTAGAGCTTAGATTAGGAAAGGCTTTACTGCTAATACCTAGAGCTTGAATTAGCACCAGGGTTTAGAAACAAACTAAATGCATGTCTTTCCTGTCTGTTCAGAGTTGGGAGAAGGAATCTTTGGCGCTTCAGGGGTTACCCTTTGCTTTTCTGTCTTGTGCTGTGTTAGTAAATGCTGCTGCTACTGCAGATTGCCTTAGCTTAAAACTTGGCATGGTGTGTCCTAAGACTTGATGTCTCAGATCTTTCGTTTTCTAATCTTTCTCCTTCCCTTTGCAGAAAAAAAAAAAAGAAAGAAGAAAAAAAAAAGAAAGAAGAAAAAAAAAAAGAAAGCACTCAGCCTCCATCTACCTGCTTCCAAGCCAAGATAAGGAAATATCTCAAACTTTCCACAAAGCCCCATATTAGCTCCCATCAAAGCCGGGAGAATCAGTCCTATTGTTTCCCTTGCTAGCGCTGCATCGCTGCATTCCTACAGAGCTTCTGAATTTGTTCAGAGCTTGTTGATGTTGTTGTTGTTATTGTAAAAGCTGAGTGTTACACAAGACAGAGAGCTTGACAGCTTTCCCACAATCCTCAGCATGTGGGAATAGCGAGTAACAAAGTGTTAACACCTGCCAACTGGTGGTTAGGTGTACATGTCTCTGTTAACAACAAACACTGCTGCTAGCAGTCATCAGAGCAAAGCAGCAAATCTGTTCCCTTCTCCAGCCTGGAAAACACCAAACAATAACAACAAAAAAAAGGCACCTAATTGCTTGATTAAGATGTATCAGTGTTGGAAACTGCTGATCTAGAACATTGAATCTCTGACATTTACTTCACTCTTGATTAAACAGAAATGTTTAAAACCAGTTATTGTGCAGGCAGAAGCTCAGAGCACTGTGTACTATCCAGGGAATTGTGGCAGTGAAACTTTTTACAAAGAAACAGAATCAGAACCACCTCCTCTCTGGTGTTTCATAAAGGCATCAGATGCTGAGACCCTCTGGCTATTAGGAAAAAGGGGTGGAAGAGCACTAATGAAGGACTAGGAGTCAGGTAACGCCTTGGAACTTCCAGGGNGGCGAGGAGCCCTGAGCCCTGAGCCCACGCCGTGCCCCGGCCCCGGGGGAAGGAGATTCCGGGCCCTCCCCGCGCCCGCCGGGGCCGCGCCCGCCCTGCGCATTGGCCGCGCCGCGCGTCACTCCCGGCGGCGGCGGCGGCGGCAGCGGG